>JXCR01148391.1:0-35626 GCA_002079205.1 Phalaenopsis hybrid cultivar
GTAGCTTGTTAAATTTTATGTATGCCTCTTTTGGGCATCATTTTATAGCTATTCTGCGGTCAACCTTTATTTGGTCATGCTGAGCTAATAACAGAGAAAAAGCTTCATGTGTTCCCTTTGCTTTACTCGTCAGATTTACTGTAAGTTTTCTAAGCTTCTAAATTTTACATATGTTGATATAACTGAACGTATTTATGGAAAGTTTTACCTGAATGACCTCTGCTATGCTTATTACTTGAGCCTTATCTTTATTAATTAAATATTTTGATTGCATAAAAATATGTTTTTTTTTTTTTTTGGTAAGGTGGATTAAGTGAGATTGATTGTTTGCTTTCCAAGAATTAGATTGTGAATGAGAAATTGCCCTATGTTNCTGAGACACAAAGGTGGAAAAGTCCACAAGATGCTATGACATTTAAATTCATCATCGAAAAGAAGAGGACCATCAAATTCTTTAGGATTGACTCAAAAATTGGATGAGGCGAGAGAGAGGATAATGAGAACAAAGCGCCAACCTTTGCTGAATTCAGGAGAGGAGAGGGCATGTAGAAGCTGATGTTGACCGAAAATGGGGGTTTACCGAGCACTGAAAGTTCAACTATGTACACCCACAATTCCTCCCATGCCTCAAATGTCAAGAAGAACCATCCTGCATGTGATTATTGCAAGAAGATTTGGCATATCAAACATAAACATTGGGAACTTCATGGAAAGCCTACTAACTGGAAACCTGGACAGGAAGGATCAAGAGAGAAAGGCAAATGCTATAAACACATATGGAGGATCAGTCGAACTATTCACTAAGGAGCACCTTGAAATACTGAAGAAATTCCTTAGAAGTAATGTAGAACGCCCCAATCTTGTGACACACCAAGGTGATATATATTTTTGCCATCTTGCCAATAATGAGAGATTCAGAACTTAAATCATAGATTCATGAGCCTCTAATCATATGATCAGTGACATCAATGAATCACACTTAAAACTTATTGAGAAAAGAGATGTGAGCTATCTCAAGATATTACTGTTTGCTCTATCTTGTATGTTTCACAATTGGACAGCAATTTGATTTCAATTAGTAAGCTTACTCATGATGTAAAATTTATAACTAAATTTCTGCAAACTCTTGTGATTTTTAGGTAGTGTAATCGGGGAAGGTGCTTTGCAGTGCTGAAATGCATTATGACTTATAACTGTTGAAAGAAAATTTCTCTCGAACCACACAACTGAGGCCATCTCCATATGCCCCTCAATTTTCTGAGTGTGTTGAGTCTATATTTGTCGAAAGACAAGTTATTTTATGTCATTATGATTTGGTCATTCTAATTTCAATATTGTTGTTAAGTTGTATCAGCATTTATTTATTAATAAAAAAATTTACTTTTTATCAACATGTGACTTGTCAATTTGCGAAACACACCAGAAATAATTATCTCATAATTCAGTATAAACCCTCACCTCCTTTTTTTCATTATCCACGGTGATATTTGGGGGGTCTTCAAAGGTTAAAACCCTAAGTGGGGTTAGGTGTTTTGTCTCATTTATTGACCATCATGGCGAAACTTTTAGGGTATTCTTAATGGAGGGAAAATTTGCAACAACCCAAATGTTTTAAAGTTTTCATGACATGGTTTAAACTCAATGCTAATGCAAAATTCATATTCTCAAAATTAATAATGCAAATAAATATTTTAACTCTATCTTTGGGTTCTATTTTTAAAAAAAATTGAATCATCCATGTGAGTTCATATATTGATACCCCACAACAAAATGGGATAACATAGGGAAATAACATACATTTACTTGAAATATTCCACTCAATTATGAATTTTCATCAGGTTCCAAAATATTTTTTAGGGGAAAATAGTGTTTATTGCAACATATCTTAACAATCAAATGCCT
This sequence comes from Phalaenopsis hybrid cultivar, assembly GCA_002079205.1. Taxonomy (NCBI): domain Eukaryota; kingdom Viridiplantae; phylum Streptophyta; class Magnoliopsida; order Asparagales; family Orchidaceae; genus Phalaenopsis; species Phalaenopsis hybrid cultivar. Next base: position 1,903 of record JXCR01148391.1, read on the forward strand.
ATGAATGCCTCGTCGGATACTTAACTTCAAAACACCACTTCATATTTTGATGGTTATCCACTTATCATAATTTTTCTTCTACTATAGCACTCAAAATCTTTGGATGTGTATCCTCTGTTCACATTCATTCCCCAACTCAAACCAAACTTGATCCTAAATCTATCATACGTTTAATCCTTTGTTAAGCCTCAAATAAAAAGGCAAATTAGTTTTATTCTCCTAATATATCAGAAAATACTACAACTTTATTGATATCATAGCTACAACTTTATTGATATCATATTTTTTGAAAATCAATTATATTATCCCAAATTTGATGCTCAAAGGGAGAGTGCAAATGACTATTAAATTTGGGATGCACTTGATGACACCCACACAACAAACCCGCCTACTCTTGTTCTTTCACCTAACTCTTCTAGTCTTGTTGAGAATATCCAACCAACTCAACATGAAGTTCACAACAAAGAATTTCTTATGTATACAAGGAGAGAGAAAAATCTTGAGTAGGTGGAAGACAACTTGGAAAGATAGAGCTGCTTCAACCAAAACTCGAATCCACATTTACCGAAAATTTTGAGTGAGGAGTCTAGTACTGATGAGTTATCCTCTTCCTCTTCTAGGGTTGATAAGGAAAGCGGTACTATACACCCAATTAAGGAGTATATAGCTTATGAAAAGCTTTTCTCAGTCCATAGAACATTTATATCTAACATTGAAGTATGCAGATTCCTAAATCTATTCATGAAGCTCTTGAAAACTTAAAATGAAGGAAAATGGTGGAAGAAGAGATTTGAGCACTATAACATGATGACACATGAACCCTTACTAAACTTTCTCAAGATAAGAAACTAGTTGGATGCAAATGGGTGTTCAACATCAAAGACAAACCTGATGGGAGTGTTGAGAGATTCAAAGCCAAATTTGTTACTAAGAGTTTCACACAAGTTTATGAGATCGACTATTAGAAGACTTTCACACCCGTTGCCAAACTGAATATTATCAGAGTTCTTCTTTTAGCGCCATTTAACAAGGAATGACGAAATGGAGACCTTGAAAAAGTATAGATAAAGATACCACTAGGGGTTGAGAACATTTTCATAAAACACCTAGTATGCAAACTCAAGAAGTCCCTCTAATGGCTTAAGCAATTACCTATGTCGTGGTTTGAAAGATTTGCTAAAAATATGAAGTGGATATTCTCAAAATTAAGCTGATTACACATTGTCAAAATCTGTGGATAAGAATTCTAACTGGTAAGAAAAATGCATATCTGTGAATGACATGATTCTTGCACTAATCATATATGTGAATGAAATTATTCTTATTGATAATCGTGAAAGAAATTCTTAAAATCGAAGAAGTTCTTGCCACTGAGTTTGGAATCAATGACTTAGGAAACATGAAATATTTTTTAGGTATGGAGATAGTATGGTCCAAGAAAGGGATTTTTATATCATAGAGGAAGTACACCCTATATCTTCTAAAGGAAACAATCATGATTAGATGCAAACTTGCTGATAATTCCATTGAAACCAATAAGAAGTTTAACAAGGAAGAAGAATGCATATCTATGGATAAGGGAAGATGTAGATATTCCTTAATCTATTAGTATTGTGAGGCAACACATGAATAACCCAAATGGAAGAGTATTTGGAAATAATATACAAAATTTCAAAATTTCTCAAAAGACTCCTGATTATGGATTAATTTTCGAGAAAACAAAAAATAGAGAAGTGAGAGTATACATTGATTCTAGTTGAGTGGGAGAACTAATTGATAGAAGGTTCATCACAGGTTATTGCTCATATGCATGTGGAAAATTTAGTTACATAGAGAAGTAAGAAACAAACCGTTGTTTCGAGAAGCAGTGCAGAATCAAAGTAAAGGGTACTTGCCTTTGTGATCTATGAAGATATTTGGAAAAATTATTAAGGGAACTGAGATATTCTACCAAAAGGCCTATATAGATGTTATGTGATAGTCAAACAACTATCAATATTGCCAATAATTCTATGCATCATGATAGGACCAAGCACATTGAAGTTTATAGACACTTCATCTTGAAAAAGGTTAATGAGGGAGTTATGCAACTAAGTTACATCTCGACACACCAAGAAGTTGTTGATGTCTTCATTAAAACTCTTCCTTCAAGCACCTCAGAATTCATATCAAGCTCGATCTCTACAACATTTATGACCTAGCTTGGGGGAATGTGAAAATCTGAGAAGATTTAGTCCTTTCCATATTTATCTCTCTTATGTGGGTCAGCCACCAAAAATCTTGGAGGATTTGATTGAAATATCTTAGGAAACCTTTTATTGGCTTATTTCCTACCTATTTTGTTTTTCTTATTTCTTTATTCAGATTTATTTCGTTTCCTGATTTAAGTGAAATATGTTTGGTAAGTTTATAAATAAGAAGGGATTGGTTTCCCCTTATATATGTACCCTATTTGTGAATAACAAAGTAAGAAATTTTCCTTCCCAAGTAAATTCTACATTGTATCGGAGCAATAAACCAAATCATTAGCTTCCTTGCCTCTTCTATTTATTACAGGAAACACCTGAGCAATCCAAAAATTTTCATTAAGTCTAGATTTCATTCATTAAGGTGAAAAGTGGATATAGTAAAATAAAATTCTAACACAAGATAACTCAACTAACATCCCTCATTAACTAAAATATGATAAAATAACAAGGGTAAATCACATCTAAAGCAAAGCAACATAAATAAAATAACACACACCATCTAAACTATAAAATACACTAGAATGACATCTATATAATGTACAAGAAAACATAACAATAATCAATCTATATCAACATCAACATCAACAACACATTCTATAGGCTTTTTATGTGCAAGGGCTTAAACTTGAGGGCAAATTGACTATCTTGATTGGCCTTGAGTATGAGTTAAAGTTGTAAATTATATCATTCTTGACCCAGCTGCAATTTTCTGTGAAGGAGCTCCACATTTTTTTTGTTCTTTTGAAATTTTCAGGTCAAATGAAGGGCAAATATCTAGATATGTGACCAAACTAATACCACTAGTAGCATGTATTAGAGGCAATCGAACATTCACCTTTATGCTGAATTCCACATTTGGCATAAGAAACAATAGTACTCTGAGTTGTATCTCTATTAAATCTACCTGAACTGAACATGGGTCTCTTAACATTGGATCTCTCTTATTGATACACATCCTCTCCTTCATTATTACTCTCTCTTTTGTGTCTTCTTTATTAGCTAAAAATTAATCTATATTTGTCTAGCTCGCTCCACTTACAATGAATAATAATCCTCAATGCCACCAATGGGTGCCTAATCAAATCTTTTAGCTCAGAAAGAAATCTTTAGCACTTCTTCTTATGCAATAACTATCAACTGTGGTGCATACTTTAACAATGCAGTGAATTCTGCATCATACTGTATAACTGTCTTCTCTCTTTACACCGACTTGATGAACTCATCCTGCATCTGTTTTGTGCGGATAGGGGTATAAACAAATTTCTGAAAAGCTCCATAAAATTCTCCCAACTTATAATAATGTTAGGTATGCCCCCTAGCCTGTCTTGACGCTGCCCACACCATGACCTTTCAGCTTCTCAATCTAGCACAAATGTAGCTAACAATATTCTTTTTGTTATCCAGACATGCCATGTTATATAATATCTTTCTATTCGCATCAGTCAATCCTCCTCTTCAATCCCTAGAATAAAAATGGATCTGGATCTTGAAACATCTTTAAATACTTATCCATAACAATTCTATCACTTCCATTATGTTGCGATCTGGATGCTTGTATCAGTTGTCATCGCCATCATCTGGGTCAAGGTACCAATGTCACATCTATAATAAGCGTTACTTCCTGATTTCCAACCACAATACTCTCTTCTATAATCTCGGGTGCATCCATTTGTCTGAATTAAAATAATTATTTATTTAAAGTTAACTTAAAGTTTCAATTATTATTATTACTAGATTCATTGTGATTATCCTATTGGCTATTTTATCAAGATTGTATTACTTATTTTTAAACCTTGTGCCTCTGATGTTATTTTTATCAATACTTAGACCGGAGCTTGGAATTAACTAAGGCAGGAATAGACGGTCGGATGATGATACTCATATTTTTATATTTTTATTTTCTATAACTAATAGTTTCCAAATGAAATGAAAGAGTCACTAAAGAAAATAAATTAAAATAATTCAATTCAGTTTACTTTAATTCATGTTTACGTCTTCTATTGCTTATCTTTTAATCAAATGATTAAACCTGTATTGTTAATTTAAAACAGTGACCTAAAAAGCCCATTGAGACATCTACTTCTAAATCACAAAAACGTAACGAAAAAGAAACAATATGCATTTCAGTTAAATTTTTTATAATTCCACATAAAAATATTTTACAATTTATATTTATGAATATCATTAATTAAGATATTTCAAATCATTTTTTATTTCATATTATACTATTTTCATATCATTTTATATTTAACATTCACAAGAGCACCATCTAAAATTGTATATTTATAGTTCAATATCTATTTCTTTTTTCATTCACATGCACAAGTATATTAGTGTTCTCCTGTTAGTACTATAAATGAACGAATTCCATTATAATCAAACATGCAGATACAGTTAGTCTATACAGTTCATATCATTCATATATTCTTTTCATTCAATCCTACCTTTAAATAATGCATAACATTACAAAAACCAACATNCATTTATAGTTCAATATCTATTTCTTTTTCCATTCACATGGACAAGTATATTAGTGTTCTCCTGTTAGTACTATAAATGAACAAATTCCATTATAATCAAACATGCAGATACAGTTAGTCTATACACTTCATATCATTCATATATTCTTTTCATTCAATCCTACCTTTAAATAATGCATAACATTACAAAAACCAACATTTATATCACAAAGCGGGTTGTTTACATGAAGCCTTTTTCTCTATTATGTTCTATTGATTGCCATATTTTCATTTAATTCTAAAAAAATATGATCATTTTTGTGTAAGCCCAATTTTTTTTTTAAAGTTTATCTCCGCCTTTCTTACCATAAGTCAAATCTAAAACATCTACTTTCCTAATTGGATCATCAGATGGTCGATGCTTAATGTGACCAAACCATCTAAGACGATTCTCTTTGATCTTTTCTGCCATTGGAGCTACACCAACCGTTTNCGCTTGATGTGACCACTAAGATGATTCTCTTTGTTCTTTTCTGCCATTGGAGCTACACCAACCGTTTCACGGATATATTCGTTTTGCATTTTATCTCTAATTGTAAAACGATTCATCCACCAAAGCATTCTCATCTCAACAACACTTAACTTAGTTTTGTTCTTCGCTGTTATAGGCAAACATTCAACGCCATAAAGCATTGTAGATCTTACCACCATCTTATAAAATTTTCCTTTATATCTAAGCGGTACTTGTCTATTACACAATAGGCGTGATGCATTCNGCGATTCATCCACCAAAGCATTCTCATATCAACAACACTTAACATAGTTTTGTTCTTCTCTGTTATAGGCAAACATTCAACGCCATAAAGCATTGTAGATCTCACCACCATCTTATAAAATTTTCCTTTATATCTAAGCGGTACTTGTCTATTACACAATAGGCGTGATGCATTCTTGCACTTCGACCATCCATCTCAAATTCTATTAATACATCCCCATCACCATCACTTTCAATAATAGACCCGAGATATCTAAAATGTTGCCTCTTTTTAAAGACTTTATCACCCATTGCTACAACCACGCTATTAGATTTACTATTACTAAAATTACATTCATTGTATTCAATTTTAGATCTACCCAAATGAAGAGATTTAAACTCTAAAGTTGATTTTCATAATTCAAGTTTTTCTTGAACTCTTTTTCTAGTCTTATCCACAAGGAGGATATAATCAGCGAAAAGCATACACCAAGGTACGTTCTCTAGTAAATGTGCAATAAGAGCACCCATAACTAAAGAAAGAAGATACGGGCTTAAAGCTGATCCTTAATGTAATCCAAATGAAATAAGAAAATACTTAATCAATCATTCTTCTGTTCGAACGTAAGTAAACTCTAGTATACATATCTTTAATGACTTTAGTATGAGTCATATAAAAACATTTATTTTCTAGAACTCTCCAAAAAATTACTCTTGAGAACTTATCATAAACTTTTTCTAAATCAACAAAATTCATATGAAGATTTTCCTTACTTTCCTGTACTTCTCCATCAAAACTCTCAATAAATGTATAGCTTCTATAGTTGACTTGCGCGACATAAAACCAAACTGATTTTGAGAAATTTTTGTATGACGTCTTATGTTCAATTACTTTCTCCCATAATTTTAATGTATGACACGTTAACTTAATTACTCTATAATTTGTACACTCTCGTGCTTCCCATTATTGATAAAAATATGAATCGAAATATTCTTTCTCCACTCATGTATTTTTTTTAGTTTTTAAACGTTTAGTAAGCCAAGAAAAGTCCAAATTTTCTAAACATTTTTACACATTTGTTATGATGTTGTCAGATTCTACTGATTTTCCATCTTCATTTTCTTTAAGGCATCCTCAACTTCTGTTTTATTAATATGATGATTAAAATAAAAAGTTTTATAATTATTGACGATATTAAGATCACTAAAGTTAATCTTACTTTCAACATCTTCATTGAAAAGTTTATCAAAATATTTCTGTCATCTATGTTGAATATCTTGATATAAGAAAAATATTTTTTGATCTCCATCTTACATTTTACCTGAACTAAATCTTTACTTTTTTATCTCTTTGTTTGGCTAGTATATGCATATATTTTTTGCCCTCCCCAGTATCTAATTTATTATAAAGATTACTAGCAACAAAATTCTAAGCATCATAAATTATTCTCTTAGATTGTTTACGGGTCACCTTATATTTTTCTTAATTGTCTATACTTTCANAACTTTATCACCCATTGCTACAACCACGCTATTAGATTTACTATTACTAAAATTACATTCATTTTATTCAATTTTAGATCTACCCAAACGAAGAGATTTAAACTCTAAAGTTGATTTTCATAATTCAAGTTTTTCTTGAACTCTTTTTCTAGTCTTATCCACAAGGAGGATATAATCAGCGAAAAGCATACACCAGGGTACGTTCTCTAGTAAATGTCCAATAAGAGCACCCATAACTAAAGAAAGAAGATACGGGCTTAAAGCCGATCTTTAATGTAATCCAAATGAAATAAGAAAATACTTAATCAATCATTCTTCTGTTCGAACATAAGTAACAACTCTAGTATACATATCTTTAATGACTTTAGTATGAATCATATAAACACATTTATTTTCTAGAACTCTCCAAAAAATTACTCTTGTGAACTTATCATAAACTTTTTCTAAATCAACAAAATTCATATGAAGATTTTCCTTACTTTCTCTGTACTTCTCCATCAAAACTCTCAATAAATGTATAGCTTCTATAGTTGACTTGTGCGACATAAAACCAAACTTATTTTGAGAAATTTTTGTATGACGTCTTATGTTCAATTACTTTCTCCCATAATTTTAATGTGTGACACGTTAACTTAATTACTCTATAATTTGTACACTCTCGTGCTTCCCATTATTGATAAAAATATGAATCGAAATATTCTTTCTCCACTCATGTATTTTTTTTAGTTTTTAAACGTTTAGTAAGCCAAGAAAAGTCCAAATTTTCTAAACATTTTTACACATTTTTTATGATGTTGTCAGATTCTACTGATTTTCCACCCTTCATTTTTCTTTAAGGCATCCTCAACTTCTGTTTTATTAATATGATGATTAAAATAAAAAGTTTTATAATTATTGACGATATTAAGATCACTAAAGTTAATCTTACTTTCAATATCTTCATTGAAAAGTTTATCAAAATATTTCTGTCATCTATGTTGAATATCTTGATATAAGAAAAATATTTTTTGATCTCCATCCTTAATACATTTTACCTGAACTAAATCTTTACTATTTTATCTCTTTGTTTGGCTAGTATATGCATATATTTTTTGCCCTCCTCAGTATCTAATTTATTATAAAGATTACTAGAAACAAAATCTTAAGCATCATAAATTATTCTCTTAGATTGTTTACGGGTCACCTTATATTTTTCTTAATTGTCTATACTTTCATATTTAAACCAATTTTTATGGCAAAACTTTTTTTTTTACATTTTCTTGCATATTATTATTCTACCACCAATTCTTTTTTTTATAAGAGCTTTTCCTTTTGATTATCCAAGTATATCTATTCCAACTTGCTTAATTATCCTCGTAATTTTATCCCAGCTAGCAATAACTTTTTTATGAACATCTCAAATTTTAAGATTTTAAAGTTTACTCAAAAAAATAATTTTATTGATGTCTTATAAGTGCCCCCATTTAATTTTATGATAATATTTTGTTGTATTTTTCATCTTTTAACCATTTATTTTAAAATCCAAAATTAAGAATCATTGTTGAGTACTTCAATTTTTACTTAGAATGACATTACAATCTTTACAATCTGAATGATATTTTTTTCTCATAAAAATAACCAAATTGTGCTTTATTAGATCTTTTTTTATGAGTGATAATATACTTATTTCTTTTCTTAAATAAAGTATTAGCAATAACAAAATCATAAGCGAAAAAGAAAATCAAATATGACTTTATCTTCTTCATTGGTAACTCCAAAATTGTAGTCAAAATCTTTTCACTCTATCAATATATTTATTTATATCTCCAATAAAAGTTATTTCTTGAAGAGGAATCCTTTGTATTAATTCTTTTAAGTTTTTTGAGAATTTTTTTTGAACATATATTTAAACCTACTAGAAAAGCTTAAACGCTTATAATATTAAGAATCTTAGTANTTTTTCTTAAACAAAGTATTAGCAATAACAAAATCATAAGCAAAAAAGAAAATCAAATATGACTTTATCTTCTTCATTGGTAACTCCAAAATTGTAGTCATCATGAGTATTTCTAAAATCTTTTCACTCTATCAATATATTTATTTAAATCTCCAATAAAAGTTATTTCTTGAAGAGGAATCTTTTGTATTAATTCTTCTAAAGTTATTTTAGAATTTTTTTTGAACATATATTTAAACCTACTAGAAAAGCTTAAACGCTTATAATATTAAGAATTTTAGTATTAACAATAATCTTTAGGGTTATTATTTTATCTCTAATTTTATTAATTTTTACAACATTATCTATCAAATTTTGTATCTATAATCATGCCTACACCATTTCTAGTATAAATTTGATATTGAAGTTAACCCAAATCACATCGAAAACACAAATATTATTTATAAATCTAAACATATTACAAACACGATGCATGAAAGCAGGAAGTAGACGTCAAACAAACATGACAACATAAACAATAGAATACATCCATGGGGGACAACGAGGACAGAGACTACTGGACGGCGGTTGGTGGCTGAGNTATTTCTAGTATAAATTTGATATTGAAGTTAACCCAAATCACATCAAAAACACAAATATTATTTATAAATTCTAAACATATTACAAACAGGGTGCATGAAAGCAGGAAATAGACGACAAACAAACATGAGAACATAAACAATAGAATACATCCATGGGGGACAACGAGGACAGAGACTACTGGACGGCGGTTGGTGGCTGAGGAAAGAGGGCTGCGACTGTAGGGAGCTGGCAGGAGGGATGGGTTGGTTTTGAAACAACAAGATAGCTTGGAGCGACAGTCAAAACAACAGACGGTTGCTGTTTGGCGCTATTGGACAACAGGAAAACAACAAAGCGAAGGTGTTGTGTGGTGCGATAGCGATGGTGCAGAGCTAGGACAATGAGGGCAGCGAGGACGAGGGAAGATAAGGTAATGGGAGCGGATGGAACTATAGAAAACAGTAGATCCTTGCTATCTGGGCGGTGGAAGCTAGGGTGGTAATGGTTACTGCGTCGAATTGCATTTGGAGAGATGCAGGAACATTGCCGGAGGCTAGATTGGCGGTTGCGGTGAAGGCCAGAGAGGTGTGGTTGTTGTGTAAGAAGTAGGATGACACTCGGGAGGATGAAAGGAGAGATAAATATCTTGGAGGGGTTGAGCTACAACCTGAGCATCGCTCAGATCCGTGGCGACGATTACCACCTTGGACAAGGGACAACCAGAGCACTACTTTGACATTGGATACAACTCTCAAGTGAAAAAATACTCAAACAAAAATAAATTCAGATTTCGTAAAACAAGACCTTAACTTGAAGCATTTCCTCTCCTATTTATAAAGTGTCATGACCTATCTTAGGAAACTTTTAAAATAAGAAAACGAATAAAAATCGGATTTCAGATTTCGGGAAAGGCTTTTAAAATAGGAGAGGAAAATAAAATCAAATTTCATATTTTAGGAAAATATTTAAATTAATGAAGGAGAATAAAATTAGGATTTAAGCTTTAGGAAAAGATTTAAATTAGGAAAAGGCCTAGGAAGGAAAAAAGGAAGATGAAGAAAGGAAAGAAAGAGAAGGGAGAAAAAATGAAAGGAAAGGGGAGGGGGGAGGGAGGAGGGGGCGGTGGGGGCCCCATTTAAGAAGACCGGTCCCCCATGAGCTCCGCGTTAAACTTCTACCAGAGTATCAAAATTAAAAATTTTAAGCTATCAATCTCTTTAGTCTTTTGGTTTCTGGAATGCCTAAGATAGTTATCTTCTTGTGAACCATAATATCTACTAAATTCATTAATATACCTCCAAGAGTTATTATATTCCAAGTTAATTTCCTAATATTAGTTTTATGAATTAAATTTTTTACTCACATCTATCCATTATATGATGACCCTTGCTCATTTAATACTACACTCGGGCGCCGTTGCTATGACCATTACACATTTTTCACTGTATTCAGGTCATATAATCTGCTATTTTTAGGGGAGGCCCTAGCATTTATACAATGACCTAAACGATTCATGTTAATCTTTAAAGAAAATTCTACATTGGTTGTCGACTGACTAACATTACCCTCCACTTTTCACATCTAGGACATGGACTCGGCAATGACGGTGATAATAATACATAATATTAGTGCTTTCAAAATATATATTCTTCACATTGATATGATCAAAATCTAAAATGCGTTTTAATCACAATAAAATGGTGCCATTAGGTTACAATAACATTCTTTGAATTCAATTTATAAGAAACACAAATTATTACACTTGATAGTAAGAGTACTCATCTTGATTTGATATTAAAAAATGATCCTTTTAATTCCTTTAACTTTTTCTTTCATTTCACTTGATTATATTTCATAATATTCTAATATTAATATGTAGCAATTTATAATTAAGTTGACTATAAATGATTACCAAATAAACAATAATCTGACATCCCATCTTTTCTTATTTAGCACAATCTGACCTCTATCTCCCTTTTATGTTTAATTCGATCGCTTATCCAGATTTAATTACTAATATTTGTTCATGATGTTTAATATAATTTAATATCAATTCATGATATTTAGTATAATTTAACTTTAATTGATGAAGTAAAATAACTTGTATAAATAGAATGCTGAACCTTTACCTTTACTGCCGCCAACCTTCCTCAATCTAAACTAAATTTTCCATGCTTCTGTACTTTCTAATTCTGATTTTTAAATTCAAAAATAATATTAACAAATACCAAATTAAAAACCAACCCTAACCTTATAAAGAATTGGTTCGGTTTGCTCTTAATCTCCCCCACGAGAGCAAACTCACAGCCTTTGCCTCCCTCTTCCCTTTGTACACGAAAGCACCATTCGTGCCCTTCTCTCCTATTCTACTGCTCGAGCTCGAACCCTACGCAGAGCTTCTTCTTTGGAAGTGAACGGTACATACAAATCATAATGTAGTGGTTATTTTGAATTTGCATTTAGAAGCTGAAACTCAATTTGTCCTGCTTTCATTCAAAATTTTGAGGCGACTTTTTTATAATTATTCAACAAATGGATTTCCATGTTACTACTCAAGGATTAGTTTTTAGCGTTTTCGCACACATCTCTTATAAAATTTCTTTTTGGTTTTTTATTATTTCTATGTTGTAGTTGCTCAGTATACCATTCAATTGAATCAGGTACCTATATTTATAGTCTCCACAACTGCGGAGCAGACACTGGCATTTACTAATGCTATTCCGGAATGGCTTTGTAAAAAGCGCCAACAAAAGGTTTATACTTTTGCTACTTCTCTCAATTTGCTCTCTGATTTATGGGTAGCTTGTTAAATTTTATGTATGCCTCTTTTGGGCATCATTTTATAGCTATTCTGCGGTCAGCCTTTATTTGGTCATGCTGAGCTAATAAAAGAGAAAAAGCTTCATGTGTTCCCTTTGCTTTACTCGTCAGATTTACTGTAAGTTTTCTAAGCTTCTAAATTTTACATATGTTGATATAACTGAACGTATTTATGGAAAGTTTTACCTGAATGACCTCTGCTATGCTTATTACTTGAGCCTTATCTTTGTTAATTAAATATTTTGATTACATAAAAATATGCTTTTTTTTTTGGTTAAGGTGGATTAAGTGAGATTGATTGTTTGCTTTCCAAGAATTAGATTGTGAATGAGAAATTGCCCTATGTTGTGAAGTTTTGGGAACAAATGTCAATGGGAAACCGTAACTACCTATCTTTTCTACATGCATTTGATTTTGGAAGGATGAGAAAATGTCTTTTTAAAATGTGTTTTGCATTTACTATGTGTTTTATGTTTTAGATTCTTTTTTTGTCGACTACTTTTATGGGTTTATATGTTTCATATATGTTGAAATCCTGGCTGCGCAGCATGAGTAATTATTATGGATATTATAGATTTATAAAAAAAATTAAAATAAATAATTACAATAGGATGATATGATGGGATTTGAAAGGTGAGAAATTATTAATCATTCAAGAAATGTTACTGAGAAAGATAAATTGGAATTTTTAACTGAGCCGACATGACTAATTCTATTAAGAAGATTGTTGGTGAACCTTTAGGAACATCTAGGAAAAAAATTTGGGGGATCTAAATACATAGAACCTAAAACTATCAAATATACATATCTCAACTCAAACTTTATTATTTACATAGGCAAGTAGCATCTCCTGTTAAAATCTCCCTCGCCTTCTATTGCAGATCTCTCACCTAGCAAAAGCATCCGCACAGCGTGTAACTTATTTGTGACTTGGCCTTGTGCAACCCTCAGCAGCCCTTCTTCATCTGGCTCTGGCTTTCATTTCATCTATTTTCAAGGCTANCGTTAAAATCTCTGAATGCCTACATCTGTCATTCCATCGCCGACTTCACCATCCACGAGTCCAGAAGCTTGTGAGCCATGCCCTCGCCTTCTGTTGCAGATCTCTCACCTAGCAAAAGCATCCGCACAGCGTGTAACTTATTTGTGACTTGGCTTTGTGCAACCCTCAGCAGCCCTTCTTCATCTGGCTCTGGCTTTCATTTCATCTATTTTCAAGGCTAGGAACCAGTCATTATCTTTTTCCTTAGGCTGTTTTGTTCCATCCCTTTAAAGCTACCTGCATTCCCATTTGCCCTCCACAGATTAGGTAGGCCTAGAGCATCAAACTTTGGCGAAGAGTCGTTCACTTCCGACCCTAGCATTCTAAAGGTTTCCGATCCAGTATCCTCTTCCACCTCCATGGTATCCATGGTCTGTTCAAAAGATTGAGAGTTATTGATATTATTTTGCATCTACTGGCAGGCATTTTTCTTATTATAAAGCCTGCAGAGCACCCACTTGTCAAAGAAGGCGTTGACATTGNAAAGAGTCGTTCACTTCCGACCCTAGCATTCTAAAGGTTTCCGATCCAGTATCCTCCACCACCTCCACGGAATCCATGGTCTGTTCAAAAGATTGAGAGTTATTGATATTATTTTGGATCTACTGGCAGGCATTTTTCTTATTATAAAGCCTGCAGAGCACCCACTTGTCAAAGAAGGCGTTGACATTGATATCTGGCGGGATCCAACAAGTTGCTTATCGTTATTAACTGAGATGCTATGTATGTAAATAATGAAATTTGGGTGGGAGTTATGTAGACTTGATAGGTTTAAGTGTTATATATGTAAATCCCCCCCAAAACTATATTAATAAGGTAATTGGTGGAGTGAATCGACACAAAATGCAATTGAGGAATAAAAATGTTGTTTTAAAAGTGGAAAAAGATAAATGGTACCCATATTTTCTAATGATTATAGGTAATCTTGAAGCCTTGTAAATTGAATACGGAACATATCAAAAGTTATAACTTTTGATAGTAAAATAGCTTAGTAAGAGAAGGAGAAGAAATATCAAATAGTAAGTGGTAAGAGACCCAATGCTTGTGATCAAGTTAGATGCATTAGAAATTGAGAGAATAACATCAAATTAAAAAATAGAAAATCAAGAGGACAATGAATTAAATAATGAGGTATATTATAGATTTACAAAGAATAAAGTGAAGTAGTTCTGGCTCTAAAAAAAATTCTTAAAGTTAAAATACCAGTCCTTGTACTCTAGATGAGGTTCCTATTAAGATTGGAAGGTTATGAGTGATATTGTTGTGATTTGGTTAGCAATTTTCTTTTATTAACGTTTAAAGACCTCGAAGATGTGTGTAGAAATAATTTCAATGTCAATATTTAGGGACAAAGGAAATGTTTAATACTACAATAATTATAGAAATATTGATGTTATATAGCAATTTTAAATAATTAATTGATTTCATGTCAGAAGATAAGTATGTAAACCTTTTTTTTGTGAGTTGGGATAATTAGTGAAAAAATATTTAAGAGTAAAGAACAAATTTTGATGTGATTTTTATTGAACTTGAGAAGACATGATCTAGTGCCATAAAATTTTGTTTGGTGAATACTAAAGAAGTATGGTGTGCGATTAAGTTGTGCTAAAATTTTTAATATGTTTTAGATTCTGTTACGAGGGCTCCTAGTCTAAGGGGAAATTTGTCTTTTGTAAGCTTAAGGGCTAGTTAGTTATTATTATTATTATTATTATTATTATTATTTGGGTATAAAGAAGTTGATGAAACTTTAAAGAAAACCAAGGGTGGAAAGTCTGTAGGACCGGATGATATCTCAATTAAAGTGTGGAAATATTTAGGAGATTTGGGAGTTTCTTGGCTTACTAAACTCTTTAATATTATTTTCAATCTAAAAAGATGCCTGCGGAGTGGAGGAAGAGTATTTTGATCCCCATTTTTAAGAATAAAGGGGAATGAAATATGTAAATGTTTAGGAGATTTGGGAGTTTCTTGGCTTACTAAACTCTTTAATATTATTTTAAAAACTAAAAGATTCCTAAGGGGTGGAGGAAGAGTATTTTGGTCCCCATTTTTAAGAATAAAGGGGATGCACAAGAGTGTATTCTTGAGGAGTGGAGGAAGAGTATTTTAGTCCCCATTTTTAAGAATTAGCGTTGAGAGGAGCTGAGCAGTGGAGAAATAGTATTTTAGTCCCAATTTTAAGAGTAAAGGGGATGCACAAGAGTGTGCAAATTATAGAGGAAGTAGGCTGATGTGTCATATTTTAAAATTATGGGAGAGGGTAATTGAACATAGGTTAATAAGTATTATAAAGATTTCTTATAATCAATTTGGATTTATGCCGGGTAGGTCTACTATGGAAGCTATACATTTTTTGAGAGTTTTGATGGAGATGTTTAGTATAATAAGGAGGATCTACATATGATTTTTATTGATTTAGAAAAAACTTACGAAAAGGTACCAAGAGATATCCTTTAGAGAGTTATTGAAAAGAAAAGTGTTGGTATGACTTATATTCAAGTCATTAAAGATATGTATACAAGAGTTGTTACTTGTGTTCGAACGAGAGGATTGATCAAATATTTTCCTATTTCTGCTGGTTTACATCAGGGATCGGCTTTAAGCCTATATCGTTTTTCTTTATTTATGGTTGGTCTTACTGGACACTTACAGGAGGATGTACCTTGGTGTATGCTTTTTGTTGACGATATTCTTCTCGTGGATAAGACGAGAGAAAAAGCTCAGGAAAAAGTTAAATTATGGAGCAATGCGTTGGAGTCTAAAGGCCTTCTATTGAGTAGAATTAAAACTGAATACATTGAATGTAATTTTAGTAGTAGCAGCTCTAGTGACAGAAATGTAACTATGGGTGATCAAAATATTAAAAGATGTAAATGCTTTAGATATCATGGGTCTATTATTCAAAGTGATGGTGATATTGACGGCGATGTTATTAGTAGAATTCAAGTTGGTTGGTTGAAGTGGAGGAATGCTTCGGGTCTATTGTGTGATAGAAGAGTACCGCTTAGACTGAATGGAAAATTTTATAAAATGGTGTTGAGACCTGCACTGCTCTATGATGCTGAATGTTGGCCTTTAAAAAAAACATAAAACTAAGTTAAGTGTTGCTGAGATGAGAATGATTAGGTGGATGAGTTACACTTAGAGACAAAATGCGAAATGAATATATCCGTGATAGGATTGGTGTTGTTCCTGTGACAGACTAAATTAGAGAGAGTCGTCTTAGTTGGTTTGGTCACATTAAACGTCGACCATCTGATGATTCGATTGGAAGAGTAGATGTTTTAGATTGGACTTATGTTAAGAAATGCCGAGGTAGACCTAGGAAGACTTGGAAATATTGTATTAAAAATGTTTGTAATTTATTAGAATTAAATGAAAATATGAAACTAAATAGGACGCAATGGAGAAAAAATGATTCATGTAGCCTACCCCACTTAACGGGATAAAGGTTTTGTTTTTGTTGTTGTTGTTGTTGTATTATTATTTGGGTATAAATTGACTTCTTATGTCTAGGGTTAGAGATATGCATGAGATTGAGTTGTGAGTCTTAGGTTTAGGTTTTGGGAGAGATTTCTTACCTCTCAAATTGTAGGAACTAGGAGAGATCACCTATCTCCTGAATCGTAGATGCTTATCTTTGTATTTTCGTTGAGTTGTTTGAATTATTGAAATAAGAAATTAATTTTTTTTCTAATTTTTGTGGAGAATTGTGTTGATTTTTTTGCTCTGAATCATCTGAAATTGGTACAGAGCCCAAAATTATGAGAATTAGATCCACAGAAGAGAGGATCGATTGACGGGCGGCTTACCTGACGACGATTTTGGCTTACAGAGCTAGTCGATCAGACGTCTTCGCGTTCAATCATGGGCAAGGAGACGAAGGGATCACTACTTACTAAAACCCGATGCTCCATCTGCTAAGCACAGGGAAGGTTTCGAAGCGATGATCCCGTGAGGTTTAAATCGGCGTACAAAGTCCCGACAGAGTCACAATTGAGTCGCGATCAGAGCTACCTGGGAAGGCAGTGCCGAGATCGCAAAGGGTCAGAACTCACTGGGTAGGAAATGACGGAAAGTGATCGTTACGTGGGAAAGGGTCTCGTCTTTCAGTCGTGCCTTGTGATCGCATCGTTCGACTTCAACGCCAAGGAAAACGATGACCTACACAAATCAAGATTTGCAGGGTGCTGACAATAGGATTGCAGCGTGCCTCGTGCGATGCAATCATTGATTTACGTACCTTGTATGAAATGACGGGACCGCGACATACATAGTAACCAAACTCGTCATTTTTTGACAATTCAAACTCGAAAATTCTAAAATTTTTAGTGGTTTACCTCGAAACATAGTTCCTTGAGATTCCTTTGCTAGATCACATTGTTATAGCACTGGACGTTGTGATTTTGATTATTTGTAAATCTTCGGCGACTTTTCAATGTACTGAAAATTGTCTTTTGTGATCGAAAATTTTTCTTGGAGTAATGACAACAAAGGAAGTTGATCTGGAGAACAAATTGGAGGAAGAGATGAAGTTAAATAAAATTTGGGATGGAAGAATGGTTCGCCACCATAGAGGAGAGGCTCTCTTCTATGGAGAATCGACTGGAGGATCGATTCGAGAGTATGGGGAAATTTAAGAGATGCTAAAGAAGCTCATTGAGATGTAATCCCCACCGACAACTCAATTTGCATACCCTAACCAAAGGTTGACGGGTGAATCTGTAGCAAGATTGAAAGTAAAAGAGATCGAAGGTGAGGAACATGAGGAAAACATTCACCATCACGAACCTCTTCTCAAGACTCCAATTAGGGGTGAATTAAAGATTTATGATGGAGGCGATTGGGCCGAAACATGGATAAGGGATTATGTCAGAGATATAGAGGAGCATAGAGGAGCATGAAGACGAAGGGAGTAAAGCAGGGAGAGCATATGACTACGATCGAGGGATGAAGTTTTACTCTTGATAAATGGGGGGAAACAACGGAGGAGGAAGCTGGGGCAGAGATGTTAGATTTAGGAAGTTGAAGATGCCGATCTTTGTTGAGGAGGATGCACATGGGTGGATGTATCGGGCAGAGCGATACTTTGCAGTGAATAGGTTAGATGGAGAGGAGAAACTCATGGCGGCAGAATTGTGTTTGGAGGGGAAGGCCTTAGCCTGTTTTTAATGGAGGGAGTCTAGATATCGAATTCGTTCATGGGATGAATTTAAGGATTGTCTTTGTAACATTTTCGAGTCATTCAGGAAGGAACCTACATGAACATTTTTATGCATTTACTCAAGAGGGGATGATCATGGAATATTGGGAGAGGTTTGAGCCCTTGTCGGGACGACTGTGGGGGATTTCTGAAATAGGACTCGAGGGGAATTTTATGACGGGCATAAAGCCCCATATATGAGCAGCACTCCGACTACTAAGATTGTGGGAATTAAGGGAGATGATGGAGCTAGCCCAGATGATGGAAGACAAGAACCAGATTAAGAAAGCCAATAAGAGCAGCATAGATGGATCATAGTACGGAACTGCTGCAACAACGATGATGCCAAAATTTCAAACAATGGAAGTCCGGAGGGAGGTTGCACGGGATACGAATAATGGACTATGATTGGGAGTAACACTTAAAGCGCCTTATAGAGACATAAATTTGGGAGAAGTGAGCCAAAGAGTTATGTTTTTGGTGTGATGAGACGTTTACCGCTGTACACCGTTGCAATAATCGAAGATCGCAAGTTCTCATAGTTCAGGACGAGGAGATAGAGAATAAAGAAATAGAAACAACTGTGGGAGAGGAGGAACACTCATTTTTTTCCTACTTGAGGACAATGTGCCTTTTAGAGAGGGAGTATTGGTACAAGGGCTCCTAGCCCAAGGGCAAATTTGATTTTTGTAAACCTAAGGGCAATTTAGTCTTGTATTAGTACTATTATTTTGGTATAAATAGACATGGCTAGGGTTAGGGATCTGCATGAGATTGAGTTATGAGTCTTAGGTTTAGGTTTTGAGAGAGATTTCCTAACCCTCGAATTGTAGGAATTGGGATAAATTACCTACCCTCGAATCGTAGGTATATATCTTTGTATTCTCATTGAGTTATTTGAATTGTTGAAATAAGAAATCTATTTTGCCCTAATTTCTGTGGAGAATCATATTAATTTTTACTCTGAATTGTATCCGATCATTAGTTTTGGCTAGTATCAAACCTTCTTATTTAATGGGGCTACAAGGGTGTGTTCTTGGGTTTATTTATTTGTTACTCATAGAATCAAGGATCACAAAATAGGATTGATTCGATAGTAATTTCGGCTTAACCTACATAATATAAGGCTGAGTTAACAAGTGGATGGTAATGTCTAGATTATCTTCTTGGTAGTGTTTGGATTCACACAAAGCCACAATGTTGATTGCTTGACCAAGGTGAAATGAAGTTGATTGTGAGTTCTTGTAATGTAGCTAATCCATGAATATTTAATAAAAAGAGAAATGGAAAGATTAATCTATTGAACNTTGGAGGATCGATTCGAGAGTATGGGGGAAATTTAAGAGATGCTAAAGAAGCTCATTGAGATGTAATCCCCACTGACAACTCAATTTGCATACCCTAACCAAAGGTTGACGGGTGAATCTGTAGCAAGATTGAAAGTAAAAGAGATCGAAGGTGAGGAACATGAGGAAAACATTCACCATCACGAACCTCTTCTCAAGACTCCAATTAGGGGTGGATTAAAGATTTATGATGGAGGCAATTGGGCTGAAACATGGATAAGGGATTATGTCAGAGATATAGAGGAGCATGAAGACGAAGGGAGTAAAGCAGGGAGAACATATGACTACGATCAAGGGGGAAACAACAGAGGAGGAAGCTGAGGCAGAGATGTTAGATTTAGGAAGTTGAAGTTGCCGATCTTTGTGGAGGAGGATGCACATGGGTGGATGTATCGGGCAGAGCGATACTTTTTAGTGAATAGGTTAGATGGAGAGGAGAAATTCATGGCGACAGAATTGTGTTTGGAGGGGAAGGCCTTAGCCTGTTTTTAGTGGAGGGAGTCTAGATACCCGATTCGTTCATGGGATGAATTTAAGGATTGTTTTTTGTAACATTTTCGAGTCATTCAGGAAGGAACCTACATGAACATTTTTATGCATTTACTCAAGAGGGGATGATCATGGAATATTGGGAGAGGTTTGAGCTCTTGTCGGGACGACTGTGGGGGATTTCTGAAGTAGGACTCGAGGGGAATTTTACGACGGGCATAAAGGCCCATATATGTGCAGCACTCCGACTACTAAGATTGTGGGAATTAAGGGAGATGATGGAGCTAGCCCAGATGATGGAAGACAAGAACCAGATTAAGAAAGCCAATAAGAGCAGCATAGATGGATCATAGTACGGAACTGCTGCAACAACGATGATGCCAAAATTTCAAACAATGGAAGTCCGGAGGGAGGTTGCACGGGATACGAATAATGGACTATGATTGGGAGTAACACTTAAAGCGCCTTATAGAGATAGAAATTTGGGATAAGTGAGCCAAAGGGTTATGTTTTTGGTGTGATGAGATGTTTACCGCTGTACACCATTGCAATGATCGAAGATCGCAAGTTCTCATAGTTCAGGACGAGGAGATAGAGAATGAAGAAATAGAAACAACTGTGGGAGAGGAGGAACACTCATTTTTTTCCTACTTGAGGACAATGTGCCTTTTAGAGAGGGAGTATTGTTACAAGGGCTCCTAGCCCAAGGGCAAATTTGATTTTTGTAAACCTAAGGGCAATTTAGTCTTTTATTAGTACTATTATTTTGGTATAAATAGACATGGCTAGGGTTAGGGATCTGCATGAGATTGAGTTATGAGTCTTAGGTTTAGGTTTTGAGAGAGATTTCCTAACCCTCGAATTTTAGGAATTGGAATAAATTACCTACCTCTCGAATCGTAGGTATATATCCTTATATTCTCATTGAGTTATTTGAATTGTTGAAATAAGAAATCTATTTTGCCCTAATTTCTGTGGAGAATCATACTGATTTTTGCTCTGAATTGTATCCGATCATTAGTTTTGGCAAGTATCAAACCTTCTTATTTAATGGGGCTACAAGGGTGTGTTCTTGGGTTTATTTATTTGTTACTCATAGAATCAAGGATCACAAAATAGGATTGATTCAATAGTAATTTCGACTTAACCTACATAATATAAGGCTGGGTTAACAAGTGGATGGTAATGTCTAGATTATCTTCTTGGTATTGTTTGGATTCACACAAAGCCACAATGTTGATTGCTTGACCAAGGTGAAATGAAGTTGATGGTGAGTTCTTGTAATGTAGCTAATCCATGAATATTTAATAAAAAGAGAAATGGAAAGATTAATCTATTGAACCTTCAATGTCTTGTGCTCATTTGTTTCATCTATATTATCTTTCTTTATGATTTTCTCTTAATTTTCTTTTGATTGAAACCATTGACTTCTCTCTTTCAATCCTTTTTAGAGAAAAAAGAGGGAGAGGGAGAGGGAGAGCGAGAGCTGATTAAGAGAAAAGTAGAGGAGGTGGACAACTTGGCTTCTAGAACTAAGAATCTCATTAATTTTATGAATAGAAAGTTATCCATTTTTATAACCAATACTAATGAAAGAAATAGGAAAACACATGCTGATGTCAAATTCAAATTCAACCAAACTAGAATTTTTGAAACAAGCTAGAAAATAATAGCTAAATATGATAGGAGATTTGTGTGGAAAATCTTTGCTCACCAAAGAGAAGGAAATGTTTTAATTCCTTTTTTTGTTTTTATTTTCTCTTATGTTTTGCCTCATTTTTGTTTGAATACCCTTGAATTTACATTTAGTGTTTGAATTTTATGATGATCGTCTTTTGAATTTTTATTTGCGTATTTGGAAAATTTTTAGATTTTTCTAACCATCTGTAGTTCTAGAATTTTTTGAAGAGTTCTTTATAGTAATTTTAGTTTTTTTGGGAAACACTATGAACTTGTGTGACACCATTTTAGTGTTCCTAGGAGGTGCTTAAGAAGTGGATCTAGTGGTTTGGGAAAGGGAAACAATGGGGAATATGTNGTGTGGAAAATCTTTGCTCACCAAAGAGGAGGAAATGTTTTAATTCCTTTTTTTGTTTTTATTTTCTCTCATGTTTTGCCTCATTTTTGTTTGAATACCCTTGAATTTACATTTAGTGTTTGAATTTTATGATGCTCGTCTTTTAAATTTTTATTTACGTATTTGGAAAATTTTTAGATTTTTCTAACCATCTGTAGTTCTTGAATCTTTTGAAGAGTTCCTTATAGTGATTTTAGTTTTTTTGGGAAACACTATGAACTTGTGTGACACCGTTTTAGTGTTCCTAGGAGGTGCTTAAGAAGTGGATCTAGTGGTTTGGGAAAGGGAAACAATGGGGAATATGTGACGCTTATGGAGGTTGGGAGGGCAGAATAACTAATTGGTTGATGTTTGTGAGGAAGGATAACAAAGGAGTGGACGGTCAACGACTTGGATGATGACATGTGAACTTGGGGAGGTTCATTGTCTGCTCTCATCAAGATACATATTCACCACTTGAAGAATATTAGGCTACAATTCTCCAAATCATAAAATATAGGGAGAAAAGCCTCCAAATAACATAACCAAAGAGAAAAGTTCGCACTAGGTTCAAACTATTTTTGTTAAAACATAAATTAAAACATAATCAGAAATCACCCAGAAGACTCGCCAATAATAGACAGACAAGAAAATTCCTATTACATAACTCCTAGGACAGAAGTTTTGCCCCACGTCTGATTCCATGGTACGGGAGTTTGCGTGATCTCGCTTTACTCTCCTCTGGTAGGGAGGCTTCACCTTCTCTTGAAAATTCTGGATTTTTTTAATACGGTGACAAGTCAACAACGTAAAATATAGTAGAAAAAATATAGTCTCCCGATAAATCAATTTTATAGGAATTTTTATTAATCCTATTGACAAATCTGAATTCTGCACCAACTCCAAGTTTAAGATTTCCAAATGAACATGCATGATACTATCCCTTTTTCAACCTGATCGATATGAAGTCACCTTTTTTAAAACCTGTGCATTTTTGACTTGTTTGCTCGCTTACAATATTTTAGCATTTTCTTAGCAATTTTTGTCTTCACTTGCTCGCATAAGGTTTGAATTTTTGAGTTTAACATTTCCATCCATGCTAAGCTCCGCAGAAAGTATCGGCATTAACTCTAATGGAGTGAGAATTTTGCTCGTATACAATCTCAAATTAGTTGTGTCCTATGGACTGACTAGTGGAATGGTTGTAGGCAAACTCCACTTGCCAAAGAATCAAATCCCGCTTCTTTCTCACAAAAAAATATGAGGGTTCCTAAATTGCAGTTCACCACCTCTAACTAGACCATTTGTCTATGGGCGTGCTATTGAACTCAGCTAGAGTTTTGTACCTAGTTTATCCCATAGAGTCATTTAAAGGGGCCGAAAAATTTTACATTCTTTTTGAAGGCATTGAGTACTTTATGTAGTTAAACTGTTTCTCCAAATTATAAATCTACAATGCACAACTTCCATCATTTTGTGACTGAATAAGATGTGCCATCATGGAGAAGCAATCTGCAACTGCTATAATAGAATTTTTACTCTGTTATGCCAGTGGTAATCCCACCACAAAATTCATGCTCACATCCTACCAAGGTGCCTCTTGAAGGGGAAGGAGCGTGTATAGGCTTGTATTATATTATCGAGTTTTAGTTAAATGACATAACATGCACTGTCTGACATGTCTTTTCATATCTCATACTGAAATTGGCCAATAGAAATTCTCTTTTACTAGGAAAATTTTTATCTCTGCCGAAGTGTCCCATCATGCGTCCATCATGACACTCCTATAATTTTTTCTCCAAGTGAAATCTTAGGAATGCACAATTTATTTTGGTAGAATAAGTAGCCATCTAATATATAAAACTGTTCATATGGTATGTCCTAGCAACAATCTTAAATCCTCTGAACTCTTTTGTTAGTGGAATATGTGTCCTTTAAAATTTCAAATTCAGTTTACTTTGATTGCATGCTAGTGGTTAATGCATCAACTATTTTATTGTCTCTCTACCTTGTGTTTAAGTATAAAATGGAATGAAGATAAGAATCCAACAGGAGGCATATATCCTCTTAAGCTTGCTCTAACTATTTGGAAACTTCAAGTTTCATGATCTACGTAAAGANAATATCAAGTCACCTTTTTTAAAACCTGTGCATTTTTGACTTGTTTGCTCGCTTACAATATTTTAGCGTTTTCTTAGCAATTTTTGTCTTCACTTGCTCGCATAAGGTTTGAATTTTTTTGAGTTTAACATTTGCATCCATGCTAATCTCGACAGAAAGTATCGGCATTAACTCTAATGGAGTGAGAATTTTGCTCGTATACAATCTCAAATTAGTTGACCTATGGACTGACTAGTGGAATGGTTGTAGGCAAACTCCACTTCCCAAAGAATCAAATCCCGCTTCTTTCTCACAAAAAAACATGAGGGTTCCTAAATTGCGGTTCACCACCTCTAACTAGACCATTTGTCTATGGGTGTGCTATTGAACTCAGCTAGAGTTTTGTACCTAGTTTATCCCATAGAGTCATTTAAAGTGGCCGAAAAATTTTACATTCTTTTTGAAGGCATTGAGTACTTTATGTAGTTAAACTGTTTCTCCAAAGTATAAATCTACAATGCACGACGTCCATCATTTTGTGACAGAATAAGATGTGCCATCATGGAGAAGCAATCTGCAACTACTATAATAGAATTTTTACTCTATTATGCCCGTGGTAATCCCACCACAAAATTCATGCTCACATCCTACCAAGGTGCCTCTTGAAGGGGAAGGAGCGTGTATAGGCTTGTATTATATTATCGAGTTTTAGTTAAATGACATAACATGCACTGTCTGACATGTCTTTTCATATCTCATACTGAAATTGGCCAATAGAAATTCTCATTTACTAGGAAAATTTTTATCTCTGCCGAAGTGTCCCATCATGCCTCCATCATGACACTCCTATAATTTTTTTCTCCAAGTGAAATCTTAGGAATGCACAATTTATTTTGGTAGAATAAGTAGCCATCTAATATATAAAACTGTTCATATGGTATGTCCTAGCAACAATCCCAAATCCTCTGAACTCTCTTGTTAGTGGAATATTTGCATGCTAGTTGTTAATGCATCAACTATTTTATTGGCTCTCTACCTTGTGTTTTAAGTATAAAATGGAATGAAGATAAGAATCACAGGAGGCATATATCCTCTTAAGCTTGCTCTAACTATTTGGAAACTTCAAGTTTCATGATCTACGTAAAGAGTAAACTTGTTTGCCAGCAATTATTGACTCAAATGGTCGAGGGCTCTCTCTATTGCATAAACTTCTTATCAATGTAGAATACTTTCTCTTGAACTTGTTCAATTTCTTACCGAAGAATGCAATGAGGTGTCCACCTTGACTCAATATAACTCCAGTTCTCATATTACAGGCATCAAATTCCACCTTGAATACCTGGTTGAAGTCTGGATGAGCTAGAATAAAGGCTTGAGTAAGCTATTTCCTTAAAGCTTCAATGCTAGTCCGAGCTTCGCCTGACCAATTGAATCAATCTGACTTGAAAAACTCCATCAAAGTTGTTATAGAGCTGAAGTTCGTGATAGATATCCTATAAAAAAAATGTCAATTCATGAAACTATCGTACTTGAGTAAATGATTGGGGTTTGGGTCATGCGTTGGGTCCATTCAATATCGTCAGTTGACACAATGTAACTTAGGAAAAATGTCGGTGGTGTGAGAAATTGACGCATCTTTAGGTGAAAATACAGTTGCTTTGTCTGTAGAACTCCAAACACATGTCTCAGTGCTTCAAATATTTCTCCTCTGAACGACCGACTATTTACCAATATTTCCTCAAAATACATAATCACAAATTTTTTAATGATAGCTCAGAAAATCTAATTCATCAATTATATTAAAGTGCTTGGTGCATTGGACATCCCAAAGGGCATTACTGTCCACTCATACAATCCATCTTGTGTCTTAAAATCTATCTTTCACACGTCTTCTGATCTCATCTTGATAACTACTACCCAATCTCAAAATGATTAACAAATACTTGTATTAATCTTGTTCCCAAAGTGATACTTGAAGTCACTCAATACAACTCTCAAAATTATAGAAAATAGGGCGACAAGTCTTCATATAACATGACAAAAAGCAAAAGTCCTGACTAGGTTTTAAAATAAATTGTTTATACTAAATTATAAANACATAAACTTCATATCATATGTAGAATATTTTCTCCTGGACTTGTTCAATTTCTTACCGAAGAATGCAATGAGGTGTCCACTTTGACTCAATATAACTCCAGTTCTCATATTACAGGCATCAAATTCCACCTTGAATACCTGGTTGAAGTCTGGATGAGCTAGAATAAAGGCTTGAGTAAGCTATTTCCTTAAAGCTTCAATGCTAGTCCGAGCTTCGCCTGACCAATTGAATCAATCTGAATTGAAAAGCTCCATCAAAGTTGTTGTTATAGATCTGAAGTTCGTGATAGATATCCTGTAAAAAAAATGTCAATTCATGAAACTATTGTACTTGAGTAAATGATTGGGGTCTGAGTCATGCGTTGGGTCCATTCAATATCGTCAGTTGACACAATGTAACTTAGGAAAAATGTCGGCGGTGTGAGAAATTGACGCATCTTTAGGTGACAATACAGTTGCTTTGTCTGTAGAACTCCAAACACGTCTCAGTGCTTCAAATATTTCTCCTCTGAACGACCGACTATTTACCAATATTTCCTCAAAATACATAATCACAAATTTTTTAATGATAGCTCAGAAAATCTAATTCATCAATTATATTAAAGTGCTTGGTGCATTGGACATCCCAAAGGGCATTACTGTCCACTCATACAATCCATCTTGTGTCTTAAAATCTATCTTTCACGCGTCTTCTGATCTCATCTTGATAACTACTACCCATTCTCAAAATGGTTAACAAATACTTGTATTAATCTTGTTCCCAAAGTGATACTTGAAGTCACTCGATACAACTCTCAAAATTATAGAAAATAGGGCGACAAGCCTTCATATAACATGACAAAAAGCAAAAGTCCTGACTAGGTTTTAAAATAAATTGTTTATACTAAATTATAAACTAAACCTTAATTATAAATTAAAATATAGTAAATAGGGGCTCCATAAGCCCCGACGACAATCTGATTGGAAAATTGCCACTACATGACTTACGGGACTGGAGTTTCCGTCTTGCGATTGATCCTCCGATGCAGGGATTTCAAGGGATCCTGCTCGCGCATCATTGTGAGGACCTTTGGATGGTTTCTAGATCCTCTTTGAAAGGATTCTAAAAGCTGTCTTTTGTACTTTAGCTTGCTACTTAGGGAATTAATTATAATGTTGAGCCTTTTTTATAATAGAGATATTTATAAAGTATNTCTTTGAAAGGATTCTAAAAGCTGTCTTTTGAACTTTAGCTTGCTACTTAGGGAATTAATTATAATGTTGAGCCTTTTTTATAATAGAGATATTTATAAAGTATTGATTAGTATTAGAAGAATTATGGAGCGTTGGATGAGTTTCTAATTTTAGTTGAATTACTTGAAGGATTAATATTGTTTCAATATTTTTATGTATTTATTATGAAGATAGAAAGAAATTATATTGAAAGTTAAACATATTGGTGTATATTTTCTTTAGATAAGATAGTTCTAATTTACAAAAACTCTTATCAAAATTAGTGTAAAGTTAGAACAGTGGAGAATAAATTATTGAGGAGATAAATGGCCTTCAATTAATAGNCAAAGTTAAACATATTGTGTATATTTTCTTTAGATAAGATAGTTCTAATTTACAAAAACTCTATCAAAATTAGTGTAAAGTTAGAACAGTGGAGAATAAATTATTGAGGAGATAAATGGCCTTCAATTAATAGGACAAAGATTGAGTAAATGTTATGTAATTTTAGTTGGTATGATATTTTCAATTGTCGATCAACAGTATTATAAGATGAATTGATACCTAGATGATAGATATACTAATCATGTACTTTATAGAAGAATAGGGATATGTATGATGAGATCTTTTTAAGTTAAGATTAGATGGTTAAAATGGAGAATTTTATTTAGGAATATTATGCAATTAAAAGAACATTATGGTGACTTAAAATAAATTTTGTAAAGATTCTATTGGGCCAATTATGCTGTATATATCCTTGTGCTATGTAGTAAAAATTTATTACTAGTGAAGTTGAGTAGAGGCTGAAACGAGAATGTATTTTTGTGCAGCAAAACAATAAATGATAACTTAAAGAAGGATTATTTTATATGGACAATATGATAAATATTTATTGAAGAGAAAATAATTGATAATGGAATTGAATGACTTGGACGCTAACAATAAATGTTAGGAAAACACATGGTGCATTGTTATATAAATTTAGAATTAAAGGATTAGGAAGGTAAAGAATGGATGTAAGATTACATTGATAGAAGTTCTTCAATAAGGTTTGAGAATTATTGGTTTAAATCCTCATGCAAAATTTGACAGTAAGACAGGAAGGTTAATTTTGGTGATGGTTATGATGATGATATATAATGTGTATCTTAGTGCTGGTGACCATTTCATCACCTCTTTAGCTAAGTTCACGAGCTCTACTAGCTGGCTTATTATGTCACTGATGCTCCACCTTCCCTGACTGGAATTCAGTTACTTAAGAGGGGAAGAGATGATGCTAAGAGAGTGTATAATCTGTATGTTTCTATATGACACTGTGATCCATGTATACTTATGCTTTAACCAGATAGTATGTAATATTCTTAGCACAATTTTGATAGCTGAATTATGTGGTTGTTTAAATTATGTGTGGCGCTTCCAAGCATGCAAGTTTGTGCTTAAACTGATTTTAGAATGCTGTGAACAAACCATAATCATTATTTAGATAATCCCATAATTTTGTACAGTAAATGTTGTTTATGCATCTATGGTTGCTTCTTCTATAAATGATGATGATAAATTTAACATTCACACAATTCCATGACAGCTGTTCTTTTAAGGTGGAATGGCAGCCAAGGATAACGAACATTCCCATCATTGTTCTTAATTTTATCATTTTAGTTGCATCCATGATATCTTGTGGTATTGCTTATGAAAAATCATTGATCCTATCTAGGAATGACGATTGTTTATTCACCATAAAAAAATGTAAAATTAAATTGATTATGCAACTTTGTGCTTGTTGCATGGTATTGAAATGTTGCCGCCTCCAAATTTTGTTTAGGATAACATGATGTGATGGTTGAAATGAATGTTATGACATGTTTTTATTTATTAGGTCTCATATGACTATTGTAGATAGAAAATATGTTTTGAAAAGTGAACTTTACTCCACTCATTTTCTGTATGAAATCAAAATTAATGACAATTGATGAATATTGATTGGATTTTTTGGAGCTTAAAATGAATGCTAGTTTCTAACTATACCCAGCCAAATGATGGAGTAACACATTTCATCATTTTCTAAAACATATTCTTTAATTTCAAGCAATCAATTGAGACCTTGGGATGAATTAGTTTTTATATATAGGCTTGGTAGTAAATCTTGTCATTGCTAGTTGGTACATATTTTATTCTATTAGATTTATGCATTCTTTTATTTGAAATTCTTTCTAAGATGGAACCTAGATCCTTTTTTTAATTACATATGTTTGGCTTTTTATATGTTATTTATTCATCATATTTATATTAGAGAACTAATTATGTTGCAGGAAGTTCTACTACGGAGGCTACCAAGGCATTAATGATTTAGAAATTTTAGAGAGCAATCAAAGAATCTTTATATGCTGCTTGTTGATCTTTACATTTTACATGATTGAGTACCATGAAATTCATTGGAGGATATTTTGGAAAATTCATGTTTATAATGTGTGGGGAGTAATTAATGACATGTGTGATAAATTGATGGTTGGCATTATAAGTATTGGGGAGTGATCATATAGTTTTTCAATTATAGTAGGATTACTTCAGAGTTCATGATTATCCTTATATTAATATCTTAAATATATCCAGAGTGAGCTAGGTTGGCATAATAAGTATTTGGAATGATTATAAAATTTTTAAATTACAGTTGGATTACTTCAATGTTTACAATTTCCTTATATCCTTATATTCTATGAAGAACTAAACTTCTATGTTTGACATTGTAAGTTTTGTGGAGTGATCATTGAGTTTTTTAATTATATTATGATTACTTCAATGTTCACCGTTGTCCTTATATTTATATCCTTTAATATATGAAGTACTAAGTATATCCAAAGTGCGATAGGTTTGCTGATGATGTTTTAAGATGATAGTGGAGTAGATGAGATGTCATGACTCGGCCCGTGAGTTTGGAATTACCAAGGTTAGAGCTATTAGTTGGACGGAGAAAACTATCTAACAGTTTCATTTCATAATTAAAATTAAGTCCAAAACACAAAAAAAAATCTTTATATTTATAATATTTAAAGTTACAACCCAAATGTTTGGTCACCTCACCTATGGTGAGTGTGTAATGCATAGACCGTTGCTTGTCCCTCCTGCGTGATCGTTCTACTTCACACGACTGCGCAAGTCACTTGCCTTTGTGGATGTGATGTAGTATGATTGTCCATTCAGGAACTTAGAACTTGATTATTCAAATTGGATTTCATACCTGATATTTTTCTCCACGATAAAGTCCTGTATTCTTGCTTTAGTTTTCTCACCAAACTTCCTACATACATTTTAGCAATATCAAGTCATTTTCATTTGTAAATTTTTTTGATATTAACTGAATTTATTTTGAATTATATTTCATAAATTAACTTTCATTTTGCTTGAGTTCGCAATTCTTCCCAATCCTCATTGTCTTTCCCTATTTTTGCAAATTAAGCATATAAGGCTCAGTCGTATGACCATGCAAACCACACCATNTCAAAAAAAATCTTTATATTTATAATATTTAAAGTTACAACCCTAATGTTTGGTCACCTCACCTATGGTGAGTGTGTAATGCATAGACCGTTGCTTGTCCCTCCTGCGTGATCGTTCTACTTCACACGACTGCGCAAGTCACATTCCTTTGTGGATGTGATGTAGTATGATTGGCCATTCAGGAACTTAGAACTTAATTAATCAAATTGGATTTCATACCTGAAATTCTTCTCCACGTTAAAGTCCTGTATTCTTGCTTTAGTTTTCTCACCAAACTTCCTACATACATTTTAGCAATATCAAGTCATTTTCATTTGTAAATTTTTTTGATATTAACTGAATTTATTTTGAATTATATTTCATAAATTAACTTTCATCTTGCTTGAGTTTGCAATTCTTCCCAATCCTCATTGTCATTCCCTATTTTTGCAAATTAAGCGTATAAGGCTCAGTCGTATGACCATGCAAACCACACCATTCCCCTGCCGTTGCTCGGGTAAGTCATCAAAAGTTTTGGTCTTCTTCTCTTCCACACATCAAACAGACGCATGGGGAAGGCTTAATTTATTCCCTTTTGGCCACTCATGCTCACGTCTAGCTTGAGCAATTGTAAAGATCGCCACTCGATCTCCCACCCTTCAATTCCTCTTTGTTCGTCGCACTTCGGGCTGCTGAGTATGCATGAAAGGGGAGCNTCACACATCAAACAGACGCATGGGGAAGGCTTAATTTATTCCCTTTGGCCGCTCATGCTCACGTCTAGCTTGAGCAATTGTAAACATCGTTGCTCGATCTCCCACCCTTCAATTCCTCTTTGTTCGTCGCACTTCGGGCTGCTGAGTATGCATGAAAGGGGGGCCGCACCTTGCCTCTCCCCTTTCTTCTTCCTTATCCCTTTTTCCTTCTTCCGATTCTTCTTCATTCTTCTTCTTTCTGCGGCTTCTTTTTTTTCTTTTTCTCCTCTGTTTCTCATGCTCTCATTTTCTCTCGCTTTATTTGGCTTTCTCTCACTCCTCTTGGCTTTCTTTCGCTTTGTCTCTCTCTTTTGTAAGTAAGGCATGAGAGAATAATCCTCGTATAGGCCTTCCCATGCGCAATGGGAGTTTAAGGGACAACACTTGCCTCTCAAGTGTCATAAAATAGATAACTTATTTTTTATAAGAATAAAAATTTTAAGGGTATTAATATATGAGATTAATATTAATTTCTCTAAGAATTGGAGCAATGTAGTTAGTTTTTCGAAAGAAACGAGGCTTATAATTAATAAAACAATGATCAATGCATGGTATTTTATTTCGGTGGATATAAACTAGATTATTATCCATTAATATTTTTTGAAAAAAAAGTGTAATATAGCAGCAATAAGATAACTTTAATCAAATTATGTGAAGGAATGAGATTTTATTGAGAACTTCAACTTTTAGAGTTAAAGGTATATTTTTTTTATTGTATTATTGATGGGGATCTTAACCATCAACAAATAGTCACGGCCCTTCAGATTTCTCTGCTGACATTTATATTTTGTTTTTTTCTAGTTCGGTTTTAGCTTGCATGTTTGAAATGTCATTTATTATTCATCTTGTTTGCTAAAAAAGGAATATTTGCATACATACCACCTAAGTCCTATGCATTTAGATATCTTACATCTAAACTTCAATTTTTACATATATGCCATCTTATCTACGCATTCAAACATGCATTTTTTTTAAAAGTTNCTTCTTTTTTTCCTCTGTTTCTCATGCTCTCATTTTCTCTCGCTCCATTTGGCTTTCTCTCACTCCTCTTGGCTTTCTCTCGCTCTGTCTCTCTCGTTTGTAAGTAAGGCATGAGAGAATAATCTCTCGTATAGGCCTTCCCATGCGCAATGGGAGTTTAAGTGACAACACTTGCCTCTCAAGTGTCATAAATAGATAACTTATTTTTTATAATAATAAAAATTTTAAGGGTATTAATATATGAGATTAATATTAATTTCTCTAAGAATTGGAGCAATGTAGTTAGTTTTTCGAAAGAAACGAGGCTTATAATTAATAAAACAAAGATCAATGCATGATATTTTATTTCGGTGGATATAAACTAGATTATTATCCATTAATATTTTTTGAAAAAAAAAGTGTAATATAGCAGCAATAAGATAACTTTAATCAAATTATGTGAAGGAATGAGATTTTATTGAGAAATTTAACTTTTAGAGTTAAAGTTATATTTTTTTTATTGTATTATTGATGGGGATCTTAACCATCAACAAATAGTCACGGCCCTTCAGATTTCTCTGCTGACATTTATATTTTGTTTTTTTCTAGTTCGGTTTTAGCTTGCATGTTTGAAATGTCATTTATTATTCATCTTGTTTGCTAAAGAAGGAATATTTGCATACATACCACCTAAGTCCTATGCAT
>JXCR01148391.1:45681-136058 GCA_002079205.1 Phalaenopsis hybrid cultivar
AGCCCAATTGAGTGGCCACGAATCAATTGTAAATAAGATAAAAAGTTTTGGATAATCTCCATTTTAGGATGCCCAATTAGAAGTTGGCAATTATAAAAAAATAAAGAGTCCTAATGAGCTCTGACACCTCCTCTTATGTGAAAATGAAAGCAAGTTCCCCTTGACAAGTGGATGGATGCTTATGAGGTGGTGTTATTGGATCTTGATGAGAAAAAAAGAGGAAAATGGCTCTTTGAAGTGGAGGAATAAGCTCTTAAATCATTAAAGTCTATAAACAATGTTAGCAAAGGAATGAGTATGGTGGGAAATTGGAGGTGTAGGTCCGAACGACGTGGAAGCAATAGGAGCTCTATGAAGGAGCCACTAAGAGAAACTTCCTAGAAATTCTTATGTCGATCTCGTCACATAATCGTAGACTGGGTCTATATTGTGGGATTCCGTCTCTCTCAGAATTGACGTACGACCGGAAATTTCTAGTCCGATTATCAAATTTAGTTAGAGTTTTGTCTTTTCTTGCCCATCTTCTTTTTCTTTATTTCTAAGTAGGGTATTTTCTATTAAGAACCTAGTTATGTGTTGTTTTTTTTTCTATTGGAGAGACTTTCGATATTGTGTTTTTGTTTTGGAGATTTTATTCTATGTTTTATGCTCTTCAAAGTGTTGTATTTTTTCCTCTTTGCAGAGGTGGTGATTTTTCCTCACCATCTATATATCGTTGTTTTGTGGTTCACTGTGCGGTTTTTTGTTAGGACAACCACCACTGAACGACACTTAACCCCTTTCACATGTCGTTGACTTTATTTTATCATTCCTTTGCTATTCTCCAACTATCTCCCTGCAAGGTCCGCTACCTAAACAACATCTATGAACCCTAGAACGGTTTCATCTTGTTTCAAGCCCGACAAACCCTAAATTTATACGGATTTATCCTAATGCATACAACCTAACCTAACACCTCCACCTAAATCAAGAATGCATACAACCTAACCTAACACCTCCACCTAAATTTTTTTCCCACATCATCCACCTTGCTTTAGCCCTTGCCCTAACCCTTATAACCCTAACTCTTAATCGTAATCGTAAACCTCAAAATTGTTTTTTCCATCAATACTTTCATTGTAAGAATAAGACGTCATGCCCCAAGGAGAACCCCGAACAGGGTGTTCAGGTTCTCCCTATGAAAGACATGTAATCCTTCAACTGCAGTAGAGGATTGTTGCCTTTGAGAGGAAACAATTTGATGAGGTCAGCTATAGCTATAACGATGACTCTATAAATTGAGCAGAGGAAGTGAGTCCCTTCCATCGGAAACTTTCCAGTGACGAAGAAACAATACTCCGACGACTTGGCATGGAGTATTAAAGGAGAAGCTAGGATTTTAGAGTATATTTATTGGACCTTGATACTCGCATGGATCCGGACGAGTTCATCGAGTAGCTCTTGACAGTCACATTGGTATAATTTTTTAGTACAAGAACATTGCCCCTGATTGAAAGTTAAAGCTAACTGCCATTAAATTAAAAAGGAGTGCATCTATATTGTAGGAGAATTTAAACTACTCATGCCAATGTTAGGGAAAAAGTAAAATCACTATCCAGTCTAAAGATGTTACGTATATAAATTATCATTAACCCTTGAGTTCTCTAATTAATGTGAAACATATCATTATATATATATATTTATAACAGCCATTTATTGCACACTTTTTATTATAGCAGTAGAATGTGTGTGCACGCACAACTTGCACTGTTTACTATAAATTAAACTTTTAATATTTATAAAACAACTTGTCTAAATTAAATTAGGTTTAATATTTTCCACAAATTTCAAATTTCATCAAATAAAAATGTCATACCTACAATACTTTTCTTTCTTCTTTTTGGAAGATTTTCATACATACCGCTTAGTTCTTATGTATTTACATATATAACACCTAAACTTTAGTTTTTTGCATAACTATCACCTTACCTATGCGTTAAAAATGTGTATTTTACTTTGTAAAAGTTAAAATAGTGGTATTTTATGAAAAAATTGGGTGGTATAAACCTAAAAGGTAAAGTATAGGTGTTAGATATGTAATTACATAAAACTTAGGTGGTATGTATATAAATGGGCCTTATTTCTAATATTTATAAATAAATAAATAATATATTTTGGTTCTTTACACCTCTTAAAATTTTATACCTACTTTGCAGGAAGCACAAAATATTTCCTCTGCTAAGCTTCCTCCATCCAAAGCTTGTTCTGGTAATTCTCAGCTTGCATCATCCATTCATTCAACCTTTCATCTTCCTTCTATTACTGAGATCCAATCCAACTCTTGCAATACGTAATTGCCTTTTTCATTCCATTACAGTTCCCTGAAGATTCAAGGCCACTTTGTACCTCTCAACCCAACATCTCATTTTCACTCTTATTTTACTCTGTAAACTCAACTCTACGGGTCCCGAGTCTGCAAAACAATTTCGAAGGACGTTTAGCAACAGACCTCGTGTTTCAGCTACAACCCAGAAGATTATATTTGAAAGAAATGGCCATTGCTAGGCTAATAGGGAAGCTTGTTCTAAGCAGAGGGAAGTATCACTTGGTCTCTCCGAAGAAGCCAATCTATCTTCCCAGTTTGAGAATACTTTTATGGGGTTCTGTAGATGCTGCTAGTCTGCTGGTAGCTTTAAAAGAGAAGGGAATAGATTGCTCTATAGAGAATGAGGTTGCTGGTTCATATAACCATACTCAGTCTGTTCGCATCAGAGTGTCTGAGAAGGCTGTGATTGAAACAAACGAGACCAAAACTGTGATTTGCACAGAAAATGAGGTAACGGCTGGTCTGATTCATGAGGCCCTTGGCAGTATTTGTGATGGAATTTGACCATTTAGTAATTGAGGACAGAGGTTTTAAAGATGATGGAGAAGATTGATGTTACTTTCGATCCTCTGCATAGAACAGAATCGGTCTAGCTTTATGTGAGTATGACATTTTACTTTGTTGTTAGTATAATCCTAACTGCTCTCCACTGTTTTTTTGCCCACTATTTGCCATCAAATGACAGTTCTCATTAGCCTATCATCACAGGTCTATTCATCATCTTCCATTCATAACTGTTAGGGTTTAAGCTATCAATTTTTTTTCCTACAACCAAATACTTACAGAACATCAGCAATCTTCTGCCATTATATTTTATGTAACTCTAAATATATTATTAGAGTTTTTTGTAAGTTATAAAGTAATATCATCATAAAATAAGAGGTTTGATCTAATGTCTTATAATGTGATTATTTGGATGTTTTTTTTCTT
This sequence comes from Phalaenopsis hybrid cultivar, assembly GCA_002079205.1. NCBI lineage: Eukaryota > Viridiplantae > Streptophyta > Magnoliopsida > Asparagales > Orchidaceae > Phalaenopsis > Phalaenopsis hybrid cultivar. Next base: position 48,977 of record JXCR01148391.1, read on the forward strand.
TTAAATAAATATGCCCAAAAAAATATTTTAGGTGAATCTATTTTTTCATGTAAAAAATGAGAGACATTTCCTCATGAGTTTTCACAAATATTTGACTTTGAATATTGCTCCTCTCATCTAAGCATCTTTGCTTGTGGCTGTCTCAAAGCATAATTAACTAGAGCCTTCATCAAAGCCTTTAGATCAACTCAATTTCAAAGCCCTTTGTAAGTTCTATTATGTGATCCCTTTTAGCATCTATTGGAAAAGTTAGTTTTGGTACACCTTTTATTAATTAGACTATAATTTATTCATTATCCCTTCTAACGCTAGCAATTCTCTTAGGTTATTAAAGGATGGAAACATTAAGAAAATCCTAGGATTAAAAATGTTCTTAAAATAAATTTTAAAGGGGGTTCTGAACAGGTTCAAGCCTCGCATTAATTGTTTGAACTATATTTAAATGAGTGCATGACTGCAGAGTAGATATACTGGAGAATATACTTGAGATTCTTCATGTCCCACCAAGGTATTTCTCATATGATGCATGTAATTACTATGGACAACTATATGGATGATAATGATGATGCAAATAGCTATATATCTACTCTTATTAGAAAAATTATCTTATTCTTTATATTATTCCTATTGACCAATAATATAATATAAATTATAGTTCCACCTTATTTGGAACTTATCTTCCACTAACTCATCGGGATATAGTATTTTTAAAATGAGGCAGCATGCTTTAAAAAATAATCTAAGTTAATATTTTCATCTCGCTTTTTTTGTTGTCTGTCATTATTGAATATAATCATTTGTTGATATCATTTGATTGGCTATTTTTGGGATAACTGATACTTTGCTTCATCAATTTCTAAGAAACTATCACTAATTTTTTTCTTAGCTTTCAAAATTTGGATCAGCTGGAACTTCAATTTCAAGCCTATCACTTGTTGTATTTACACACTCAATACATTTGTTTAATAAATTGCAGCAATCTCATGAGAATGTAATAATCATTATTTAAAAAATAAAAGAAAATTTATGGTGCTTCTAAACTATTTGAAATATTTCACTGTTATTTATTGTTGTGGATGCTGAATCTATGTGCAAACTTGTTATATTAGCATCTTTTTTTTGCTCGAGAGGAAGCAGAATGACTTTAACATAAATAACCAACTGCTTGTTAGATGCTAATTTGAAAATTAGTTCTGTAATTTCATCATCACAGATACTCATTGCAATGAATCTGTCATCCATAGAAAAATGATAAAAAACTATGTTTGTTGTGAACTTCATATTATCATAGTTCAAAGAATGAAGTATTCTTTTCTACTATTTTTTAATGTTGCCTTGCTCGGAACATGAAGTGAATGAGTTCTGATGCCAACTTATTTTGAAACAAAATAACTTCAAAACGGTGGTAGCATCAATGTTACTATTTGCTCACTCATTATTTGTTACTATTTTTAAAAGGTAAACATATCTGTATATATTCCTCTAGCCTAGCATTGATAAAAACTATGTTTGCCATGAACTTCATGTTATCATAGTTTAAAGGATGAAGCATTCTTTATATTAAATTTTCAATGGTGCCTTGCTCGAAATATAAAGTGAATGAGTTCTGACGCCAACATATTTTGAAACCAAATTACTTCAAAAAGGTTGTATCATCAATGTTACCATTTGCTCACTCATTATTTGTTACTATTTTGATAAAGTAATATATCTATATAAATTTCAACAACCTAGCATTATATTTTATGATATTTTCTTAGATTTTCTTTTGAGTTTTTTTATTGGGTATAATGCAGTAACATCATAATATAAGAGAGTTGATCTAATGTCTTATGATATGATTGTTTTGATATGGTGTTATTTTTATTATTTTTATTAAATAAATATGCCCAAAAAAATATTTTAGGTGAACCTATCTTTTTATTTAAAAAATGAGAGACATTCCCTCGAGTTTTTCACAAACCATTGAATTTGAATATTGCTCCTCTCATCAGCTTTGCTTGTGGCTGTCTCAAAGCATGATTAAATAGAGTCTTTAATATAGTCTTGAGATCAACTCCATTTTAAAGCCTTTAATAAGTTCTTTTATGTGATCCCTTTTAACATCTATTGGAAAAGTTAGTTTTGGTACACCTTTTATAAATAGGCTCTAATGCATTCATTATCTCTTCTAACACTAGCAATTCTCTCAGGTTCTTCAAAAGGATGGAGACACCAAGAAAATCGTTTGTTAAAAAATGTTCTTAAAATAAATTTTAAATGGGGTTCTGAATAAGTTCAAACCTCACATTAAGTGTTTGAACTATATTGAAATGAGCGCATGACTGCAGCGTATATATAATTGTGAGTCTTCATGTCCCACTGAGATATTTCTTATGTGATGCATGTAATCACTAAGGACAACTATATGGATGGTCATGATGATGCAAATAACTATATATCCACTTGTATTAGATAAATTATCTTATTCTTTATATTATTCCTATTGACAATAATATAATATAAAGTGTTGTTCCACCTTATTTGAAACTTTTCTTCTGCTAACTCATCCAGATTGTGATATTTCTAAAATGAGGTTGCATCCTCTAAAGAAAAATGAAAGTTAATATTTTCATTTCGCTTTTGTCTTGTTCATCAATACTGAACGTAATCATTTGTTGATATCATTTGATTGACTATACATGGGATAACTAATATTTTTGTTAATGTCATCAATTTTAAGAAACTATCACTATCACCTTTTTTTTTTTAAATTGACTATCCATTATGTTGTAGCTTTCAAATTTTGGGTGAGATGAAACTTCAGTTTCAAGCCTATCACTTAGTTGTTTTATTGACACACTCTCTACATTTGTTTTAATAAATTGCACCAATCTCATGAGAATATAATAACCATAGTTTGAAAAATAAAAGTGAGCTTATGTTGTTTCTATACTTGTTAAAATATCTCATTGTTTTTTATTGTTGTGTATGGTGAATCTATGTGCAGACTTGTTATATTAAGCATCATTTTGTTGCTTGAGAGGAAGCAGAATGACTTCAACATAAATAACCAACTGCTTGTTGCATGCCAATTTGAAAACAACTTGTGTAATTTCATCATCACGGACATTCATTGCAATGGATCCGTCGTCCACAGAAAAATGTTAAAAACTAAGTTTGTGGTGAACTTCATATTATCATAGTTCAAAGAATGAAGTATGCTTTTCTACTAAATTGTTAATGTTGTCTTGTTCGAAATATGAAGCGAATGAGTTCTGACGCCAACATGTTTTGAAACAAAATAACTTCAAAAAGGTCATAGCATCAATGTTGCTTTTTGTTTATTCATTCTTTGTTACTATTTTTAGAAAGTATATATATCTCTATAAATTTCTCCAGTCTAGCAATGATACAAGCTATGTTACCCATGTACTTCATGTTATCATAGTTCAAAGAATGAAGTATTCTTGTCAATTAAATTTATAAAGTTGTCCTGCTCAAAATATGAAGTGACTGGGTTGTGACGCCGACATGTTTTGAAATAAAATTACTTCAAAAAGGCCGTATCATCAATGTTACTATTTGCACGCTCATTATTTGTTACTATTGTGAAAAAGTAATATATCCATATATATTTCAACAGCCTATCATTTTATTTTGTGATTTTCTTTGAGTTTTTTATAGGTTATAATATAATAACATCATAAAATAAGAGAGTTGATCTAATCTCTTATAATGTGATTGTTTTGATATGTGTTTTTTTTTCTTTTAAATAAATATGCCCAAACAAAATATTTTAGTTGAATCTATCCTTTTATTTAAAAAACAAGAGACATTCCCAGAGTTTTTCACAAATTTTTTACTTTGAATATTGCTCTTCTTATCAAAGCACCTTCGTTTGTGGTTGTCTCAAAGCATGATTAGAGCCATTATCAAGCCTTTAGATCACCACCATTTCAAAGCCTTTAGCAGGTTCTCTTTTGTGATCCCTTTTGAAATCTATTGGAAAAGTTAGTTTTGGCACACGTTTTATTAATTAGACTATAATACTTCTTGTTAGTGTAGTCAATTTTTAAGAAACTATCACTATCACTTTTTTTTTTTATTGACTATCCTCCGTGTTGCAGCCTTCAAAAATGAAGTCAGATGGAACCTCAGTATCGAGCCTTCACTCATTTGTTGTATTGACACACTCTATTTGTTTTAATAAGTTGCAACATTCTCATGAGAAATTAATAATCATTATTTAAAAAATAAAAAGTAAATTTATGATGCTTCTAAACTTATTGAAGTATCTCATTGTTATTTACTATTGTGGGTGTCAAATCTATGTGCACTTGTTAGAAAAATTATTGCATACGGAGAGCGTATGTAGAGCTACGTGCACTTTCCGTTCACAGATGCATATCAATCTTCCCTTTATGCCAGTGGGTCCCACTTTTACTATTTTTTTTTTAAAAAAATTTAAAAGGATGATTGATGTGCTGCTGTGATCGGAGAGCCACGCAGCTGCGTGCGCTTTCCGTACGCAATAATTTCTCACACTTATTAAATTAGCACTGTTTTGTTGCTCGAGATGAAGTAAATGACATTGACATAAATAACCAACAGTTATTGCATGCCATATGTATATCGTTAACATAAATTTTGACCTAGTAATCAAACCGAAATACAAAATAGAACTTCTATCAAGAAAAAAGCTACATTCTTATAGATCCAATTACAATGTTCAACATATATAAAAGATATAATATTAAGTAACTTTCAATCAATTTATTGGGCTAAAAGTGATAAATTTGTTCAGAATGCTTTATATTAATTTTTTTATCATAAATTCAAATAATAAATTAATTTCTTATAGATAAATAACTTTAGTCAAATTTTTTAATCAAATCAGTAACAATTGATTAAGAAAAAAACATTCTCATTTCATTAATGCACATGATATTTGAACACAAAAACTTAACCGCTCAAGACATACTCGTCAATCAACAAAATCACACTTTACATTTTAGCTGCTGGCAGCTCAACGGTAACCTGTAGGTTAATCAAAAATTAGAAAACTGAAAAATAAAACAAAAAAAAAATTCAATAAAATCAAATCAACTCCACCAAAATTTATTTGATTTAAAGAGAATGATTATGAGCAATTCAAAATTTAGTTGTTCGTTGAAGCTCGGTTATGGACAAATATCAATAATTATATATCTTATATGTATAATATCTAATTTCAAATTTTTCATTTTTTTGTTTATTTGATTTTTTCAATTAAATGAGAAAAAAAATCAAATCTATTGCATCTCAAGGTAATAAGGTTATATAAACATCTTAGTATTGTACAAAAATCTAACATACACATGCACAGATAAAAGAAGAACTGATGTGACACGAGATTTTTATGTGGAAAATCTGAAAGAGGTTAAACCACGAAACTTAGCCCAGTTGAAATGGTTCAACTATTCAGCTATATGTTACAAGATTTTTTCTGCCCTTGAAAAGCAGGTAATAATATTAGTAGAATGCAAGAAAACATTAGGAAAGTGACAATAACCCGGCTACAATGTGATACACCTGACGATTGTGAGTCTGTATATCGATCCCACAATGAACTTGTTTAATTTCCAAATTAAAAAAGTTCTAGTCTGTTGGTCTTAAGATGAGTTTGAAAAATTAAATTTATGTGAATTTTCAAAAGTGACTAGCCTAATTTTATTAAAGAGTTGAAACATACAATGTTTTGAGATTTCAATCAAGTGAGAAAAACTTGATATGGAACTAGCAATCTATCCCTATCCATGTAACTCCAATGATGTTAACAATTATGAACAATAGTTTCTCCTAGTCCCTCAAGAAAAATTGGGTTTCATATTAGTGTTTGCAAATTTTCCTATACAAATGCACGGACTCGACATCAATATTTCTATTCTTATAGATTAGTGTAGGTTAACCTAATTTTTTAACTAACCTACTTCTGTAGTACTAACTCACAACTCATTTTAACAATATAAGTGGTCAGATTATGAGTACATTATAAGTAGAATGTTAAACTATCAACTTATACATAAACTACACACAATCGCAATGCAAATACTGCACCAATTTGTATATAATCTAATTCAAGGTTGAGTGAACATTAATTCATACTCATTATGGTTGAACGTAACACAAATCTTATTATAAAAACAAAATTTAACCAAGTTAGAATTATCTTACTATGTTCTTCCCTGATTTACAAGAGTTTACAATGAATTCACTATGATTTCTCTCTCTGAGTATACTATAGGCTCAGTCTCACTCATCTATACTTGATCTCACTCAGGAGAAAACTCGCTCACACTAAAATCACTCATATGGATTCCTCCTTTGAAGTGCTCTGACTGCTCATGAGCATTCTTCGATGAAACCCTTTATTGTGGTTTGCTTCTCCCTTTCATCCGTCTCCAATTGCCTATCTTTTTTTTTGGTGCTTCATATTAAGCTCATTTAAAACTTTGACGTTGAAACAACGCTAAATACGATGTATAAATCATTATCAAGTGCATACATTCGTTTAGACACCTAAAAGTGGTGAATGTGTTAGGTTCTTTGGATATGGGAGCCCAAAATTGAGTGCCAAGTTCTTTGAATCTAGGTGCATAGGAGCTCAAAATTGGTTCATGGGCTCTCATGAGTGGCAAGGGGGTGCCCAGACTGGGTGAGGGTGTGTCCGGGAAGCTCTTAGGAACTTTGTATCAGCTCATTTGCTCCCAAGTTGCCTAAACACTATAGCACTGTAAATATATTCACAAATATCATGAAAAAACATAAAATTGCACTAAAAAATATAAAAATCTAATATAAAAATAAACTAGAAATAACATGCACATTTGATACACTTCAAATGCTTCACAAAGTTAAATATTACTTGTCCTCAAGTAATTTAAAAATCTTTTATTGGAATTTAATAAATTTTAGGGTTGGTTTTAAACAAGAATTTCAATATTTTTTTTAATAATTCAAGAAAAGATAAAAGTTCTCCGACCACTACTTTAGGCAGAATTCTCATAACAACTTTCTAATATCCTAATATAACTCACATTAATAGTAGAACTATATAATTCTCTTCAAATTACTGGTGAGATTAGAATTAATACTTCACTCATGAAATTGGTTAGCTACTTAAAAAATATTAATTATATTATCATCATGTTGAAAAGAAAAATAAGTTTAAGTTAGTGAAGCTCTTAATCCTTTGACTTATTAAAAGTTTAGTAGTACCATATTTAATCTAAGCTTAACCTCAAGTAAAATAATTTTTTTTTAATTTTAAGAAAGAATTTTTTTTATTTATTTTTGTTTTTTAATTTTCTTTTTCTTATCATTTTCAAGAAAGATTATTATATATAATTAAGTTTTTTAATGATTTTGAATACTGACTCCATCATAAGTTAAAATTTTAATTACTTATTTAACATTTCCTTAAAATTTGTAATTGGACTAATACTATCTATGAATTAAATCCGTTAAGTGAGTAGAGACAAAATTTTATACTTTTGGCATATTAATTTTAGAAATATTCATTTCTCGCATTAAGAACTTATAAAAAATTGTGTCGATTAGTTATTAATAAAGTTATAAATTAGATACTAGTAAGTTGCTAATCATATTCACACTCTTCAAAATTTCATGTCATTGAAATTTAGGTTTTCTTATTATTTAAAATTCAACTCTACTCTTATCTTCTTCTGTCCCACAATTTACATTAACTTTAAAGTTTGATCTTTACCTTAACTTAGACGACAAAAGTTACGTACTAACAACAACAACACGACCCCCCAACCCCCCCCCTCCGTCCCCGTTGTATTAATATCTGCTTCCCTCTATATGTGTCTTTAAAGCCCTTACGTCATTTCACGTTTTTCTTTGTGGTGGTGGTGTTTTGCTTCTCATTTTACCTATGTAATTTTGCCTTAGGGTTTTTCGTTTTTTCTTAATGGCGGAGTTTGGTGCTTCTCGTTTAACTTATGAGGTTGTGTCATTTAGGCTTCTTGATTAACCTCTATGGTGGTGGTTTGTAGCTTCTCATTTTACTTATGTGATTGTGCCTTAGGGCTTCTTTTTCTATGTGGTTGTGGTTTGGTACTTTGTGTTTTAGCTATGTGATTGTGCCTTTAGGCTTCTCGATTTTTCGATATGGTGGAGGTTTGGTGCTTCTTGTTTTATCTATATGACTGTACCTTGGAACTTCTTGGGTTTTCTCTGTGGTGGTGGTTGGGTTCTTATCACTTTTCTTATGTAATTGTGTTGTTGGGGCTTCTTGTTAGTCCTCAATAGTGATGGTTTTTTGCTTCACGTTTATCTATGTAATTGTGCCTTTAGGTTTCTCAGTTTTTCTCTATGGTGGTGGTTTGGTGCTTTTTTTTTTAACCAATGTGATTATGTCATTGCTCATTGGGGTTTCTCAGTTGTCTTATGCGGCGGTGGTTTGGTGCTTCTTGTTTTACCTATTCAATTGGGTCATTGCCATTCGAGTCTTCTTGGTTGTCCTATGTGGTGGTGGTTTGGTGTTTCTTGTTTTACTTATGTGGTTGTGCCATAGGAACTTTTCGGTTGTCCTATGTGGTGGTAGTTTGGTGCTTCTCATATTGTTGTGTCATTGGGGCTTCTTGGCTGATCTATGTGGTAGTGAATTTGGTGCTTCTCGCTCTACTTATGTTGTTGTGAAATTAGAGCTTCTCAGTTGTCATCTAAGTTGATGGATTGGTGCTTCTCGATTTACTATATTAGTTGCACCTTGGGGCTTCTCAATTTTTCTCTGTGTTAAAGGTTTGGTGCTTTTTGTTTCACCCTAGTGGTTATTCCTTGCATCTTCTTAGTTTTCCTCTGTGTTGTGGGTGTGGTTGTGGTTTTGGTTCTGGCAGTGAACTTTATAAAGTATTTCGACACAATTACATATATACACATATAGTAAATAAAGCTCCTTATAAGTTTCATACAAAACCCAAAGATGGAGTGATATGCTTGATTATTGTGGGTTTGGTTTAGTGGTCTCTCTTACCTGTTGAATGTTGAAGTGGGTGTGGTGTGGTGGTCTCTTTTGGATGTTGGTTGTGGGTAAGGGTTGGCTCTCGTTTTGGTTGTGTCTTTGCATTGATGGTTTTGAAGTGCATGGCTCTGAATGATTTAATTTTTATAATTTTATATAGAGAAATGAAGGAAAAAAATTGAAAAATTCAATCGATCACCAATTATGACTTATATAATTACTCTTATTTGTTTGTCACAGATATTACTTGTCCAAAAGCACTTATCAAATTGTTAACTACATATATTGCCTGCTCTTAAAGGACACATCAAACTATTAACTATGGATACTACCTGATATTAAAGCACACATGCCACTGTTGACCATAGATATTTTGGCCTGAAAGCTTGTATGATAAGTTGGTGATCCTAGACAAAGTATTTTTTTTTATAATTGATCTCACTGAGCTCTAATTTGATCTAATATTTTTTAAATTTTATTTTAATCTTTATAACTACCTTTTAAATTGTAAGTTAAATTACATTTTTTTCTCCAAATATTTTATCTACAAGATACATCAGATAATGAATTAAAAGAAAACAAATATATCAACCATTTAAGAGAGGGAGATCCAAATTATATTCCTTGATTTATGCATGAAAGAAATAGAAATTGATAATAGACCAACTTTAAACTTTAATAACGAAGGTTGGTAAAACATAACAAAAAAATTTCAATGAAAAATAGGAAGAATGTAAGAAATAACTTCATTGAAGAACAAAGGGGGTCAATCGGGAAAAAAAATATTGGAAATTTAGAAAGGATTTAGGCAACTAGATTAGATTGGAACCCTGTTAAGAAAATAATTGATGCATCAAAGAAGTGATTGAAAGAAAAAGCTTGGTAAATATAAAAGGTTATATGAATTCTGTAAAATCTTGTATTTATTAAGCAGTGATTTTATAAATTATAAGTTTTTCCCAATGCCTAAATATTTACAATAAAACATGTTGCAATGCCTTTGCAATGACTCAGAACTTTCCATGGAATTTGGATGAGCCTGAATTTTCTTATTACAACAAATTCATTCCATGCACCCTGCACCCTCCACCTAGAAGCATAAAATGAAAATGAAGATTAGAACCCAAATCTTATTTGAGCAGATTTCACAGCTCATTAAGACTTGCACTTGTTAGGGATACCCAACTATGATAATAGTCATGAAGCTACTTAACTCCAATACTATGAAATTGATGAAATGTCTCTAGATGTATTCATTATAAAACTTCTAGAGGATTGAACAAAATGAGAAGCTTTCATTACGACAGCATCTGAACTGAGGATTCCTTATCTCTGCTATTTTTAAACAATCAATGTAGTTAGTTTGTGTTTATTTATTTCCATTTTAGAGTGCGGTGAGTAATAATTTAAATTTTTGTGCCAAACCACATTTGTGTTGTGTTTATGTGACATTTCAAATAGTACTTTAACTATGAGTCATTTCAACATTTTTGTATTGCACTTGTGATACCTTATTTCTAGGTGCAGTCGCACTTCGGAGTCTCACACATCCGACTAGGAATGATGGAATTATACTTAAGAAAAGTTCTAGCATACTAGGTTAAGTTATAACCTGGAATTTAGATTAAGTAAAGATTCTACAAACTGTTACTGAATTACACGCTAGTTTTAAGTGTTAAATCCTACAGGAATCTTACTTATCCTAATTGGAATGGTGATTATCAAGACATAAATTTATCTTCCCCAGTGTATAAAGAAGTTTTGTTAAATTGGCTTTAATTCCTTAAATCCCAACTTGAACCCATCAAAGACTATTTCCCTAATATTTACATCTCCCTACAAAGTACTTGCACCATGCTCAATAAATCAATGTGAATAACCTAGTTGTTCTACCATAGATCTCATGAGTTATTACGGATCACAACACATTTTAACAATTCACTTGGAAAAAATAAAAAGTAAATGAAATTCAAAGGGTTACTCACCCACATTAAATTTTCAAAAACTAATTTTAGAAACACTTTGCACTTCTACACATCCTACTCATCCATCACAAGGAAAAGTAAAAGAGACTACTTAGAAAACATGAAGGACACACCATAAAGCATCATTAAAAATAAGAAAATCCACTAAATATTGTGTTTACAGAATTTCAATGATAAAAGTACAAAATACTTAGCTTTCTCTCCTTTATGAAGCTCCCCAAAGATCTCCTGATCCCTTGTTGCTCTCTTGAATACTCTCCTCATAATACAACGCAAATTCTCTCCAAATCCCTAAAAAATACTCTCTTACTTAATCCTACAACAAACAACCAACCGCCCTTCCATTCTTCTAAAGTTCCTCACCTTTAGTGTTTAAAAAATTGCATCATGAAGGCCTCAAGCCATTTGATAACTCCACAAATTGTGTGTACAAACTGCTACAAATTGTCTCAGGCAGTTGCTGACATCTATGAGAAAAGGGCTGGCGCCTAGTGACACACCTATAAAGTACCTATTTTTTATAAATATTTTATGCTCATTTTCAATGATACTACACTTTAAAGGAAAGTATTTTGCATGTTTTTGGTTTCATGTACAAGAAATGGAGTTTTAAAGAAAATGGAGCAAAAATAATGCAATTTAGAGTCAAATCTAACAAGGAAGAAAATTTTGATCTGGCGCATTTTGATGTCTTTCTATGCTTAATCTCTTTTACATTTATCATATGTTTTTGAATGAAATTGCACTTTAAGGAAATGTTATTTTCGTGTTTATCTTGTAGGTATAACACTTGGAATAGATTGGAGCTGAAACAGGGTGAAACGAAGTGAAATAGAGCGAAATGAGGGTGTTGCCAGCAGGGTAGCACCTAAGCACCAATATCGCCTATAAACCAACATCTAGGCACTAATTATGGCACCTAGGTGCTAGAAACAATTGTGGAAAAAACTAGACGCCACAAAGAGTTTATAAGGCACCTTTTAGGTTTTGGGAAGACACCTTTTGGAAACTCTGAGAACGTTCAGAGGTTGTAGATAGGAGTAGGAGATATATATTTCTTTCTTTTTTGGAGAGATTGATGAAGGATTTTGAGAGATATGTGTAAGGAATTGTACGAGCATTGTGTGGATCGACAGAATATTTTGTTGAAGAGATTTTCATCTTTCTTTCAGAGAGAAAAAACTATGTATTATGTTCTTAATTATTTTATGATTGTTGTAAACAATTTCTAGTGGATTTATTTTGATTTAATGAAATTTTCTGTTTTATTTTATCCATACTTCATGAGTAGTTTTCCTTACTCTTTTCTTTTGATATGATGTAGTGAAAAGAGTAGGAAAATTTGTTTTAAGATAGAATAATTTTTATTTCTATGTGATGAGTAATATCTCCTTTTCTTCATTGACATTAAGTGATAATAGGTTATGTTAAAATCTTTTGTAAGTGAAACTAAGACTCGGGAGAGTAGTGATCTTACAACTTGAGTGCACTCACATCGTCTGATTGGCTATGGTGAAGTAGTTTAGACGACAATGCAAATTTTATGGAAATATAATTCATGATGTGTTTTTATTAGGAGCTTCTAGGTGACAGTTAGTTTTGTAAAATTAACAAAATATTAATCATATCTATACACTCGAAAGAGGGTAGGTAGACATATGTTCCTTGTTGACACATAATTTATTACATAATTCTATCAATTCTTTTCCTGCATATGCCATCATCTTCATTTTACTTTTCTTTTACAATGAAATGGATGCATGTTTAGGAATTTAGATTTGTTTAGAAATTCTCTTATTTTATTAATGTGATGGTAATTTCACCGGTTCTTAATTTGCTTATTAAATTGACCATTTATAATGTTAAAATCTGTCGTGAAGCATAATGACCTGGGAGAGTGATCCCCGTGAATACTTAATGCTTATGCATAGTATAACAATAGTTCTGATGGCTTTATTTACTTATATTTCCTTATTTTACAACAAAACCAAAAACTTGATCCGGAAGAAAAATAAGAATTTAACTTTTTAATTTATATATATTTATATTGGGATACTACGCAAGTATACGTATCACTATCAAGTAATATATGACTTTTTGATTAAGACCTAAACATCGAACCCATAGGGAAGATTATGCAATATGCACTTTTTAGAAAGTTTTTCTAATTTTAAAAAGATAATTACTTAAACTAAAAATGATTTTTGCAGGAAATTAAAATTTAAATATTTTTGGTTTTTTTGATATTTTAACAAAACAGTAACAACTTAAAAAAATAACTAAAGTTTTTGTAGAATAAAAGTATTTAATATAAAAATATCTTTCTTCTTATCATGAATCAGTAATAAGTATAAGAATTATGTTGTGGAAGTATGCAAATTGTGTTGTGCCAAATAAAAGCAATAATATTCTTTACCCTTACTAGAGATGCTATAAAGAAAATTGACTAATTTAAAGTTTGAATAGTTCTGAAGACCGACTAGGCAGGGAAGATACTAGCTCTCGCTCTAGAGTTCCCTATATTCCCTCCACCTGGGGGCTAACATTCTCGTATCAGAACCTAAAACAATAAATCAAGTTGGGGGCTTTAACCTGTCACTTTAAAGTCCTTTAACTCTACACCCATCAATAAATATTTCCTTATTTATTTGCACAATCATATGAACTACATTATCATTTATATAACCTCATGTGATTTTTTCCAATTGTTGACTGAGACAATACCAGCCCGGTTCTTACATGTTCTCACAACAAATTTTAGCATACGGATTGGCCAAATCAAGAAGTAAATGAAGTGAATGGATTTAAATCATCATAACTTCTTCCAACACTAAAGATCAATACTCTCCACAACATCCATCCAAAACTTAATTACTTATCATTTTAAGAAGAAAGATAAAGAAAACTACTCAGAATCCATGGAGAAAACAAAACCACGCTTTAGTTTAGAAGAAGAAATCATTGTCAAACTAACAACAAGTCTCGATTAAAACCAAAAGTAGTCTAAAACAAAAGGATAAAAACTTATCTCAAGTTCTCCACCAAACTCTTGAAGTTCCTTTGAATCTCTTCTCTTTTACAATCATTCAAAACAAAATATCAAAAATGATAAAGTAAATAAAAAGTGATTCATGAAAATCTCTCCGAACTAACACCCCAGAGAAGAACTTTCAAAACTTACCAATATTATCATGACTCTTTTCTAAGTCATCTCTTCTTTCTTTTATAGTTTTCCAAGTGGTTCCTTGGGATCTCTTCAAAACGTGTCTTGATTCGATCTATTTGCTCAAGAAATGCATCCTTTCATGATGATTTTCGTCCATGGTGGTTACAATCACCTATTAAGCTAATGGGTGCCTCAAAAATCTCTTAGAAATTCGTGAAAACCGATTTTACTCGTCTAGTAACAACCACTGGCGCTTAAGCGTGGGGTCTCGGCGCTCAAGCGTGGCCTCCTCTATTTAACCGGTGCTTAAGCGCCGGATCTGGCGCTTAGGCGCCAAAACTTTTTTGCATAATTTTCATCTTTTTGCTCCAAATTTGATCATTTTTAACTCCTTTAAGCATTTTTTTCTAATTTTACTTGCATCTGCAAGAAAAACACAAAAATATCTTCCATTAAAGAGCAATATCCCAAAAATAAGTATAAAAATGTGTCTAAAAACACTATATATTTTTCGTGTATCAAAATCCCCTAAACTTAAAATGTTACTTGTCCTCAAGTGACACTTCAATCTTTAAAAACCAAATATGTATGATATGTATATGAGTTTCTTTAGGAGTTACTAAAATTTAAATTTAGAAATGTAGTAGTCCAATTTAGAAAAAATAATTAGTAAATGAGACAAACTTAAAGTTTGAAAATTTTTACTGTTAAGAACTATGAAAATATGAGTTCCTATCTAATTCTGAAATATTGCAAGTTCTCTAAATTTACATTTTAGTTCTTTTATTTTCTCTAATTAAAATTTCTTATTAAAAATAATTTTACTTACTATATTATATTTATAAGCTTAAGATTTTATTAAGTCTTAATATTTTAAAAAGATCAAATGTAGAACCAATTTTTGATTAGGCACAAATTCTCAAGCTTCTCCTCCCTTACATTTCCTTTCTTTTTCTTTTTCTTTTCTTTTTCTTTTCTTTTTCTTTTTCTTTTTCTTTTTCAGGCAAGGTTTACTTTATTTAGATAGGCCTTTAATGATTTTGAATTCCACTTCACCTTTTCTAAAGTAAAGTCTTGATATAAAATTTTTAATTATAAATATATTAATAGTTTTGAAAATCATATTAATAAAAGAAAATTAAGTATTAAAAATAAAAGTCTAAATTATCTAAATTTTTTAAAAATATAATTTTTCTTACTAAAGATAGCATTTATATTAATCATTTTTTATACTAAAAATTTTTAACTTAAAGTTTTTCTTCATTACTTAAAAATTTAACTAAATTTTCTTACTTATTTCTAAAATCAAATTTTACTTCCCTAATATAACTTCATATACATAATCAATTTTTCTTTTAAAATCAAATTCACTTGTAGTACATTTGAGAACAAATAAAATTTTAGTTTTGAAAATATTTTTCATCCCCACAAACTTAAAATTTTAACAAATTAAATAGTTTAGCATCAGATAATTATATAGGCAGAAAATGAAAATTGAAATAACATGCTAATAGAAATTTTTACATCCTAATTATCAAGTATAAAACTAAAGACATGAGTAAAATTAATTTTGATCAAATTTTCTAACATTTTATTTTAGTTTAACATGTAGAGATTCAAATAGACTTCTAAACAGTGGGTATAAAAACAAACAACACACTAACATGATAAAAGAAAAATATAGGCCAACTGTTTCTGAATTTCAAGTATAAGATCTAAGCTAGTAAGATTTTCTACTTTATAATAGATATGAAATTAAGTAAGGTTCTAAAATAACTAAATCACAATACTAAACATAAAACAACAATTACTACCCTAAAATTTAAAAATAAAATATCAACTACCACAAACGTCATAATAATAATAAAACATAAAAGTCCAAAACACAACATAGTCCAAAACAACACACAGATGCAAATGTAGCAAGCTCATACCACATAGTTCATATCATATTACAATCATAAAATGAATCTCTCAACTCTACTCTTCATCCTCAGAATCACAACTGTATCATTTTTTTGCAGGCTCATAATCAGGATATCGAGGATATGGAGGAAATTGCACTCCTGGGTCACTTCTAATCAGGCTTTCCAAAGATGAGTGAAATTTCTCTTCATAATCACTCTTCCTTCTATTATATCCGTTAGTATGATCTGCAAAACACTTTAAATTTTGTACCTTATCAGTGGTAAAATTGATATTATCCATCATCTTCTGCACCTCATCCCGAGTTTTAGTAGAATCACCTCTAGATGTAGAAGCACGTGAAGTATATGGTCTAGATGAAGATGCATCAGAGGTAGATGCAGCAGACATCTCTAATCCATAGCTCCTGGAAAATCCTCCTCTCCAGCTAAAAATTGAATGCTCAAAATAAGTCTTTATATTCACCTTCGTGATGGGCTTTAGAGGTAATAGAAATTCCTCCCAACTATCATACTTCGCTCCAGCTTGCTCGCATAAAGAAAATATCAAGGAAGAAAATTCCATATCTGCAGTAGTAGCAGCAGCAACTGAACTGATGATAGTGTGATAGATCAAAGCCCCTATGTTGATGGGCTTTCCCTCCTGAATACAATAATTCAATGTTGCTTTCTCTCTGGTCACTTCACTAAGATGATTGGTCGGAAGCAGACGAGAAAAAATGAAATAGTTCCTTTAAAGGTGCACATATCATTGAAGTTGGGAAATTTACTCTCCTCTCATTGGTAATCTTCCAAAGTCCTCTCCCAATAGTCAAGTATGAAATAATTTCGTCTAGCTCCACTTCAGTAGGACTATAATTCACATAAAAACATAAAGTCTCCAGTGGTAAATGGTAAAACAAGTTGATTACCTCTGGAGTAAAAGGTACCAACTTCTCTCTAACCATAACTCGATCGTCCTCAGCCTCTCGGAGATTTGCATAAACCTCCCTTACAACAAAAATTACAACGACATCAGAGAAACAATAGAACTGTTCCCACTGTCGGCGCACTATCAGGTCTTCCACTTCTCCACCAGGACTCTTAAAACATCGCTCCTGAATCAATTTTTGTGACTGTAGAGCATCACTATATCGATCCTGAGCTTTTGAATTGAAAAATTAGCTCGAATCAAATGGGCTCTTTCCTCTGCTCCTTTTCATTCTTGGTGTCAGACTATAAATTTGATAAACTCCAAAAATAACTTTAAAAATCAAGTTTAAATCTCTAAACTAAACTTCTAAAAGCACTAACTAAACTTCTCAAGCAATTTCCATAGTTTTTTCTTCACTTTTCACCATGAATAGTAAATTTTTTAAATCTTCCAAATGTGCTTAAAATATATGGTGAAAATCCAAAATTTTTGTATAGAAGTAAAGCTCTTACCTCAAGGAACTTGGATCTAGCAAATCTCACTCGATTCCACCAAGAAATCTCCAAATTTCACTTGCCCTAGCCCTCAAAATCACAAACTTGAGTTGGGAAAGACGATAGGAGGCTTTAAAAATGGCTTTTTCGGACTAAAAAATCACTTTTAACCATTCGCAAACCGGTTTTCATGAATCGTCGCTTAAGCGCGGGTAAGTGGTGCTTAGGCGCATGCCTCTCAGGTTGGCTCGCGCTTGAGCGCGAGATGTGGTGCTTAGGCACCAGTGCATATGTAAAATGTACTATTAGCCTAAGTAAACCACCACTAAATGGTCTCAAAGCACTTTAATGACTATTTTTACTTCCTATAACTCCCTTCTCTCAAAATTTTCCATAATAATTAATTTAATTCGAGGCTAAAAATAACACAAATTTTCACAAAAAACAAACTTATATTAATTCACAAACAAGTACAACACATTTAACACTTAGTTCTCTCTCCCAAATAGTCTTAGATAGGAAAATTTTCCTAAGTACAAAACACTTAACACACATTTACAATTAAACACATAAGTGACACAAACATTAAACACAAGACATAAACGTAAGTACAAAACACTTAACACACATTTACAATTAAACACATAAGTGACACAAACACTAAACGAAAACACTTAACACACATTTACAATTAAACACAAAAGTGACACAAACATTAAACACAAGACAGCACTTAACACACATTTACAATTAAACACATAAGTGACACAAACACTAAACACAAGACATAAACAACTAACACATTAAAACATTACTCCAAACACACAATTCCTAACACTTAACTTAATGCCACTCTTCATTAGATAAAAACGAATTCTTGTCTCTTAGTAGTCTCTCCTGGAATATAGAGTTAATAAAACAGACGGTGATGACGATCTCTAATACTATCATCTTCGATCCACTTTTGCTAAAGGAACATCGCCTTATCCACTTCATGTATATAACTGGAATGGTTGAATTGCATCTTAAGTTGCCACCCAATATGTTCTAGATGAGCATGCAATTCAAGCACCTTAGTCTCTAATACAGATATTGTATTCTCAATCTTGTTGATCTTCTCCGATATTCCTTCAATACTAACGGCTAAGAAACCGTTATACATCTCCTGTGCACTTTGACTAATGAACTTCTTCCTCATGTCTTCTTCCTTCTTCTTCAAATCCATCTCCCATGAAGACATTTTCTCTAAATTTCTCTCTTTCTTAGACTTTTAGGGCTAAAAATAATCTAGGGTGAATTTCCTTCGCAGAACCCTTCTATTTATAGGCCTAATTCCCCCTCATAACTTCTAGGCATTATTAGAAACTGCCAAGACACATTTATTCCAACTAAATTACAGTTACACCTTCTAGAAATCAAAATTTGCACGTGTGATTAATTTGCTGCGCTTAAGCGTCAGTTCTGGCGCTTAAGCGCCAATGCACATTTTTGCACCAGTCAATTTAACATCTAAATTCTCATTCTAACATGTCTAAGTCACTAAATAAAGTCTAAAAATCATTACTAGCACATAATAAATTCAAAAGTGCTACCACAAATTTCTTAATCAAACTCAAAACAACAATCAAAGCAAAAACACATTGATAACTATGGGTTGCCTCCCACAAAACGCTTGGTTTTACGTCGTCAGTACGACATAACCAATGCTTATTATGGTTGACCCAACATCATTCCATCATTATATTTATACTGATCCCCTATATAAAAAGTTTTCAGTCTATGCCCATTCACTTAAAATTTTTCTCATAATTAGGATCTTTAATATCCACAACTCCATAAGGATAAACTTTTATCATAATAAATGGGCCCATCCACCTGGACTTAAATTTTCCTGGAAATAATCTTAACCTTGCATCATATAGCAAAACTTGTTGCCGTGACTGAAAATTTTTAGTAAGAATCTTTCGATCATGCCACATTTTCATCTTTTCTTTATAACCTAGCTAAAAATTTTTAGTAAGAATCTTTCGATCATGCCACATTTTCATCTTTTCTTTATAAATCCTTAGCAGTCTCATAAGATTCATTCCTTATCTCTTCAAGCTCATTTAATTGCAACAATTTTTTCTCACCAGCATCTTTTAAATTATAATCAAACTCTTTAATAGCCCAATATGCTTTATGCTCAAGTTCAATTGATAAGTGATAAGCTTTTCCAAATATTAGCCTATATGGGGACATTCCTATAGGAGTTCTATATGCAGTCCTATAAGACCGACCAATCCATTTTATTTGGATTCACAGATTTTTCCATAATTCTTTTAATTTCTCGATTGGATAATTCAACCAAACCACTTGTATGAGGATGATAAGTAGTAGCAATCCTATGATTTATATGATATTTCCTTAATAACTTCTCCATAATGACATTTCTGAAATGACTTCCCCCATCAGTAATGACAACTCTTAGCATCCTAAATCTACAAAGTATGTTCATTTTAAAAAATTTTGCAACACTTTGAGCATCATACCGAGGCAAAGCAACAACTTCTAGGTCCACTGCTAACAAAATATATAAAATTTTGAAAGATGGTATAAATGGTCCCATGAAATCTAATCCCCAAACATAAAATATTTCAACTTCTAGCATATAATTCAGGGGCATCTCTTTTCTTCTAGAAATATTGCCTACTATTTGACATCTATCACAAATTTTGATATAAGAATTTACATCTCTAAAAATTATAGGCCAATAAAATCCAGATTGTAGAATTTTGTATGCTGTTTTATCAACACCAAATTGTCCCCAAAAATCAGAATTATGACATTTTTGGATAATCTCATAAGTTTTTTTTCTAATGGTACACATCTTCGAATGATCAGATGCTTTCCTTGTTTATATAAATATGGGTCATCCCAAAAATAAGTCTTAGCTTCAGAAATAAATTTCCTTATTTGTTGGTATGTCATTCCATAGGGTTTAAGATCACTATCAATATAGTTCACAATGTCGGCATACCAAGGAACACACCACTCATTTACAGTGAACAATTTTTCATCTGGAAAATGTTCATTAATTTCTTTTTAAAAAAAGAGTGGGTTTTCTAATTTAATCTTGGACAAATGATCAGCAATTTGATTTTCAGTTCCCTTCCGATCTACTATTTCAAAATCAAATTCTTATAAAAGAAGAATCCATCTTATAAGTCTCGGTTTAGTATCCTTCTTTTTCATTAAGTGCTTAATAACAAAATGATTTGTATGCATTATACAATGAGTTCCAATCAAATATGATCTAAATTTATCAAAGACATATACTATTGCTAATAACTCTTTTTCAATTAATGTATAGTTAATTTGAGTTTCATTAAGAGTTTTACTAGCAGAGTAAATAACTTTTGAAAATTTTATCATATCTTTGTCCTAAAACAACTCCAATAGCATAATCACTTGCATCACCATCAGTTCGAAAAGGATTTTTTCAGTTTGGTGAAATTATAATTGGTGCTTAATTTTTCTTTTAATAATTTAAAGCTTTTAGGCATTCCTCATCAAAATTGAAATTTACTTCTTTCTCCAGTAAATGACATAAAGGCTTAGCAATCTTAGAAAAGTCCTTAATATATCGCCTTAGCATGTCCTAAAAAACTCCTAATTTCCCTTACATTTGTTGGATAAGGGAAATTAGCGATCACTTGAATTTTAACTCCTAATTTCCCTTACATTTGTTGGATAAGATAAATTAGCGATCACTTGAATTTTACCAGGATCGTTACATTTGTTGGATAAGTTAAATTAGCGATCACTTGAATTTTAGTAGGATCTACTTTCATACCATTTTTTGACATTTGATGACCTAATACAATTCCTCCTGCTATCATAAGTTGGTATTTTTCCCAGTTAGGACTGAATTTGTTTCTTCACAGCGCTTAAGAACTTTAGATAAATGTTCTAAACATGAGTTAAATGAAAAAACATTAAAAAGTCATCCATAAGGACTTCAATCTTTTTTTCACCCTTAGGACTGCTGGACCTTAGGGTTGACCCTGGGTGTTGGTCTAGGGCGTAAGGTACATATTTGCACTCACAATCACTCACAATCCTAAACTTAAACTTCTAGGCTTTGGTCCCTTAATACTTTTGGGAGACTGATGTAGGTGGTCCCCTAAACCCACTAGCCCTAAGCTAGGGTTTAGCTAAGACCTCTACATAGAGGGCCCAAAACGGAGTTTCCATTGGTCCATGGCTTATTGATGGTGGTTGGAACTCCTACTCCACCAAGATACCCAACCTAGCTTTTTGCCTCTAAACTTCCCCAAATTACGTAGATACCATTGGGACCCCAAATTTGGCCAAAATTCCCAAATTTACAAAAAATACCTAAATTAGCTAAAAAATTATTTCAAACACCTTGAAAACACCCAAACTACCCAAAATCACCAAAATTTGCCAAATTACCAAAGTGCCCCCTCTTTACCTCAAAATTCCAAAAATTCTAAAAATCCCAAAAATTTCCAAAACCTCCCAAATATTCCCAATTTCTTTTTCCTCAACTACCACATGACCTAATTAGGCCAATTTAACCATCTTTGACCAAAACCCCCAAATTGCCTTTTAAAGACCCATTTTTCCCAAGTCTACCTCAAATGCTCATCAATTTGATCCCAATCTCCCCAAATTTCAATCTCAAACTAAAACTCACCCTTAATGTGACCAAAATAAACCAGAACCAAGCCCAATTGGTCCATGATTTGAGCCCAATTTTGATTTACATCAAAACCCCAATTTTGGGCACGACCTATTCTCACCAAATTGAACCCAGAGCCCACTCAATTGGCCACAATTTGTGTTAAAGGGTGGAGGAAAAACTACCCCAAAGTCACCAAATTAATGACTCCACAATCATTAGTTGGACTCTAGTGGCCAGTCCAAACCTCTTAAAACCACCTAAACTAAGCCATGGACCAAAGGTCCCCTAAATTATGGGATTTCATTCCATATTTGCTTAAGCTTAGGATAATTTTGCCCAAACAAAGCCTAAACACATTAAATTGATGTGACATATTTCCCTGGGTTCCCTTAGCTCCTAGCCACCTTCCCTTAGCTGGCCGACCGGCCTAGTGGCTGAAAAATGGCCGAGCTGAGAGCCACCCCCATGAGATTAAACCAAACTCAAACCTAGAGGCCACCTCATCCAAATTAAATGTTGGAGCATCTCTTCCCTCCACCTAGGCAGCTTATTTCACCCCCCAATTGCCCATGACAACCACCCCAAGCCATTTTTTTATAAAAGCTCCCCTCCATGGGCATGGAGGAAGAGATGAAATTTCCTCTGAGAGTTTTCCCCAAATTGATCCCAAAGTCTCTTTGAGACCTCGTCAGTGCAATCTAACCACCACATTACCTTGAATCTCCTTGTCAGAGTCCAATTTTGAGCTTGAATCTCTGCTTACAACTAGGACTGAGCTCATTACACTCCTACACTCCACAAAAATCAAATTAAACTCACCCACACCTTCATCACAGTGAGAGAAGGAAAAGCCCCATCAAATTCCCCTTCCACAGAGCCTCTAGCATAGCTTTAGACCAACACCTAAAATTGGGCTTAGTTGAATTCCTACTTAGGCTTTGCACAACAGCCAGAGGCTTAATCCCTAGCCTCCTTGGACCCCAATGAATGTGCCGAGTATCTCTGATCAAATCTTCCCTTCTCAGAGCCAAGGTATTGAAATTCTCATCCTCCAAAGCCTATTTTGATTCTCCATTTGATTAGGCTTAATTTAATTTCATGGTTACCGTATGGATATATTCATCTCTCTTAGACGAGTCCATAGGATCAAACCCGAAGTGATTTGGTTGACTCTAGGCTGAGATCTTAGGTTTTTAGTTTGGAAGGTCACAAGATCACTCTATCGGGGACGATGACGGGGAGCATCCGATCACGTGTGTATCTGATGGACAAAGGAGATCGAGTTGGACAACACTTCCTTTCATGAATCGCGGGCCGAGTTAGCGGCTACATGGACGACGGTGTCCAACTAGAGCGCGCCACACGTGCCTTCAGAGCTGCCTAGGATCCAGTCAGCGCCGCGTGTTTAAATAGATAAATAGGAAATTTTAAAAATTAGAAAATGATCACTAATTTAAAAATTCATATCTTGGTGTAGAAAAATCATAAAACTAATATAAAAAGACCCTCTTGCTCAGTGAACAGAGGAGAATAATGTTGAAATAAATTTAAGTCCATGTGATGCCTATTTTATTTTTAATTTATTAAAAACTGATTTGAATGTTTTGATTCTCCATGCATATAGGCATATCACCATGGATTGAAATTTTAGCATGTTGTTGCCTCTGTCTTAGGGGATATCTTCTGATTTTTTCAAAGTTAGAGGAGGTCCTTAGACAGAGATCCATATTTTTCAAGTTTATGTCTATTATTTGCATAAATTAATTATGATAATTAGCATGTTAATTAGAAACTTCCAAGAAAACTTTGAAAGGTTCACCGTGACTAGAGAATCCTTTGGAAATAATTTCATGAGTTAAGTCATTAAGAATACACTTAATCTTCACCAACCCTAAAACACAAAGAAAATTAATTTTTGGTAACATAAATATCTAAATGACTTAATTTTTTTCTCTCCACTATTTTTTAGGATCCAGAGAACTCACCATAAAAATTTCAAAGTATTTTGAGTTCATTTGGTAACTTAAGTTGATTTTTCAAGTTAAATATCTTTTTTGGCACTTAAATGATTTTTAAAAATCAAAATATAAACTCAAAAATTATAAAAACTTATTTTTTGAGTTCTATGTGATCAGAGGTATTTTCTAAAAATAAAATAATATTTAAAATAAAAACTTGATTTTTAGCCTATTTTAAATATTTAAAATATATAAAAAATGATAAAAATAATAAAAAAATAAAATTCATGAAAATATTCTAAATTAATTCCTTAGCACATAGGAATAATTGGGATATTTTTTCTGATTTTATAAATAAAGATATTAAAATTTGAAGTTTAAAATAATTTTTAAAGGCTAAAAATGGACTTTTACTAAAATAATTCCAATAATTCAAAGAATAATAAAAAAAATGTGAAATTTATTTCTCTGTGTCCCTTGACATCAAAGAGATTTAATAAAAATATAAAACTTAATTTTCCACTTTTAAAATATTTTATAATTAAAAAACACTCCAGAACTTAAAATAATTCTTAAAATTGAATTAAAATTTAAAAAATCATGATATTTGGTCCAAAGGCTTCTCTTGTTTAAACCTACCTCTAATAAAAATTTCAAGGGATTAGGATTTACCTTGATCAAGTTAGGAATTTTCTTTGAAAAATCCAATTTTTGCATTAAAAATAATTATATAAATAAATTAAAATTTGAAAAATCACACTTTCTCATCTGATGTCTCAATTGGCCCATTAGTGAGGTAGAATAAAAATTTCAAAGTCATTTGTAAATTTGATGAATTATGAAGTGATAGAGCCTTTGGGGCAACTGTGTAATTTTTGAAATTTAGCATTAATTAACATTTAGGCCTAATTTCATAAAGAGAAATGGGAAGTCTTTGATTCTAATTAACATATTTGGATTTTTGAAACACAAGGGGTTAACTGGTGGGAACCAACCTCACTTGCCCTAATTAAAAATGATAAATTTGCAATTTTCTTAAATTACATAAATTTGGGAGTCTAGCCGATTAAATGATCCTAGATTTAGGGGTGTGATTTTGGGTGTTAACAACTCACTAATTTAATAGCACTATTTGATGAACAAAAAAAAAACATGAATCATCACCATCACTTATAAGTCAATTTCATTTGCCATGACTAAAACACTCACCAAAATCTTAAGGGCTTAGTAGTGACTTAGGCTAAATAAAGTTTCATTTAAATAAGGATTAGAAAAGTAAACATCATTGAAAATTAAAACATCTTTCAAACACTACTAGCCCAAGTCAAAATTTGGCTAAGTCTCTTAAACTTGTTTCTTTAAGGGTCTTCACCCACACAATTCTAAAATTGAATTACAAATGATACTTACCCTATTCTTAGGGATAATTGAGATATCAATGCTCACTCAGCACTAAGGGTATTTACAGGATGAATTATTAAGCAACATAATAAATTTAAAAGAGCTCGGGATTTTCCACCAGGCAGCGAAAGAGTAGCACAAACCTGCGTCTTTCTTTAGATCTGTTGGATACCTTAGAGATCTATTAAACAATTTGTTCTGTTTAAATATCATCCTTAATCAAATTAATAAGGACCCACCAAGAAATGACCTATGGTTAGTTAGGTCGCAAAATTTTACTTCCCTGTTTCATATAAACTGCCTTAACATGCCTTTTAAGTTTCAGGTGGTGGAACGAGAAGACTCTCAAGATACACTTTTATAATTTTCAGCATCATCTTTCTTGTAGTTTTATGCTTACACAAATTTGTATGCTAAACAATGATGTCACTCTGCATGAAAACTAAAACTATCAGGATAGCCACAAAACCAAAACCAAAACTAAACTAAAATTAACCAAGATAAAATTCACCTCCACAACATTCAAAATATAAAACAACTCAAAATTTAATCACAAACATCACACAAAACTACAAATTGCAACTAAATTAAGATGTCTCTATTGGATGATCGGGAATTCCTTGGAGGAGGTAACCTACGGTTGCTAACGAGGCTTCCCACGGTCTAAATGAAATTATGGAACTCATTTAGTTGAGTTTAATAAGTTCATTTAAACTAAGTGAATCCAATAGAAGACAGTGGTGCTGGAACAAGGGAACCATAAGATCCTAACCAGTGTTGCTCTAATCAACTTTAACATGCCCCCATAAAATTTAAAGAACTACAACCATAGGGCCACCTGATTTCGCCATAACTTGACACACTAGAAAACTCAAACTTGTCACGGCAAGGAGCTTGGAGTAAGCATGGTGGGAAACACAACCATTTTCAACAACAAAACTTGTCTTTCCTAGCTAAACCAATCCTCCTTCCTTAGATATAGGCAAAAAAGCCATAGGACTTCGAGGTTGCTTGCTTATGCAACATAAATCCCCATCTTATCTTTAGGCCTTTTCACAACCCTACCATACAATATAAGCCCTAACTCATCTTAGGATTCCGAGGTTATCATTTGTCACGACTTAAATTCTCACATCTTTCAGGCTATTTGTGTGATAGTTTCACACAAATGTAAGCCCTAACTAATAAAATTGGNCTTTTCTCAATCGAGTAATTTAAAATGCACGGTCGATGATGCGATGCCGACGTTGCAACTTCTTTCCACTCAAAATTGACCTTTCTAAAAACTAAGTTTTTTGATTCGATAATTCCTTCCGGGTGAAGATCTGCTTTGTAACCTTAATTCATATAGTTTTACTTTTTTATATTGGATCGATGTATAGAGTGCTGACACAAAATTACGTGGCGCTGCATATATAGTAGAGGTTATATTCATATTATATTCGCGTTATATCATCTGTAACCTTCATATAATCTACTTGTAACCTACCTGAACTTATAAATAAGTTCCGCGCTNATGAAAAAAAAAGCCATTAAAATAATCAAAAATGTTTTTTTTTTTTTCTTCTTTTCTCAATCGAGTAATTTAAAATGCACGGTCGATGATGCGATGCCGGCGTTGCAACTTCTTTCCACTCAAAATTGACCTTTCTAAAAACTAGGTTTTTTGATTCGATAATTCCTTCCGGGTGAAGATCTGCTTTGTAACCTTAATTCATATAGTTTTACTTTTTTTATATTGGATCGATGTATAGAGTGCTGACACAAAATTACGCGGCGCTGCATATATATAGTAGAGGTTATATTCATGTTATATCCGCGTTATATTATCTGTAACCTTCATATAATCTACTTGTAACCTACCTTAACTTATAAATAAGTTTCGCGCTTCTGTTTTCACATATGTGTAAGTACCTGTTTGTTACATGGAAGTTATATGGATGTTACAAGAGATATAACGCGAATACAATGCGGATATAACGCCCATATAACTTCCATTATGCAAGCAGCGCTGCGTATGTCTTACGTACGCAAATTTCATGTCGTATGTGGTGCCGGAAAGGGTTCAGAAATTCTTACATCTAAAATCTTCCTTTTTTTTTTCTAATATAACAATTTCTTGCATGCTTAAGCTTACAGCAACATAAATTTATTAGATTTACTGCACCAATTAAATACATATGTGCAGTAAAACAGGAATCCATAACAAAAACCAATTGACAAAATTCCATGACGAATTTTTCTTGATGATTTCTTATAAACAATGAAGATGATGATAAGAAAAGGCTAACTACCAACAAAGTGATACTCTGCCAATCATCAAAAGATATGTCAAGAAAATGTTTTGTACCACTTTTATTTTTTTCTTCTAATTTTTCCTGTTTTGTTTTATTTTCTTTTTTACCTAAAATAAAATTTAATTGCTTTGTTGTAATATTAATTAATTTTTATTAAAAATAATCAAAATAATTTTTAAATGTTCTAATTTTTTTATACTTTTTAAAAGAGATGCATAAGAATAAGAATGGTTAGGTGGTCGAGTGGCTTTACACTTAGAGACAAAATGCGAAATGAATATATCCGTAATAGGGTTGGTGTAGCTTCTGTGACGGACAAAATTAGAGAAAGTAGTCTTAGATGGTTTGGTCACATTAAACGTCAACCATTTGATGATCCGGTTAGGAGAGTAGATGTTTTAGATNCATGATAATAAGAAAAGGCTAACTACCAACAAAGTGATACTCTGCCAATCATCAAAAGATATGTCAAGAAAATGTTNTTTTCCTTATTATTATTCTGTCTGTCTGGACTCCTGAACATCCAAAGAGCCACAATGTCTCCCTCGTTTAATCCACTGAAAACTCGCAGCAGCTCCATCTCATTCCCCTCAAAGAAAGTGGCCAACTCTCTACCAACCAATAACTTCAGCTGCAGCTCCACCCTCCACCCACCTTGGACGAACACCGACACATTCAGCCCTTCCTCCATTCCACCACCACTTGCTGATGAATTCGCTTCCTGCTCTGTTTTACTCCTTCCCTTCCCTTTTTCCTTAATGTTGCTATGCATTGTTGCTTTTGATGCCTCCTCTAATGTGAGGTAAGGAGCCAGGAAAAGCTGAACATGCGCCTTGTCCAGCCAGAACCGTGTTTGTTGCTTTGACAGGTCAGAAGCTTCTATTCTCTTCAACAGGAAAGGCCGGAGTCCGACTGCATGCTTCACATTAAGCACATTTTGAGCCCAAAATGGTAACTGATTAACCTGCATTGTTGTCTTTTTAGTCTCTTACAACATGCATTATGGTCATGCACTTATATATAATGGACAGGAAGCACGGTTCTTAAGTAAATTAATAAGAAGCTTCTAAAGTAATTTGTTTAAATTCATAGAACTAAGGTGAAGAGATTATATAGTTATATTGAGAGAAGTATAAGAATCTTTATTACTTGGGCCTTTATGTACGGAAAAAATATTACATCAGTAGTACGGCTCACGTAGAGTAACGTGCGTAGCCAATGAAATCACGCCATGACACCCCACGCGACAGAGAGAAAAAAATGACGCAGTAATACGGGGAATATTCTCGCTCCCCCCCGTGTTATTCATGTGTTATTGTGTCCTGGGAATATTCCTGGTGTTATAATAACACAACAACACATCAATAACACATGAATAACACATGAATAACACACAATAACACATGAATAACACGGGGGAGAATATTCTCCCGTGTTACTGCGCCGTTTTTTTCTTTGTCGGAAATATTCCCAGTGTTATTCATGTGTTATTGTGTGTTGTTCATGTGTTATTGATATGTTATTGTGTTATTATAACACCAAAAATATTCTCATGACATAATAACACATGAATAACACGCAATAACACATGAATAACACAGGGGGGAATATGCCCCGTGTTACTGCGCCGTTTTTTTTAACGTGGTGTGATTTCATTGGCTACGCACGTTACTTCTACGTGCATAGTACTGATGTAATATTTTTTTCTTTTGTACGGCAGTCAGCAGTTTACTTGGATGGGAGTATTAAGTTTTCGAAGTTAATAGAATTAATAAATTATCTGTTTTTGTTAAGATATTGTCGATGATATGTGTCAGTCTTAAGCCAAAATTTCAATAAAGCCAGTAGCTAAGCTATAAATGATTTCCAAAGTAAAATTTGTAACTTACATGAAAGCTTGTGAAGCAAATAGAAAATATTCAGTGGAACAATTTCATTAATTGGCAATGAAGTGCTTGTTTAAAACATGTATTATAAGGTTCGGGCTTCTTCTTGGGAAACATGTTTTTCTTTGCATTTATAAAATGGTCAAACTCTGTTGTTAATGACAATGGGATATATATTAAGATAACTGTTTTAGAACATGATATTATAGCAATTTTCTCTAATTTTAACTTGTTATTTTAAGCCATGTGATTAATTTCTAGAAGCCAAAAATTGATCAATAAGGAACGAGCCAATTGATAAAAAAATTGATCTATTTTATCTATTAGACCACATTTCAAACTAATTATGTGGATAAGTGGTTAAAAATTGGATTGAACTAGTCAAAGGACAAAATACACCCTTGGCATGGACAAACTAGTTAGTTTGCTTGATTTTTAAAATCATGACTAAAACTATTTTTAAGTGTTACTTTCGGTTTAGTTGGCATAAATATCATTTATATG
The DNA here is from genome assembly GCA_002079205.1 of Phalaenopsis hybrid cultivar. Classification (NCBI taxonomy): domain Eukaryota; kingdom Viridiplantae; phylum Streptophyta; class Magnoliopsida; order Asparagales; family Orchidaceae; genus Phalaenopsis; species Phalaenopsis hybrid cultivar. The sequence continues at coordinate 79,203 of JXCR01148391.1, forward strand.
ACATAAAGCTCCATTTCATGCAACAACAATACTCATAAAATCATAATAAATAAATGATTCTAGTACATAAAAATAGGCCTAACGTAAAATCCCTTGAATAAATAGTGAGGGGAAGAGCTCCCTTTGATAACAAGTTTATTATTATTATTATTATTATTGTTATTATTCATGAATGGACTTGAAAGTTTTGGCTTTTCAGAGGTTGTATATATATATATTTTTCTTAATTATTAACAAATAATTTTCAAATCAAATTTTAAAAATTTTCAGATATCAATATTAAGAATTACAACCTCAATATTATATTTTAGTCAAGTAATGCTAATGTGGTTACTAATGCTTTAAGTATAAACTCCACTACTGTGGTAGCTTGTATGATTACACCTAGTAAGGCTTTAATTTGAGTGAGGAGAGGTTGGACTTAAGAATTATTAGTTCAATTGTTGTGGATAGAGAAGTGCCATAAAAAATGATTTATTTATGTTTTTTAATGTAAGAGAATTTATGGGGCTCTCAATTCAAACGATAACTAGATACTGCTAGATTCAAACTAGAATGAGATTTGAACTACAAGTGGATGTCTTGGGTCTATTGACTTTTTGAAATCAGAATTGGGCTTTTATTAATGGCAATCTAATGAGAAAGATATTATATGAAAATCATTATTTTAGATATATATATTATTTCTAAAAAATAAAACGATGTAACCCAGATCAAAGATGACATTTTGGTGACTTGGTTTGAAGCTTCTTTTTTTTTAAGATGAGAGACCTAATAGATGATAAAGGTTGAGCACCGTAGGCCAAGTTGTTTATTACAACCTATGCAAATTTCATAGTGAAAGTGAAATGAGGTTAACAAGAAATGTTTTTCTTAAATCCAAATAAGGGCATGATATAATATAGGTTTTGATTGATCAATTGACAAAGAAAATATTTGTTATTCAAATGATGTTGATAGTTTCAATTTAGAGGTAGGCATAAAAGTAAATGTGTAAGTTTATCAAAAATGTAAGGATTACCAATTGCTTCTATTATTATTTTTTCCTATGATGATGAATTTACTTCTACATTATAATGAGATATTTGGGTGGTTCTATTGACTAAGTTGAACTTATCGATTTCTGGTTCGTTTGGGGCAGGTTTTTTTGGTGCGGTGGCGTTTTGAAAACGCACCTGGCCTGTTTGGGTAAACTGCATTTTGGCGGCTTATGTGTTTTCAAAACGCTAAAAATAGCGTTCTCACACTGCACCTGTCTAGGTGCGGTGGTAGCTTTCTGACTGCGGTCTGACTTTAAAAAAAAAATTTATAATAGCCACCGCACCTAGTTTATCAGTAGATTATTTTAATCAACTTATCAGCAGATTATTCAATAAGCAGTGGCTGCCCCNTGGGTAAACTACATTTTGGCGGCTTATGTGTTTTCAAAACGCTAAAAATAGCGTTCTCACACCGCACCTGTCTAGGTGCGGTGGTAGCTTTCTGACTGCGGTCTGACTTTTAAGAAAAAAAATTATAATAGCCACCGCACCTAATTTATCAGTAGATTATTTTAATCAACTTATCAGCAGATTATTCAATAAGCAGTGGCTGCCCCAAACAGACCCTTCATCTTATCCACTGATAGATAGTTAGTCTATGTGGATTATTCAAGTGCCTGACAATTTGCTCTAACTTTGAGTACATCAGTTTGGAGAGAGCTAAAAGGATCATACACCTAAAATTGAGTTTGTCTAAAATAACTTTTATTTGAGTTCAGCATAACATTTCATGAGGTATTATATAGTAGAAATGCAAAACACACTTGTCATGGATAGGTGGGTGAGAGAAGATATTAATTAAATTTTTTTTTTTCACATTTATCTTTATTTTTTGAGTTCAGAGTATTTCTGATTTTTATAGAATTAATATAACTTGAATGTAAATACTTTGAATAATGTTGCACAAAATTCACTTTTCATCCACTAATGCTATCAATGTACCAAAATTTTGCATGAAATATAAATTAGTCCATTCTATGTAATATTGTAACAAAGTCTATGTAATTATAAACACAAATGGCAAATGTTCTTTATTAAGTACATTGATTTTGCATTCTTTTGTTATATAACTCCCCTAATTTGAAAAAAAATATATTATCAAAGAGTTGCAAGCTTTGTGGAATGCAAAAATGATTTAAAAGTTTCTATCTATACATTTAACATCTTCTATTAAAATAGATCTTATTAATCTTTACAAATAATAATTTTCATTGAAAAAATCAAAAATACTTTTGAACCTTCGAAAAAGGAGATGCACATAATTTTTTAAAGTAAGTGGAAATAGAAATATTAGTATCAAGTAACTTGGTGAAAGTAAGAATGTGAAGCCTAATTCTAATATGTGAAGGGTAAGAAATTTAAAAAATTGATACTATGGAGATGGTAGTAGTTCTAAAAATTTGATTTGTTACTTGAAGTAAGCTAATTTTCTTGAATTGATGGATAGTTTTTTTTTTTTAGATGAAACAATTTAATCCTAATAAAGTAGTTAGTAATTTAAAATTAATATGCTAAAATTTTAATTAAAATGATTTGATATATGTAATCATGATTTTTCTATTTATTTAAGTTTTCTTATTTCTCTTGTAAAGCCTTTTTTCAATTACTTTATAATACAATATCCAAATTTTAGTGATTTATAATATATAATTTATTGTCTCTTTATAGAATTTATTTTTTGAAGGATTTCAAATTTCATAGGAATAAGACAATGTAACAAAAGCCAATATTTAGTAAAATTAATATTTATAAGAGATTTAGTTATTTACATTTTCATCTTCCATTACATTAGTCCTTATCAATGGTGAATCTCTAATCTTATATTTTCTCACTTTACGTGCTTTATTGGCTCATTATTCTTTACTTTATCCTAGTTAGGCTTATTGTATATCTCTCCTTCTTGTATTTTTAATGTCAATGAGCTTTAATATAATCTTTATCACCTTGAAACCTCTAAATGTTGTCAGAAAGTTAAGAAAAACAAAAAACATAGCTTGACATATAATCAATCATGGATTGTTAATAATATTAAAGCAACAATAGAGATAATACGCAAGCAAGTTATTTTTAAATTTTCTAGACCTAAGAAAATAATAGAAATATTTTAAGAAAATAAACTATCCTAAGAAAATAAAGTATCCTATTCATTCAGCACTTGTAGAGGAGTAAATATCATTAATGTTTTTTAAGATGAGCTTAATTTTTGGTAATTATGTTAGTTATGGTACGATGAGCTTGGGCTTGATTGCTAATTAAGTTAGTTATGGAAGGGTGGGAGGTGATTAGGCTTGATGAGCTTGGGCTTTATTGGTAATTAAGTTAGTTTTGGTGCTTAATTTGTCTTACGGACTTACACTTACTCCAAAACTAGTCGTAGAGAAGAATTCCTAAATCCATTTAAGAAGACCTCACACCTAAACCTCAACAAAGAATTTACTTATGAATTTGGGGAGGAGCTTGCAAAATGGTTCCGTCTTATAGAATGAAACCACATAAAACCCCTTTTCCATGAGGTAGACAACTAATTTTTCTAGAGAAACCTTAGCTACTTAATAAGGTACGACACTAGTAAGAGACTGAAAAGATTCAACCAAGCTAGGTTCAGAAAGAAATTTATTAGGTTCAAATTTGAATTTTTAAATTTTTTATTTTATTTTTATGTTTATTTTTTTTATTTTTTTTTATTTTTTTATTTGTTCATTTATTTATTTCTTTATTTTTTTTTATATTTTTATATGGTTCTCCATTTTAAATTTATTATGGTTCATATGTTTCATTTTGTTCCTTTTATTTTATTTTTTTTTTTGTTTATTTTTTTTATAACTTCTTTTTTAGTTTATTTATTTTAAATTTTGTTTTATTTTATTACTTTCTTTTATTTTATTTATTTTTTTGTTTTTTTCTTTCCTTTTGTTTTATTCTATGTTGTTTTTTTTTTTGGTTCATCAACTCTCTTTGTTTTATATTAGGAAATACACAACTATTTGACATTCCAATCAATNGGTTCATCAACTCTCTTTGTTTTATATTAGGAAATACACAACTATTTGACATTCCAATCAATCATGTTATCTTCTATCACAACAGCTGCAAACTTTTAATTATTAGCAAACTCTAACAAAAAAGTGAAATCTTCTTTATTAATGTCTTAAAAATGAGTACGAATTGCTTCGATGATTGTCATATCATCTACAGAGAAATCAAAACATCTCTATATCAATCTCTCAAAAGAAATATTGAAGTCTTCTTTGATCTTTAGCAACATCTATGTACCATCATATGTGTATCAACATCTATACATCTATCATGTATCAATCATCAACTATACATTGATTGTGTATGTCAACTATATATTAGCTGTATATCAATCAATACAGAGAAATCAAAACATCTCTATATCAATCTCTCAAAGGAAATACCGAAGTCTTCTTTGATCTTTAGCAACATCTATGTACCATCATATGTGTATCAACATCTATACATCTATCATNGATCTCATTGAAAAGTCCTACCCTTTGAAATTTCTTAAAGATAATATTTCTTGATTTTTATCGAGAGTCTTCTTAGGTGACTTTGGTCATTTAAGATAAACCCTATTTAATATAAACCTTATAAGGGCTTGCCTTTATAAGAAGCATGTCCGAACCCAGCTTAATATAAACTCTATTTAATTCTTTATATTAATAGGGGAACTTCTCGACAAATACAAATGTTTCGCAGACCAAATGGTGTCATATATTTCTTAATTTATTTGATCGAGCCTCATTCTCAAGTCTTGTGTTTATCCTTCGGGATAGATACATGATTTGAGGTACAACGCTCTTTCATTTTAAAACTAAATATATATGTAAATTAAAATATCCTTCAGAAGCGGGTGATGAGATTTTGATTCCGGTGACCGACAACTTCTTACGAGCAACTCCTCTAACTTAAAATAACGCCTACACACACAATTTTAGAAAATTGGTAAGATGTATATTCGGATCTTCAGTTGGTGATCCCCTAAACTGATTATTTGATAACATTTGGATAATAACAGGTTTAAGCTCAAATGAATTAGCGACTACAGTAGATTTTTGAAAACTACGATGAAGTTAATCTACAGTAAGATTGGCATAATCCCTTAAAGGTCTAAACTCTTGATGAATTTCAGCATTTTGATTATTTTGGTTTGTCATTTCTGTGATTTTTTTGGGATTTTTCAAGATTTTTAATTTTTTTGGTTTTTCTGATTTTTCTAAAAGTTCTTTCTAATTCAAAATCGTAGGGCTCTAGTCCTTCAGAACCTGAACTACACATACACTAACATAAAATAAAATAAAATAAAACATACAAAATGAGATACACTATTTAACGTTTAAATAAGACTTTCTAAAGATAGAAATTTACTTAGTTTTCTTCCCCGGTAACCGCGTAAAAAACTTGATCCCCGTGAATATTTAATGCTTATGCATAATATAACAATAGTTCTGATGCTTTTTTACTTATATTTCCTTATTTTGCAACAAAACCAAAAACTTAATTCTGAAGAAAAATAAGAATTTAACTTTTTAATTTATATATATTTATATTAGGATACTACGCAATATATGTATCGTTATCAAATAATATATGATTTTTTGATTAAGACCTGAATGTCGAATAGAGAAGATTATGCAATATCCACTTTTTAGAAAGTTTTTCTAATTTTAAAAAGATAATTACTTAAACTAAAAATGATTTTTGAAGGAATTTAAAATTTAAATATTTTTGGTATTTTTGATATTTTATTGAAACAATAACAACTTAAAAAGATAGAAACGGTAACAACTTAAAAAGATAACTAAAGTTTTTATAGAAGAAAAGTATTTCATATAAAAATATCTTCTTATCATGAATTAGTAATAATTATAGGAATTCTGTTGTGGAAGTATGCAAATTGTGTTGCACCAAATATGAGCAATAATATTCTTTACCTTTACTAGAGATGCTATAAAGAACATTGGATAATTTAAAATTTGAATAGTTCTGAAGACCGGCTAGGCAGAGATGATACTAGCTCTCACTCTAGAGTTCCCTTGATTCCCTCTATATGGGGGCTAACATTCTCGTATCAAAACCTAAAACAATAAACCAATTTGGGGGCATTAATCTGACACTTTAAAGTCCTCTAACTCTACACCCATCAATGAATAATTCCCTATTTATTTGCACTCAATCATATGAACNGCACTTTAGTTTAAAAGAAGAAATCATTTTCAAACCAACAACAAGTCTCGATTAAAACCAAAAGTAGTCTAAAACAAAAAGATAAAAACTTTCAACAATAAGTCTCAATTAAAACCAAAAGTAGTCTAAAATAAAAGATAAAAACTTATCTCAACTCCTCCACCAAACTCTTGAAGTTCTTTTGAATCTCTTCTCTTTTACAATCACTCAAAACAAATAAGAAAAAAGATAAAGGAAATAAAAAGTGGTTCCTGAAAATCTCTCCGAACAAACTCCTTAGAGAAAAACTTTCAAAACTTGCCATAATTTTCAGAACTCTTTTCTAAGTCCTTTCTTATTTCTTTTATAGTTTTCCAAGAGGTTCCTTGGGATCTCTTCAAAATGTGGCTTGATTCGATGTATTTTGCCCAAGAGACGCATCCTTTCATGATATTTTTTTTGTCCATAGTGGTTACAACCACCTATTAAGTCAATGGGTGCCTCAAAAACCTCTTCAAAATTCATTAAAACTGATTTTACTCGTCTAGTAACTGCCATCAGCGCTTAAGCGTGGGGTCTCGGTACTTAGGCGCGGCCTTCTCTGTTTAACCGGTGCTTAAGCGTCGGATCTGGCGCTCAGGCGCCAAAACTCTTTTGCATAATTTTTCACCTTTTTGCTCTAAATTTGATCCTTTTTCATTCCTTTAAGCATTTTTTTCCATTTTTACTTGTATCTGCAAGAAAAACACAAAAATACCTTCCACCAATATCTCAAAAATAGGTATAAAAATATGTCTAAAAATTTTATATATTTTAGGTGTATCAGTTCTCATAGAATCATAAGGCCTTAGGGAAACACTTTATGACTTGGACACTCACTTCACCTTACTCCACCACACACACACTAAACTTCACATCATCATGCATCTCACTTTATCCATACACACTCACCACCTAAATTCACCTAAATCCACCAAAATAAATCCAAGCTACCCAAGTCCACCCAAATCCATTCAAACTCACCCAAATCCACCGCAAATCCACCCAAATCCACCAACATCAATCAAAGCTACCCAAATCCAAGAAAATCACCCAAACCCACCCACATGCATCTTAAATCCACCAAAATCTAAAATCAAGCCCAATCCCACCCAATTTCAAACCTAAATCCAAGATAATCCAAATTCATCCCAAGTCCACACCAAACCCAAAATTCACCAAACTTGAACCTTCATACCAAACCAAATATTCATCAAGCCTAAGTCCTAAATTTCATCATGATGAAGTCAAGGCCTCATGAAAGTCATCATGATTAATTTTCAACTCCATTAAAACAAAATTCAAGTTCATGAACCAAGCTCAAAGCGAACCCTTCCATAATCAATGTTAAAAGCCCATCAACCATGGCACAAAATCTTTTCCCTCATCCATTTAATTAAAATGAAACCATAAGTCCTAAAGTTCATTATTAAAATTTCTTAAAATTGGTTCCATGACAACACCTCACAAAATTCCCAAATATTTTAAAAAACCTCCACTTGAAAACTATCCAAGCCACATGCAAGCCATGAAGTCTTACCCAAGCCACGTGTAAGTCACCTTAGCCATGGACATGTTACCATTATGCAAAAGGGGGACTCTCTTTTAAGAATCCCTAAAAAGCATTTAACCACTCTCGTGACTCACCTAAACCTATGATTAACTCTAATTCCCATGATTGGGATTTGACCATTCAAGCCCCCATGTTGGCCACCAAGTCAAGACACCTTGGAAGCAACCTAAACCCATTTTCATGAGTCAAACCAAGTCAAACCAAAAGTAGCCCAAACCTCATTCAATTTAAATTCAGCCCATGAACACTTGTCACCACCCAATTGACTTCACCACTACCCACCACTGAGCTTCCATAGATGGATGGTGACCACTATTGCCCTGACCAACCATCATGGCTGGCAGCAGCCCAAGGTTAAGAGCCACCCATGCTGAAAACCCAAAATTGAGCCATCCAGTGAGGTTCACCCACAGCGGAGCTTAACCTCCACCTCACTATGACCTTAGCCTTCTTTTCCACCAACTGGACAACCTAATTGGACCCAATCCTTGGCATATAAATTGGACACCCCCTCATGGCCAAATAGGAAGAAGTGCTTGAACCATGATGAAGCCTTGCCAAGTTGGCTCTAAACTACTGCTACACTCATATGAAGCTCATCCCCATCATTTCTAGCCAATGTCCTACACCTCAAAACTCTAATTTTTTAATTGAAATCTAGGACTTTTTCGTTCATCTCACCAAACTTCACAAAACTTCAAAATAATCAACTCAAAAGCTTCACCACACCTCAAAACTACTTCCCTAATCAAAATCACCCTTTCTCGTGGCCTCTACCAAAGCCCTAGACCACACCCGAGCCACTCTTTGTTCTAGGCCATACTTAGACCCATCCACAGAGCAAATCAACACTTTGAGAAAGTTCATGGTGCCAAGGTGAAGCTTCTCAACCAACCCAATCGAGACATCACTTCTTGTGCAAAGGTAAAGCTAAAAAATCCATAAATCTCTCTCAGATTTGTTTATTTATGAAGAGAATGAACAATGCATGTCTACTTAGTCATATAGATAGGTTCGCCTCACTTAGATGAAGTTATAGGAACAAACCCATCGACTTTAGTTGAGGATTGAGCGAGATCTTGACGTTAGGTCATGGACGGTTCTCGGTTCATAGCCCATTGGGGATATATAATGAGCGGATGTCGTCCATTACCATATATTTAATACTGACGTCGTGGATCATTTCAGACGGCGAATAGGTGCAATTAAAGACCGCGGACCACGGGCATGCGTGACAACCTAAGTGGAAAGTGCAACCAATCAGAAAGCGCCGCGTGGAGCTTCGGAGACGCCGTTGATGGGTTGGCACCAACATGGTTAAGTAAATAAATCAAGATTTTTAAGTTTAAATAAATACATAAAATCAAATATAATTTTAAAAAAAATCATATCTTAGTGTAGAAAAATAAGAAAATAAACATAAAAATATCCCTGTGCTCAATGAACAAAGGAGAGTTTAATGAACCTAAAATTAAAAAAAAAAATTATCTTATATTTAATTTTAAATTAATGTGTCTAGATGGCCATAGATGGAGATTTTGTTTTACCTCGGGTCGACAACCTTGATCCTCTTTCTATTTTTATGTAACAAGATAAGTCTGATTTTGTGAATGTCCACACGACAGTTTTTTTTTTTTTTTCTTTTTTCTTTTTGTAACCTATTCCTTTCTGTTAATGCAATTTACACACCCTTAAAAAAAAAGAAACTAATAAAGGTTAATTTTGACCAGCTAGACCCCGTGATTTTTTCCTCTTCAGACTTTCCAATTAAAAAATCATAATATCTCCTTCCTTATTTTTATCGTATGTGTCAGTGTCCTGAATCTTGTATGATGCTAAGACGTTTATCACATAGCATGAAACATTTCATTTTTCTTCATAACCATATAATTTTTTNACCACACTTTAATTTTAAAAAAGAAATTATTATCAAACCAACAACAAGTCTCAATTAAAACCAAAGGTATTCTAAAACAAAAAGAAAAAAAATTATCTCAAGTCCTCCACCAAACTCTTGAAGTTCCTTTGAATCTCTTCTCTTTTACAATCATTCAAATCAAAATAACAAAAAGGATAAAGTACAAAAAAAGTGGTTCCTGAAAATCTCTCCAAACTAACTCACCAGAGAAGAACTTTTAAAACTTGCCAATATTTTCAGGACTCTTTTCTAAGTCCTCTCTTCTTTCTTTTATAATTTTCCAAGAGGTGCCTTGGGATCTCTTCAAAATATGTCTTGATTTGATGTATTTTCCCAAGAGACCCATCCTTTCAAGATAATTTTCATCCATGGTGGTTACAACTACCTATTAAGCCAATGTGTGCCTCAAAAACCTCTTTGAAATTCATGAAAACTGATTTTACTCATCTAGTAACTACCACTGGCGCTTAAGCATGAGGTTTCGGTGCTTAGCCACAACCTTCTCTGTTTAACTGGTGCTTAAGCACCAGATCTGGAGCTTAGGCGCCAAAACTCTTATGCATAACTTTTCACCTTTTTGCTCCAAATTTGATACTTTTTCACTCCTTTAAGCATTTTTTTCCTTTTTTACTTGTATCTGCAAGAAAAACACAAAAATACCTTCCATTAAAGTGCAATATCTTAAAAATAGATATAAAAATGTGTCTTAAAATACTATATATTTTAGGTGTATCAGAGAGCTATGATTTCACCAAACTAGTGGGTTCCACACTAACACTTAGGATGAAGGGAAGCCAAGTCCAAGGGGGGGGGGTGCAAATAGATAGGGAGATAAATTTTGATGGGTGTAAAATTGGTGGTTCTAGAGTGACAGGCTAGAAACTTAACTAATTTGCTCTTTATTTTGAAATCTAAGGCCTAGTTAGTCTTATAGATAGAGCATAGTGGGCCATCCAGAATTGAGAGGCTACAATCTACTCAACTTACCATATCAATTAGGAACTTAACTTTAGATTAACCAATGTTATATATGCACTCAAGAGAGGGTAAAGAATAGGTATGCTTCTATTTGTCACTGGACACATTAAATTCTAAGCATTTCTTTCTTATGCATTAGTTAGGTCGTCGCATGTGAAAGTTAGTTTGTAATATCTCAAAATTCTCCAAACCAATTTCTCTTGTTAGGATTATCTTTAGATATAGGTTGGTATTTGGGAGTAGTGATAGAAAACACCCTTAATCATCATTCCAAACTAAGACCTAACAGTAGTATACTAGAATTAGCTTAAGGGATTTTTATGTCACTTCTTTATGGGATCGTTACTCTGTTTTTAAAAGAAAACTATACTACTTGTAAAGATATGCACACTTGCATAATACCCCTAGTGTGTGATCTAAAAGTTAAATTCTAAACTCTACAACATTTTTGTTTAGCATACTAGCAGCCATAATTAAACTGGGTTTGACAATGAAATTAAATATCTGCGCAATTACGTGTCGGATCAAGTATTTTCTCCATGCTTCTTTCACTTTGCTCCACGCTTCTTTCACTTTGTTCTACTTATAATATTTGTTTTACCTATAAGAAAAATATAAAAATACATTTCTTTAAAGTGCAATTTCATCCATAAAAATGTAAAAAGAAAGGGAATTGAAGCTTTCTTTTCCACACATCAAAACCCTTCAAACGTGAAGGTTACTTGTCCTCATATAACACTACAATTTAAATATAAACTTAGTTTATTTGAGGGAGTGATTTTCAAAAAAACTATCAAGAATAATGCATCAGAAAGCTGACAGTGTAAAAACAAGATAACTCTAATAAACAAGTCTAGCCCTAGAGGTATAAGACTCCTTGTATCCAACCAAGAAAACCAGATTTCTTGTTTACTTCAAAAAGAAATGAAAACTTGCTGAACTTAGTCTCTTAGATAGTAGAAAAACATATTTAGCCACTCCTTTAAAAAAGATTTACTCATACATCATAGATATTAGCAAGCTTGGGAGTGTAGTGAAGTTTTAAATTTAAATAGAATCTAGAGAAACCAATTTTTTATAAAACTTCTCCTCAAGCTTCTCCTCACTATTTATATTCTTTTTAGTATATTTTCTTGCTTTGGGATGTAAATTTTAATCCTTAACAAAACTTTATGAGAATTACAATATCTCAATATGCCTTTTAATAGTTTTGAATTTCATTATCATCTCTGTACTCCACACTCCTTCACTTATTAATTTTTTTCAAAAATTTAGAAAGTGTAAGTTGAAAATATAAATTTATGGAGACTTAATGCTTATCAAGTAAATATCTAAATATACCTGATTCAACAAGTATATCACTCTTTAAAAAAAATAGTTAGTTTATTTTTCTACATGTTGAATTACAAATTAACTTAACACTAGTTTAGTCTCAATTACATAAAGTTTAACATAAGTAAATTATGTATTTCCCTTCTCAATATTGTGAAAGTTTCAATGTTAACCCCAACACCTCAAATCTTTAAATCATGACAATTCAAATTCATGTTAAAGACAAATAAATTTAAGTATTTAAATGATTTTCATCTCCCCCACACCAAAAAAACTTGATTTTTAACATATATAGAAATTTAAAAATATGTATATAAATGGGAAGAAAACAATACATAAATACTTTCAACCACATGCGTCTATCATCAAGATTAACATGTATAAATAAGAATGAACATATATGCAAAAGCAAGTAAATCCAAACTAAACATGTATACAAATGAAACTACACTAGAAATTATAAATAGCACAACAGGGAAATAACAATAATTTTAACAATAATAATAACTAGTCAAATGAAAAGTACATTAATAACAGTAGCAATAAAATAAAATAGCACATCCACATCAAAAAAAAAACTACTTTGCATCCTCGTCGTCATCCTCCTCCTCCTCAAAGTCTTTAATCACGCATAATAAGCACACTTACACTACCTTATACTAAAGAAAAATGAGGATCACTCATCCTCCTTCTCATCACATCTCTTTTTTCCATTTACTCATCTTCAACGAAATCTCCTTTTATTGACTATTAGGTGTTTTTACACATTTTTATAGAGATTTTATCTTGGACCAGATGGTACCTGAACTAATGTTATTGGCTTATGTATTGTCAACCTGAAGATCTACCCTACTCATTAAAGTATACACCTCAACATGTATAAATGAAAAGTTCATCCACATTCTCCTCTAATATTTGGTCTATTAAACCAAGATGATAGAAGATCAGTGTTAGAAATAGGTAGTACAGAATTGAGATAGACCTGTCTTATGTCCAAACCGAACATGTTTCTTGTAAATCCTTATGTTTGATTAAGAACTAAGTTGCAGAGGATAAGGTTACTCCTACTACCACAAAAGTCACGCTAAAGTCCAGTTAAAATTAGAAGATTAAGGATTTTCCTCCAAATCTCACAATCTTACTCAAATCAAAGCACTCACAAACATAAACATTGACGTGTAACTACAAACAATCCACATAACAACTAACAATAATCATAACCACAAATACAAAATTTGGTTGCCTCTTAAGAAGTACTTAGTTTGATTTCCTCAGCCCAATGAATCCAGATACTTGCATAGGATGACCCAACATTAAAATCTCATTTATTAAAGGTCTCTCGCCACCTAGGTAAGGTTTGAGTCTTCGCCCATTCACTTTAAATTTCTACCACTCATAGGATCTTTAATATTAATTACAGAAAAAGGACAAAACCTTACTACAGTAAATGATCCTAGCTACATAGACTTAAGTATTATATGAAATAATTTTAATCTATATTATATAATAAAACCTCCTTTCCAGGCTCAAAATCTTTCCTAGGAATCTTTTGAGCGTGCCACATTTTCATTTTCTCTTTATAATTTTTTTGCATTTTCATAAGATTATTGTCTAATCTCTTTGATTTCATTTAACTATAATAATCTTTTCTTATCAGCTTCCTTCATATTATAATTGAACTCTTTCAAAGCATAATAAGCTTTAAGTTCTAATTCTACTAGTAAATGACAAGTTTTGCCAAATATGAGCCTATATGGAAACATTCTTACAGGTGTTTTATATGCAATCCTATAAGCCCACATTACTCCATCAAATCTTCAAGACCAATCTTTCCTATTAAGATTCACAGTTTTCTCTAAAATTCTTTTGATTTCTCTATTATATAATTCTATTAAACCACTCATTTGGGGATGATATATTGTAGCAATCCTAGTAACAAATGCTTCAATCCTTCTATTCATACAGTGGCTCCTCTAATCACTATTGATTAATATAAGCATATCAAATCTTCTAAAGATATTCTTATTTAAAAATTTTGCTACACTTTGAGCATCACAATTTTGAAGAGTTGTTGCCTCAATCCATTTTGAGACATAATCCATAACTATTAGAATATATAAATTCCCTAGTGAAGGTACAAAGGAACCCAAAAATTTTAAACCCCAAACATAAAAAATATCAATCTCTAAAGTAAAAGTTAGGGATAATTTATCATACTTAAGAACATCGCCTGCTCTCTGGCAGCTATCACAAAAACTAATATATTCATTCACATTTCTAAATATAGTAGGCTACTAAATTTAGATTGCTAGATCTTAAAAATAGTTCTATCAACTCCAAAATTTCCCCTAAATTCAGAATCAGTACATTTCTTAATAATTTCAAGGGTTTCTTTTTTGGGTATAAATCTCCTAATTATCTAATCCTTACATTTTCAAAAAAATTATGGGTCATCCCATAAGTAATATCTGGCGTCATTAACGATATTCTTCTTTTGATGGTATGTTAAACCATAAGGCATAATATCACTATCTAAATAATTCACCATGTCAGCATATAACATAATGTGCCATTCAGTAATAACAAACTGTTGCTCATCAAGAAAATTCTCATTGATTTCATCAAGATATAACATAATGTGCCATAGGGCATAATATACTATAGCCAAAAGCTCCTTCTTAGCAGTGGTATAATTAATTAAAGGTTTGTTAAGGGTCATACTGACATGGTATATAGCTCTAACCATCTTATCGTGTCATTGACATAAAATTGTCCCAATAGCATAGTCACTAGCATCGCACATTAATTCATATGGTCTCCCCCAATCAAATGAGATAGTTATAACAGTCATGAATAACTTTTCTTTCATCATATTAAAGGCATTTAGGCATTCATGGTCAAAATTAAATAGAGGAACCTTTTCTAATGATGGCATATAAGATTAGCAATTTTAAAAAAAATCCTTAATATATCTCTTATAAAATCTAGCATATCTTAGAAAACTTCTAACTTCTTTTACAGAAGCAGGTGGAGGAAGTTTTTCTATAAATTAAATCTTTGCAAGGTCTACTTCCATACCTCTTTTAGAAAACTTTATGACCTAACACAATTCCTTCAGAAATCATAAATTGATACTTCTCCCAATTGAGAGCAAGGTTGATCTCTTCACAACATTTTAACACATTCACCAAATGATCTAAGACATTGTCAATTGAATGTCCAAACACTAAAAAATCATTCGTAATAACTTCTATTTATTTCTTAGTTAAGTCATAAAAAATAGACATCATACACCGCTATAACATAACAAGTGTATTACCTAACCCAAAGAGTATTCCTTGAAAAGCAAAAGTCCCATACATATTGACTTGTAAATGTTGTCTTTTTCTAGTCCTCACGAGCGATAGATATCGATGATACACAAAATATCTGTCTAAAAGAGAAAAATTGGATGGTTAGCTGGCTTATCCTACATTTGATCTAGAAAGGGTAAAGGAAAGTGATCTTTCTATATGGATGAAAATAATGTCCTATAACCGATACAAATTCACCACCCAGCGACATGTCTAGTAGAAATCAATTCATTATGTTCATTTACAGACACTGTTACTCCCCAGTTCTTAGGAACACAGTGAAAAAGGCTAACCCAGTGACCCTTGTTATGCTTTAATGCTCAGGTGGCTTGCACAAGTGCACAATCAAAGTAGTATCAGATTTTTTTTAGTCTCAAATGTCGATCCCATAGAGAACAATGTTATCAAATTTGGAAAAAGGTTCTAGATGACTTAGTTCATCCTTAGTTTGTAATTTAATGTATTTAAGTTGTTTTAACAGATCCTACGTAATGTAAATTTTACTCATACAAAAATTCTAATTATCCTACTTGAATTAAATATAATCAGATGACAAAGCTACATTCCATTGTAGTGATAAAAATGGAGTGTAGAAAATGAAAAAATATAAATTAAAATGTGGCGAATAACAAGTAGGAGCATTTTTCTTCTTTACCCTCTCCCGAGTGCATAAATAAGTTTGGTTAAAGTGGCCTTAATTCCTTAAGCCCCACTTTTGTTACTTTACTGCCAAGGCTATTATTGGTTTAGTGATGGAGTTCTATACCAAATTTAAGGAAACTTTTGAAGACTACGTGTTTGTTTGTGGGAAAATGGTGGAATTTACTTCATGGAGAATTAATGAGTTCTATCAATTAGAAGATGTATATAACTGCCAGTACAAATCATTTTCTGCTAAAAATGAGGCCTTAGATGAAGTTATTTCTTTTCTTACCGATGGAAGAGGAGCTTGGAAAGTCAAGAATGATGTTAAGGAAAACTTCCCTCTTTCAATGTTAAATGTAGTATCTAAGGCGTGACACTACTTTATTTCGGGTAGAATGATACCAACAAATCATCATAGAGAGGTTACAAAGGATAGAGCTATCTTGAACTTCTGTATCCAGACAATGAGAAGGATAAATGTAGGCTCTATTGTATATAGAAACACTCGTTCTATTGCTTTAGGAGAGAATACTGGTGGTTTAGCACACCCTCCCCTGATATTCACACTATGTGAATAGGCAGGAGTTGATTTTAGAATGGATGAAGAGAGGATTGAACCTCTAAAACTATTGGGCCTGCCAATATTAAGACTTATGAATCTCATGTTGGATGGAGATCTGGAAGTAGGAGTATGGATATTCCTTCTACTTCAAGTACCCCTACTCTTCAGGGACTTATGGAACAGGTGATGATCCAACAGGGAGATATCTTGAGAGTGGAAAGTAGAATGGAAAATATGGAGGACATAAATGCACACAATGAAGATTTGACAAGGCAGAAGTTTGAATATGATGCTGCTTATGATGATGCAATGGTCAGATACATGAGGGGTGACCACTCAGTTCAGTTTCCTACTCACCCTGTTCTTACCTTATATCAGCAACAAAACTTTCATGTGGAAGAAGAAGAAGATGATGATTGGTGATGGTTTAGTTCAATTTTTTGTTTATTTTATGTGTTGGTTGTACTTTATTGTTTTGACTGTTTATTTTTAGAGTGTGAAGCTTTGCTTTATTTTAAATATTATGTTATATTGTGAACAGTAGGATTGTGAAACTATTTTTACATTGAAAATCATTTTAGTACAGTTGTTAGTTGTTAGTACTTTGTTAAATGTATTTGTAGTTAACTCTTCTCAGCACATTTTTATATGTATTATGTGTTATTTAATGTTTTAAGTCTTGTAGCTTTTCATATTAGCACCCTGCAATATTTCAGAGTTAAGTTTCAATATCATTACCTTCACAGGTAAGTCTTTTCTTTATGTATTAAATATTTTCTTTCACCCTTTATTTTTTTCAGTTTTTCATGCTAAATCTTTTAAAAATTTATGTTTGGGGCGAAAGAAAAATTCCTTTTTAAAGAAATGATACTTAATTTTATTTGTCCTCAATTAGCTATATTTTCAAAATTTTTAAAATTTAACATGACCATTGGTATTGGAGGGTAACTTTAGATAATTATATTTGTGTTTCTAAATATATAGTAAAATTAAGTAAAAATTTTCAATAATAAAGGTTAATTTTAAAGATTAAGATATTTAGTATGATAGAATAAAACTATGTTTTTCTATTGTAAGAAAAGGAATTTGTATTTTTAAAGTATTAAAAATCTTAGAGATTCATGTAAGAAGAAAATAATAAAACTTTATGAAAAATCTTCAACACTAATATGAATTTATAAAGTGAAGAAATGTTAAAAGTTTTTAACTTTAATAAGAAGATAGTGAAGTTCAAAATCAGTAAAGGCTATCCAGATATAGTAATCCTCACATAAAAAAAAGAAGAGAAAAGAAAAGAAAAGAAAAGAAAAAGGATTGATAATGATCCTGAAAAGAAAAGAAAAGGAAAGAAAAAGATGCAAAGAGAAGCTTGAGGAGATGCCAAATAAAAGATTGGCTTCACTTAAATCAAATTAAGGAAGAAGGCTTGGCTACATTCTCTAAACTTGTATTTAAGTATTAGCTTAATTACTAATGAAGTTTCATGAAGCTCTTTTTCATATGGATATTCTAAGTGGCTTTAATATGACAATTTGCAATCTTCTTTGAAAAGAATAGAGAATCAGAAATCTTAGACTTGACTGCTAGATATTCTTACATCTTTAGTATTAACTGGAGTTATTTTACATTTTCTTAAATTATGTTATTGTATTTAGTGGACTAAAATATAGAAATCTAGAACTTAAATTCTTTTCCATGATTCATATATTTTTATGTAGTAATGGAGTTACTTGAGAACAAGTAACATTTAAGTTTGAGGGATTTTGATGCACCAAAAATATATGTATTTTTAAACCTATATTTTATACTCGTTTTTGGTGATATTGAGCTTTAAAGGAAGGTATTTTTCATATTTTCTTGCAGGTTGTTGATTTTTAATACTTGAAGCAAAAATGAAGCAAAAATGATGAAATTTGGAGTCAAAATAAAGTTTTAGAAGAAATGTTTAGCGTCGACGACACCATTTGATAGAAAGCACGAATTAATTAAATGATCACTGGTGTCGACGACACCAATATCGGTGCAAGCCTAGTTTCTAGAAGATTTGATGAATTTAGATGCTTTTTGAAGAGTTTTTTGATGCACCTATTGGAAAACCAACATTAGGCTTTATTTAGAGCTAAAATTGATCAGAAAAGACCCCCCTTCAGCCCCCTTTGCACCCTTCAATCGCATTTCACTCTCTTCCACGCTATTCCACATTTCCTACAGCCAGTTAGAGTCCATTAGTCATTTATTTTCTTTATAGTTTTAATTTTTTGTGGTGAGTTTAAGTGTGAATTCTTCTCTAAGAGTATTGATAGGGGAAAGAAGTGAGAAATTTATCTCTCCTACATTTCCTAAGAGAGGCTACAAGGGATTTTCTTTGAGAAAGAGTTTCAGATAAGTGTTGTTTATTTATTATTGTTGTATGAACTTTCTTTTATATATGAAATTTGTGTTTTGTTGTATCTTTCTCAGGAAGTCTAGGTAGTTTCCTTTATTTTTCTCCCTACTCTGAGATATGGTGAAATGAAGAGATAATTTGGATATGACAATGTTAAAATATAAAAAAAATTGTGATGGTTTTTTAACTTCGTTCTTAATTTACTTTTCAATCTGGCCAATTGAATTGTTAAAATATGTTGTGAAACATATGAGCCAGAAAATGGAGTAGGAGTTCTACAACAGAGTGAGAATCACATTTAATTTCATGAATGAGTATTTCATTCATGGAATTAAGTGCAAATAAATAAAGAAATACACATTGTTGGGTGTAGAATTGGAGATTTTTAGGGTGACAGACTAAAATCCCCAATTTAATCTTAGTGTTTAAGAACTAAAGGGAGCGTTAGCCTTTAGGGGAAGGGAAGTGGGTGCTCTGGAGTGAGAGTCAGTATCCTCCTAGCCTAGCCACAAATTTTGGGACTAAACTTGAGCTTAGAAAATGATTTTCTATAACACTGAATCAGGGTAAACTCATTGTAGTGGGAACGATGCTTTTTCTTATTAGAAAACTTCATCACATAAACATAGTTTATTAGTTACTGTTTTAAACTATGCATTTAAATTTTGCTAGTAGTTAATAATTTAGTTATGATAGTATCTCAAACATTCAAAATTAGTGACAGTGATTTTGTTTTATTTCTATGAATTTCCCAGTTAATTTATCATTTCAAATTTAAACCTTCCTCGTGTGATCGATATTTAGGGCTTAAATAGAAAGTATTATTTTACTTGATAACGATACGTATACTTGCGTAGAATCCCTACATTAAGTAATTAATGTTCTTATTCATAAAATATCACATCAAGTTTTTTGCATCGTTGTAAAGTGGAGCAACTTTATAATTTTTACACAACTATATTTTCGGGGATCATGAAGTTCAAAAAAATTAAAGGCTATCCAGATATAGTAATCATCACTTGAAAAAGAAAAAGAAATGAAATGATTGAAAAGATCCTAAATGAAAAAAAAGATAAAAAGAAAAGAAAAGAAAAGGAAAGAAAAATTTTTGTAAATTGTTTGTCTTTATTCTTCTGCTTCAATCGTTGAGGAAACGGAGGTAATGGGTTTTCTAAAGAAACTTGTATTTGTTCATTTTCATTGTGGTTGCTTTCAATATCTTCCTTCTCCTCATCAACTTCAATTTATCTTTGGATTCTTGTTTCAACTACTTTTCCACTTCGTAATTGAATAGCTTTAATTTGCTCCTTATTTTGATCTTTTGGATTAACTTCCACCGTACTCGAAAGATTTCTTGAAGTTCTGTTACTAAGTGCAGTAGCAATATGTCCTAATTGATTTTCAATATTTCTACGCAGCCACTTGATTTTGTATTTGAGTTCCCATATTCAACATTACTTCTTCCATTGTCAACTTCTTTTCCTTAACTTGCGGCTTAGGGTTAGAGTTAAATCCAGGAGGATAATAAGGTCAATAATTAGGATTTCCTTAGTTGTTTAAATTTCCTGAGGGGCTCACCAAATTGTTATAATTATTCTAACTAAAATTAGGGTGATTTTTCCACCAGGGTTGTAAAAATTAGATTAGGTATTTTTATTTTGATTATTTATAACATTCAAAATTTCATAAGATGATTGAGTACCAATTATCTACCCTAGTGAATTTTGCTCTAATATTGGTGGTATTTGAGAATAGTTCACTCTAATTTGATCAATATTTTTTGATATAACATCAATTTGAGATATTAAAATAGAAATTGCATCAGAGTCATGAATACTAACTACTCTCTTAGGATTTCCCATTTAGAAAGCCATTGAAAATTATTAGTAGCCATTTTTTCTATTAAAGAGTATGCTTCATCAAAAGGTTTTGACATTAGTGATCCTCCTGCAGTAGCATCTATAATGGATCTAAGTGATCCTACTAATCCACTGTAAGAAGTTTGAATTATTAACCAATCTGGTAAAGCATGGTGTGGACATTTTTAAGGAGATCTTTAAATCTTTCCCAGACTTCATATATCGATTCCCCTTCAAACTGATAAAAAGATGTAATATTGTTTCTAAGCTTAGTAGTTTTTTAGGGTGGAAATATTTAGCCAAAAATTTTTGTGATAGTTCTCCCCAAATTCTGCTAGATCCAGTTGCTAATGAATTTAACCAAGCTTTATCTTTATCCCTTAATAAAAAAGGAAAAAAGTTTAAGCCTAACAGCAACATTAGACACTCCATCATATTTAAAAGTAGCACATATTTCAAGAAAACTAGCAAGATGTAAGATTTAGTAGGTGTTCCTCCAAAATTATTATTTTGTACCATTTGGATAATACCATATTTAAGCTCAAATGAATTAGCAGCAATCATCACCTGTAGGATTAACAAAATCTTTTAAAGTTCTTTGTCGATTTTCTTTTATTTGATTATCTAAGTTATTCGCCATTTTGTCCAAATTTTTAATTTCTTTTTGTTATTTTCGAATTTTTCTAATAGTACATTCTAATTCCGAATCATAAGGTACTAAACCTTCAGATCCAATATTTCGCAAAAGAAATATAATAAGCAAAGAAGAATTTCTTAAAATACTCTTAAATATATATAGTTATATATATATTTTTTAGATTTTTGATTTTATATATTTTTTTGATTTTTTATATTTTATCTCTAAATTTCTTAATTTACCAAATCTATTTAATTTACCGTTACCTTCCCTGACAACGGTGTCAAATACTTGATTTCCAAAAATATAGTTGTGTAAAAACTATAAAGTTGACTCCGCTTTACAACGGCGCCAAAATCTTGATGTGATATTTTATGAATAAGAAAGTTAATCACTTAATGTAGGGATTCTACGCAAGTATACTTATCGTTATTAAGTAATATAAGACTTTCTATTTAAGCCCCAAATATCAATCCCACGAGGAAGGTTTAAATTTGAAATGATAANACTGCAAAAACTTGATCCCGGTGAAAATATAGTTGTGTAAAATTTATAAAGCTGACTCTGCTTTACAACGGTGCCAAAATCTTAATGTTGTATTTTATGAATGTTAACATCAAGCCTTTAATGTTGGGATTCTATGCAAGTATATGTATCGTTATCAAGTAATATAAGACTTTCTATTGAAGTCGCAAATATCGATCCGACGAGGAAGGTTTAAATCTGTGGCTAGGCTAGGAGGATATTGCCCCCCACTCCTAAGCTCCCAGTTCCCTCCCTTGAAAGCTAACTCTCGCTTTAGTTCTTAAACACTAAGATCAAATTAGGGATTTTAGTCTGTCACNTTGAAATGATTAATTAACTAAGAAATTCACAAAAATAAAATAAAATTACTGTCACTAATTTGAATGTTTGAGATACTATCAGAACTAAATTATTAGTTACTAGCAAGATTTAAATGCAAATTTTAAAACAGTAACTACTAAACTATGTTTATGTGATGAAGTTTTCTAATATGAAAAAATAACTTTCCCACTACAATGAGTTTTTGGTGAAATGATATTAAATAATTGGTTTAAATTTGTATTGTGCCAAATAGAAGTAATTTTTAATTCTCTACCCTGATTCAGTGTTATAGAAAATTATTGGTTAATCTTAGGTTTAGTCCCTAAATCTGTGGCTAGGCTAGGAGGATACTGCCCCCCACTCCAAAGCTCCCAGTTCCCCTCCCTTGAAAGCTAACTCTCGCTT
Source organism: Phalaenopsis hybrid cultivar (assembly GCA_002079205.1). Taxonomy (NCBI): domain Eukaryota; kingdom Viridiplantae; phylum Streptophyta; class Magnoliopsida; order Asparagales; family Orchidaceae; genus Phalaenopsis; species Phalaenopsis hybrid cultivar. Next base: position 101,963 of record JXCR01148391.1, read on the forward strand.
TAGTTCTTAAACACTAAGATCAAATTAGGGATTTTAGTCTGTCACCCTAAAAATCTTCAATTCTACACTCAACAATGTATATTTTCCTATTTATTTATATTTAATTCCATGAACAAAATACCCCTTCATGGACTTAAATGTGATTCTCACTCTGTTGTAGAACTCATACTTTATTTCTCGGATCATATGTTTCACAACATATTTTAACAATTCAATTGGTGAGATCGAAAAGTAAATTAAGAGCAGAGTTGAAAAACCGTCATAATTTATTTTAAGTTTTAACATTGACACATCCAAATTATCTCTTCATTTCACCATATCTCAGAATAGGGAGAAAGATAAAGGAAATTACTCAGACTTCATGAGAAAGATACACAAAACACAAATTTCATATATAAAAGAAAGTCCATACAAAAATAATAAACAAACAACACTTATCTGAAACTCTTTCTCAAAGCAATTCCTTTGTAGCCTCTCTTAGAAGATGTAGGAAGAAGAAATCTCTCACTTCTCTCCCTCTCCAACACTCTTAGAGAAGAATTCACTCTTAAACTCACCACAAAAACTCAAAACTACATTGAAAATAAATGACTAGTGGTGTGGAATGGCGTGGAAGGATGCAAAGTGGCGTGAAGGAGGCGAAGAGATGCGAAGAAAGACCAAGAAAAAGGAGGAGTGTGAAGAGAGTCTTTCCTGATCAATTTTAACTCTAAACAGAGCCTAAAGTTGGTTTTTCAATAGGTGCATCCAAAAAATCTTCAAAAAGCATCTAAATTTGTCGAATCTTCTAGAAACATGGTATGCACCAACACTGACGTTGTCAGCGCCAGTGGCCCGTGAAAATAGTACATACTCTCTATGAAACTGCGCCGTCAATGTCGAGTTTGGTGTCGTCAACGCTGAACAATTTTTCAAAAACTTCATTTTGACTCCAAATTTCATCATTTTTGCTTCTTTGTTGCTCCAAGTCCTAAATATCAACAACCTACAATAAAACATAAAAAATATCTTCCTTTAAAGTGCAATAACACCAAAGATGGGTATAAAATATGGGTCTAATAATGCATATATTTTTGGTGCATCACAGCTCCAAGCCTTCTAGTATTTTGACAAATTTTCCTTGAACTTCTTAAAAAAATTCAAATTCTATTTTCTTTACTTTATTCATATTGTCTAATTCTATCATGGAAACCATCAACAGCTATCAAGGATGCCCCCTCATTTCAATATTAACAGGAATCCATACTTTTGTTGTCTCTGTATCCAATAAAAAATATGATTTCCCCATTGAGTGATCGGTAATCTGAAATCCGCTAGCGATGGATGTATACTCCTCCAGAGTGTTATAATGCTCTAGGTGAAGGACATTGCAGTTTGAGCATTCCATAAACGCCCCTGTAGCTTGTATCCATGTGGGAATCTCAGTGCTGCACGTTGGGTAACCCGCCAAAGATCATCTGAAACTTCTGGTAGCCTCGGCTCTGCAGTGAACTTGGACTCATCCTCTGTGGCAGGTAAGCTGGAGGAAGTCTCTCTCATGCATAAATCATAGATCTTCCCCTTAGAAATTAGGGTAAGCAAGTTTTCTGCCTCCTTCTGGCATCTTCTTTCTTTATGTAGGAATGCTCTGTGTTTTTGACGATTGATATTTCTACGTTGAGTCCTTCGTAACGGTGCATCTGGTAGTCTCTCATCATTAGCAGTGAGTAGACCTTCAGGCAGTGCAGTTATCATAGATGGCAGAAAACTAGTCCCCTCCACCGGATCTTGCTACATTGTCACTTTCTTCCCCTTCAGTGAGGAATCCTCCTTTGTGTTGATCTTTAATAGCAATGGTAACTGTTCTTTTTCTTGACGGCTGACCACATCCCTCAGGGGACCCTCATACTCTACATCGACTTGATCGAAGTTCACGTTGAAGTCTATGATGCCACACTGCGGTGCCCTTTCCTTATTAAGTGAGAGATTTCAACCATCCTTGAAAGCAAAAATCAGCTTCTGTCCTGACATTTACTCTGCAGACGACAGAAAAAACATCAGTGCGCTGAAATTTAGCAAAAATAAGAAAAAAACAAAGTGCTTATTTGACAAAATTTTAGTTTGAATCAGTGAAAAAATTATTTATTTATATTTACATATAATTTAATTTAGTAAAAAATCAAATTTAAAAGTGGAATGGAGAAAATCAAAGTATGTAAATTCAAAAATTTTCATTTTATTGAGGTTAATTTTATTAAAAAATTTTTGGACCTGGGGCCAAATAAATAACCCTAGATTAATCAAAATTTAAAAATTTCAATTCAAGAAATGTCAAGTTGCATTGTATGTTTTCAAGTACCGTCCGTTGATCAACAATATAAGTCTCTTGCCTTGAAAATCTACCAACTGGTAGGCTCCTCCTGCGTAGAGCTTTTCTACGACAAATGGTCCCTCCCAAGTTAGCTCAAATTTTTCACCTATCTTGTGGCGTACAAGAATATGCCATTTGTTCACGAGAAAGAGATCACTAACTTTGAATGTCCTTGGGTGGACCAATTTGTCATGAGCTTGTTACCTTTCTTGCTTGGTAAAGCTCCAAATGTTGTTGTGCTTTTAGTCACTTTCCTTCAATACTTCTTCAAGTCTAAGTCTTGCACTTTCTTCTGTTGCAAGTTGATTGGTGATAGCAACTCTGAGAGACGGCGTCTAGACTTCTAACAGTAGTACGACCTCAGACCCGTACAGAAGTGCATAGGGTGTACATTGAGTGGGAGTCCTGAACGTTGTATTGTAGGTCCACAAGGCTTCTAAGAGTTTATTATGCCAATCTTTTTTATTTTTGTCAGGTGTCTTCTTCAAAATCTGTATGAGTGTCTTGTTGAAGGCCTCGACCAAGCCATTTGCCATGGGATAGTTGATCGTAGAGTACCTTCAATCTATCTAGTATGGAGGGGAACAAAAGTTATATTAAATTGCAACAAAATCATCAACCATTTTGCTAAACATCCAGAGAGTATTGGTCGAGTCATCAAATATTGCAATGGATTAACTTTTGAAATTAGAGTTAACATGTGAGAAAGCATGCAATGTCTGAGCTTTTGGGTGGCAAAAATCAAAGCAAGATAATGCTTCTTAATAGGCGGATACCTTATCTCCGTCGGTATTAGACAACGACTCAAGCAGTAGAGTGAATTTTCCTTACCATCGTCATTGACTTGGGCTAAGAGAGCTCCAAGAGATTTATCTAAGGTCATCGTATAAAGTATTAAAGGCTTTCCCGGGATAGAGGCTGCCAAAACANGTCACTAATTTCAAATGTCAAGATACTATCAGAACTAATTTATTAACTACTAGCAAAATTTAAATGCAAAATTTAAAACAGTAACTACTAAACTATGTTTATGTGATGAAGTTTTCTAATATGAAAAAACATCTTTCTCACTATAATTAGTTTTTGGTAAAATGAAATGAAATAACTGGTTTAAATCTGTATTGTGCCAAATAGGAGCAATTTCAATTTTCTACCCTGATTCAGTGTTATAGAAAATCATTTGCTAATGTCAGGTTTAGTTCATTTTGCTAAATTTTGAAGGGACATTTGAGGCATCTATTGGCTAAAGGGTGGTTATAACTACTAGAAATGAAAATATGATTAAAAGACTTGTGAAAGGAGGCATCCCTTGGAGAATACATTGACTTTGGGCACATTTTGAAGAGTTACCAAGGCACCTATTGAAAATTTATAAAAGAATGAAGTTGAGACTTTTAGAAGTGTGCTTGAAAAGGGGGAGTCCTGAGAAGTTCTTTTGGAGAGATTTTCAAGCGCCACAATTTTATTTTATCCTTTTTGTTTTTAGTTTTATTGTGAGAGTTAAGAGTGTTGTAAAAGAGAAAGGATTCAAAGGAACTTCAAGAGTTTAGTGGAAGATTTGAGATAAGTTTTTATCTTTATTTTTAAACTACTTTTGGTTTTAATCAAGACTCCTTGTTGGTTTGACAATGATTTCTACTTTTAACCTAAAGTATGGTTTTATTTTCTACATGGATTCTGAGTAGTTTTCCTTATCTTTTTCCTTCAACTAATAAGTAATTAAAATGTTGGATGGAAGGTGTGGATAGTATTAATCTTTAATGTTGGAAGAAGTTGTGATGATTTAATTCCATGTACTTCATTTACTTCTTGATCTGGCCTATCTAGATGTTAAAATTTATTGTGAGAACATGTAAGAATCGGGCTGGTATTATCTCAATCAATAATTGGAAAGAATCACTTGAGATTGTATGAATGAGAATATAGTTCATATGATTGAGCGCGAATAAATAGGAAAATAATCTTTGAAGGGTGTAGAGTTAGAGGACTTTAGAGTGACAGGCTAAAGCCCCCAACTTGGTTTATTGGTTTAGGTTCTGATACAAGATATTAGCCCCAGCTGGAGGGAATCGAGGGAACTCTAGAGTGAGAGCTGGTATCTTTCTTGCCTAGCCGGTCTCCAGAACTATTCAAACATCAAATTAGCCAATGTTCTTTATATCATCTCTAGTAAGAGTAAAGAATAATATTGCTCCTATTTAGAACAACACAATTTGAATACTTCCACAATAGAATTCCTATACTTATTACTGATTCATGATAAGGGGAAAGATATTTCAAATTAAGTGCTTTTCTTTTACATAAACTCAACTTATCTTTAAAAGTTTTTATTGTTTTGTCACAATATCAAAAATACCAAAAAATTTGAATTATATTACTGTAAAAATATCTATAGTTTAAGTAATTATCTTTTTAAAATAGAAAGTTTGTTGTTTAAAAGTGCATATTGTGAAATTCCCGTGGGTTTGATATTTGGGTCTTAATCAAAAAGTCATATATTACTTGATAACGATACATATACTTGCGTAGTATCCCAATAAATATATAAATTAAAAAGTTAAATTCTTTTTTTTCCATGATCAAGTATTTGGCACTATATTAAAGTAAGGAAATATAAATGAAAAATATAATCAAAGACATTGTTATACTATTGCATATAAACAATCGGGCTCAAGTTTTTGGCACCTTTACCGGGGAATTGATTGAAAGCAAATTTCTATTTCAAAAAGTCTTATTTAAACATTAAGAGTTATTGTATGAATATATTATTATAGTATTTTATTTTTGTGTATTTTATTTTATTTTATGTTAGTGTATGCGTAGTTCAGGTTCTGAAGGACTAGTGTCATATTATTTTGAATTACAAAGAATTTTAAAAAAAATTAGAAAAAGAAAAAACAATAAAAATTTTGAAAAATAAAAAAAAATTATAGAAATGACAAACCAAAATGATCAAAATGCTAAAATTCATAAAGAATTTAGACCTTTATGAGATTATGCTAACCCTACGGTAGATGAACTTCATTGTAGTATTCAAAAACCTACTATAGTGGCTAATTCATTTGAACTTAAACTTGTTATTATCGAAATGGTATCAAAGAATCAGTTTGGGGGATCACCAACTGAAGATCCAAATTTACATCTTGTCAATTTTTTAGAATTGTGTGCTACATTTAAATATGATGGTGTATCAGATGTTGCCATAAGACTTAGGTCATTTCCTTTCTCACTGAGGATAAAGCTAAGATGTGGTTGAATTCGTTAGCATCTGGATCATCATAACTTTGGGTGATTTAGCACAAAAAAATCTTGCTAAATATTTTCCACCATAAAAAACTGCGAAGCTTGGAAATGATATTACATCATTTAATCTGTTTGAAGGGAAATCTAGCATGAGAACGATTTAAAGAACTCTTAAAAAAGTTTCCACACCATGCTATATCAGATTGGTTATTAATTCAAACTTTTTATAATGGATTAGCTAGGTTTTTTAGATATATTATCGATGTCGCTGTTGGTGGTTCGTTGATGTCAAAACCATTTCATGACGCTAATGCATTAATTAAAGAAATGACTACCAATAATTTTCAATGGCCTTCTGAGAGGGTGAATCCAAAAAAAGTAGCAAATATTCATGAATCTGATGCATTTACTGTGTTAGCAAATCAAGTTGCTACAATTTCAAGGAAGTTAGACCAATTTGGAATGAATTTTTCTCAACCAATTTCTATAATTGAAGAGAATTCATTAGGTCAAATGGTAGATTCTCAAGCATCACTAGAAACTTTGAATGTCATAAATAACAAACAAAATAACCCATATTCAAATTATTACAACCCAGGTTGGAAGAACCAACCCAACTTCAATTGGAATAATACTACAAGTGGTAATAATCAGCAATGGGGGAACAATCAAGTAAACCCATTGAGAAACTGGAACAACCAAGGGAATAATAATTATACACTACTTATCCTCTATGTTTCAACAGTAATCCAAAATTTAAGGAGAAGAAGTTATCTATAGAAGAAGTGACGTTATAAATGGGGAATTAGTTACAAAGTCAATGAGCTACAATTATAAATATTGAGAATCAACTTGGAAAAATCACAAATTCATTAGGTAATAGATCTCAAGAAACACTTCCTAATAATACTGAAACAGATCTGAAAGACAAGAATAAAGAGCAAGTAAAAGCCGTTCAACTTAGAAGCATAAGAGAGTTGGAAGGTATGGTTAAAAAAGAAACTGAAGTAGAGAGAGAAGAAATTGAATAATCAAAAGATGACCGTCCAAAAGATTCCGAAAGATCTATTTCTCCTCTAAAAAATTATTTAGAAAAACCAACACCTCCATTTTCTCAGACACTTCATCAAGAGAAATTGGATAAGCAATTTTCAAAATTTATGGAAATTTTTAAGAAGCTTACCATTAATATTCCATTTTTTGAAGCCTTAGAACAAATGCCAAGCTATGTAAAGTTTATGAAGGATATTCTTAACAGGAAAAGGAGGTTTGGAGATAATGAGACTGTTGCACTTAGTGAAGAGTGTAATGCAGTTATTCTGACAAGGCTTCCTGAAAAGCTTAAGGAACTTGGTAGCTTTACTATTCTTTGTGCGATAGGTAACATATTTCATGGGAAAGCTTTTTGTGATTTAAGTGCAAGCATTAACCTTATACCATTATATATATTTAAAAGATTAGGATTAAGAGAAATAACCCCTACTACAGTAACTCTGCAGTTAGCAGATCATTCGATAGCGTACCCGAAAGGAGTTATATTAGATGTCCTAGTGAAAGTGAATCAATTTATCTTTCCTCTATGTTAGATGTGCAGAAAGGGGAATTAGCTATGCACATCAATGATAAAACTATTACTTTTAACATTTCAAGGTCAATGAAATATCCTGCAAAAGGTAAAGATGATGAATGCTATAGAATGGATCTTATAAGATATTTGAGTGAATGCCATTTCAATATAAATTATGAAGAAAAATATGAAGTAAAAGATTTGAAACATGAACAAGAAGTGGAATTAGATCAATGTAAAGATCTTTTTAAGGAAGATTCAAATTATGTTCAAGAAAGTTTTGAAATTTTGGACACGATAGGAAAAGATAAATCATTTTGTCCATCAATTGAAAAACCGAACTTGAGTTGAAGTTACTTCTTGATCATTTAAAATATGTCTTTTTAGGTGACTCCTCTACTTTACTAGTTATAATTTCTTCAAAGTTAACGATGGAAGTAGAAGAAAGATTGATAAAAATTTTGAAAAATTTTAAGAAAGCCTTTGAATGGATAATTGCTGATATTAAAGGAATCAGTCCTTCAATTTGTATGCATAGAATTCATATAAAAAAGAACTGCAAACCCAGGGCTGATTCTCAAAGGAGATTGAACCTTGTTATGAAAGAAGTAGTAAAGAAAGAAATTTTAAAGTAGTTAAATGTTGGAATTATCTACCCTATTTTAGATAGTGCATGAGTTAGTCCAATTCAATACGTTCCTAAGAAAGGAGGAGTAATTGTGACTGTGAATGAACAAAATGAATTAATAACTTCTAGACAAGTCACATGGGGCCAATATGCATCGATTGTAGAAAATTAAATCTTGCCACTATGAAAGATCATTTTCTATTACCCTTTCTAGAACAAATGCTGGATAAACTAGTTAGGCATAAATAATTTTATTTTTTGGATAGATATATTGGCTGTCACCAAATATAAATAACTTCTGAAGATCAAGAGAAAATAACTTTTGCCAGTCCTTATGGCACATTTGCTTTTAGAAGAATGCCCTTTGGTTTATGTAATGCCCCTACTACATTTCAAAGATGTATGATGGTAACTTTTTGTGATTTAATTGAAAAGGGATTGAAGTCTTTATGGATGATTTTTCAATATTTGGAACTTCATTTGACTCATGTTTAGAACATTTATCTAAAGTTATTAAGTGTTGTGAAGAAACAAATTTAGTCCTTAATTGGGAAAAATGTCAGTTTATGGTAGGAGGAGGAATTGTATTAGGACATCAAGTATCAAAAAATGGTATAGAAGTAGATCCTGCTAAAATTCAAGTGATCGTTAATTTACCTTATCCAACAAATGTAAGGGAAATCAGGAGTTTTAGGACATACTGGATTCTACAGATGATATAATAAAGACTTTTCAAAAATTTGCTAAGCCTTTATGCCATTTACTATAGAAAGATGTAATTTTCAATTTTAATTAAGAGTGCCTAAAAGCTTTTGAGTCATCAAAAGAAAAATTAGTCACTGCACCAATTATAGTTTCACCAGATTGGAGAAAACCTTTTGACGTGATGTGTGATGCTAGTGATTATTCTATTGGAGCTATTTTAGGACAAAAATATGATAAAATTTTCAAAGTAATTTACTATGCTAGTAAAACTCTTAATGAAACCCAAATTAATTATACAACAATTGGAAAAGAGTTATTAGAAATAGTATATGCTTTTGATAAATTTAGATCATATTTACTTGGAACTCATTGTGTAGTGCATACAAATCATTCTGCTATTAAGTACTTAATGAATAAGAAGGATGCTAAACCTAGAATTATAAGATGTAATCTTATTTTGTAAGAGTTTGATTTTGTAATAGTAGATCAAAAGTGAACTGAAAATCAAATTACTGATCATTTGTCTAGATTTGAGTTAGAAAAATCACTCTGTTTTGAAAAATAAATTAATGAACATTTTCCAGATGAAAAATTGTTCAATATTAATGAGTGGCATGTTTCGTGGTATGCTGACATTGTGAAATTTCTTGTTAGTGATATTATACCCTATGCAACCAACAAATGAGGAAATTTATTTCTGAAGATAAGACTTATTTTTCAGATGACCCATTTTTATATAACTAAAGAAATGATTTGATTATTCAAAGATGTGTACATTTAGAAGAAACGTATAAAATTATCCAAAAATATTATAATTCTAATTTTGGGGGACATTTTGGTGTTGATAAAACAACATACAAAATCTTATAATCTGGATTTTATTGGCTTACTATCTTTAAAAATGTTAATAGTTATATCAAAACTTGTGATAGATGTCAACGAGTAGGAAATATTTCTATAAGAAATGAGATGCTCCTTAATTATATGCTAGAAGTTTAAATATTTGATGTTTGGTGGTTAGATTTCATGAGACCATTTATACCATCTTTCAAAAATTTATATATACTGTGACTAGTGGACTATGTATCCAAATGGATAGAAGCTGTTGTTTTACCTTGATGTGATGCACAAGTTGTTACAAAATTTTTTAAAACGAACATATTTTGTAGATTTGGGATGTTGAGAGTGATCATAACTCATGGGGGAAGTCATTTCAGAAATTCCATCATAGAGAAATTATTAAAGAAATATCATATAAACCATACAATTGCTGCTGCTTATCATCCTTAGACAAGTGGTTTAGCTGAATTATCCAATCGAAAAATTAAAAAAGTTATGAAAAAACCCTTGAATCCAACAAAAATGGATTGGTCAGTCAAAATTGACTATGCTTTGTGAGCTTATAAGACTGCATACAGAACTCCTATAGGAATGTCCCCATATAGGCTAATAATTGAGAAATTTTGTCACCAGTTGAACTTGAGCATAAAGTATATTAGGTGATTAATGAGTTCAATTATAATTTGAAAGATGTTGGTGAGAAAAGATTATTGCAATTAAATGAGCTTGAAAAGATAAGGAATGAGTCTTATGAGAGTGCTAAGATATACAAAGAAAAGATGAAGATGTGGCATGATCAAATGATTCTTACTAAAAATTTTCAGCCATATACAAAGAAAAGATGAAGATGTGGCATGATCAAAGGATTCTTACTAAAACTTTTCAGCCAGAGTAATAAGTTTTGCTATATAATGTGATGTTAATATTATTTCCAAGCAAACTTAAGTCTAGGTGGATGCGCCCATTTGTTGTGATGAAAGTTTATTCTTATGGAGCTATGGATATCAAAGATCCTAAAACTGAGAAAGTATATAAAGTGAATGATCATAGACTGAAACCTTATTTTGTAGGGGATCAGCGTAAATTTAATGATCAAACGATGTTGGTTCAACCAGATTAAGCACTGGTTACATCGGGCTGACGACGTAAAACTAAGCATTTTATGAGAGACAACCAATAGTTATCAGCATGTTTTTGCTTTGATTGTTGATTGCGTGTGATTAAAAAAAATTAGGGTAGTATTTTTGAGATTATTATATGTCAGTAATGATTTTAAGACTTTATTTAGTGATCTAGACATGCTAGAATGAGTATTTGGATGTTAAGTTGACGGTGCAAAATTAAGGATTGACGCTTAAGTGCCAATATTCGGCGTTTAAGCGTGGATGTTAAAAACCATGTGCAAAAATTTAATTTCTAGTAGCTTTAACCACCAATTAGTTTACTTAAACATGTCATGACAGTTTTAAGATGTGCCTAGAAGTTATTTGAGGATTCAGGCCTATAAATAGAAGGGCTTTGTGATGGAATTTCACCCCAAAATCATTTTTAGCTCTAAAGTCTAAGAGAGAGAGATTTAGAGAAAATGTCTTCATGGGAGATGGATTTGAAGAAAAAGGAAGAGCTCATGTGGAATAAATTCATTAGTTTGAGTGCATAAGAGATGTATAACAGTTTCTTAGCCATTAGTATTGAAGGAATAGCGGAAAAGATCAACAAAATTGAGACTAGCGTGGCTTTACTTGAGAGAAAGGTGGGTGGAGATCTACAAGGAAAATTGAACCCAAAATGGCGCACACATGTGCAAATGTGTATGTATAAGTGCATGATTGTAGATTGCAATAGTGCAAAATGCACAATTTTTANCATCTCCTATTGCACATGGAATTGTAAAGCTACCAGGATCTTTAAGCTTTTCAGGAAGTTTCTTCTGAATTATAACACTACACTCCTCACTAAGTGCAACAGTCTCATCATCTTCAAACTTCCTTTTTCTGTTGAGAATATCCTTTATAAACTTTACGTAGCTTGACATTTGTTTTAAGACTTCAGCAAATAAAATATTGATTGTAAGCTTCTTAAATATTTCCAGAAATTTTGAAAATTGGTTATCCAACTTCTGTTGTCGAAGTCTCTGAGGAAATGGAGGTGGTGGTTTTCTACATCAAATTTTGGCAGACAAATATGTCTTTCAGAATCTTTCGGAGCGTCCTCTTTTGATTCTTCAATTTCTTCTATTTCTACTTCAATCTCTTTTTAAATCCTACCTTCCAACTCTCTTCTGCTTCTAAGTTGTATGGCTTTAACTTGCTCTTTATTCTGGTTTTTGGATTTGATTCAATATTACTATGAAGTGTTCCTTGGGATCTATTATTTAATGAATTTGCGATTTGCCCAAGTTGATTCTCAATATTTCTAATTGTAGCTCATTAACTTTGTAATTGATTACCCATTTTTAACACCACTTCTTCTATAGACAAATTCTTATCCTTAAATTGTGTATTACTATTGATATATGGAGGAAAAGTAGATCTATAATTATTATTCCCTTGGTTGTTCCAGTTTCCCAATGTGTTTACTTGGTTGTTCCTTCATTGCTGATTATTACCACCCGAATTGTTATTCCAGTTAAAGTTGGGATGATTCTTCCAACCTGGGTTATAATAATTGGAATATGGGTTATTTTGCTTATTATTTATGACATTCAAAGTCTCTACTGGGTTATAATAATTAGAATATGGGTTATTTTGTTTATTATTTATGGCATTCAAAGTTTCTAATTGGATATGGGTTATTTTGCTTATTATTTATGGCATTCAAAGTTTCTAATGATGCTTGAGAATCTAAATTTAGCCTAATGAATACTCTTCAATCATGACAATTGGTTGAGAAAAATTCATTCCAAATTGGTCTAACTTCCTTGAAATTGCAGCAAATTGATGAAAATTGATTGAGAAAAATTCATTCCAAATTGGTCTAACTTCCTTGAAATTGCAGCAACTTGATTTGCTATTGAGAAAAATTCATTCCAAATTGGTCAACTTCCTTGAAATTGCAGCAACTTGATTTGCTAACAAGCAAATGCATTAGTTTCATGAATATTGGCTATTTTTTTTGGATTTACCCTTTTAGAAGGCCATTGAAAATTATTGACAGTCATCTCTTCAATTAAAGCATAAGCGTCATGAAATAGTTTGACATCAGTGAACCACCAACAGCGGCATCGATAATAGATCTAAGAGAACCAATTAATCCATTATAAAAAGTTTGAATTATTAACCAATCTGGTATAGCATGGTGTGGACACTTTCTTAAGAGTTCTTTAAATCTTTTCCCATGCTTCATAAATAGATTCCCCTTCAAACTGATTAAAAGATGTACTATCATTTCTAAGTATAGCATGGTGTGGACACTTTCTTAAGAGTTCTTTAAATCTTTCCCATGCTTCATAAATATTTTGCCTTCAAACAGATTAAAAGATGTAATATCGTTTCTAAGTTTTGCAGTTTTTTATGGTGGAAAATATTTAGCAAGAAATTTTTGCGCTAAATCACCCCAAGTTCATATAGATCCAGATGCTAACGAATTCAACCACATCTTAGCTTTATCCCTTAGTGAGAAAGGAAATAACCTAAGTCTTATGACATCATTTGAAACACCATCGTAGTTAAATGTAGCTCACAATTCTAGAAGATTAGTAAGATGTAAATTTGGATCTTCAGTTGGTGATCCCCCAAACTGATTATTTGATACCATTTGAATAATATCAGGTTTAAGTTCAAATGAATTAGTCACTACAGTAGGTTTTTGAATACTACAATGAAGTTCACTTCTACAGTAGGTTTTTGAATACTACAATGAAGTTCATCTACAGTAGGGTTGGCATAATCTCCTTAAAGGTTTAAACTCTTGATGAATTTTAGCATTTGGATTATTTTGGTTTGTCATTTCTGTAATTTTTTTTGGATCTTTCAAGATTTTTAATTTTTTCTTGTTTTTCTGATTTTTTTAATAATCCTTATAATTAAGAATCGTATGACACTAGTCATTTAGAACCTGAACTACACATACACTAATATAAAATAAAATAAAATAAAATAAAACATACAAAATAAGATACAATATTTATAGTTTAAATAAGACTTTCTAAAAATAGAAATTTACTTAGTTTTCTTTCTTTTTTTTGCCAAGCAACCGTGCCAAAAATTTGATCCCGATTTTTTTTCTATATGTAAGGATTTATGAAGTTGACACCACTACTTAAAGATTTTAATCCCCGGCAACGACGCTAAAAACTTGATCCTAGTAAGGATTTATGAAGTTGACACCACTACTTGGAGATTTTATCCCCGGCAACGGCGCCAAAAACTTGATCTCGATTTTTTTTTGTATATGTAATGATTTATGAAGTTGACACCACTACTTGAAGATTTTAAACCTCAACTACAGTGTCAAAAACTTGATCCTTGAATACTTAAATGCTTATGCACACTATAACAATAGTTTTGACGATATTTTTCACTTATATTTCTTTATTTTGCAACAAAACCAAAAACTTGATCTTGAAGAAAAATAAAAATTTAGCTTTTTTATTATTTATATATATTTATATTGGGATACTACGCAAGTGTACGTATCATTATCAAGTAATATTGGACTTTTTGATTAAAACTTGAATATCAAACCCACAGTGAAGATTATGCAATATGCACTTTTTAGAAAGTTTTTCTATTTTAAAAAGATAATTGCTTAAATTAAAAACGATTTATGCAGGAATTTAAAATGTAAATATTTTTGGTATTTTTGATATTTTAACGAAACAGTACCAAATTAAAAAGATAACTAAAGTTTTTGTGGAAGAAAAATATTTAATACGAAAATATCTTTCTTCTTATCATGAATTAGTAATAAGTATAGGAATTCTGTTGTGGAAGTATGCAAATTGTGTTGTGTCAAATATGAGCAATAATATTCTTTACCCTTACTAGAGATGCTATAAAGAACATTGGTTAATTTAAAGTTTGAATAATTCTGAGAATCAGATAATTGTCAGTAAATATTGGATGACAATTAAAAATGTAATTTAGCCATACTAGTTATATAGAAGAAGCGGATAAGGTGATGCATCTTAAGCAAAAATGGATTGAAGAAGATTGTATCAGAGCTTGTCACCACCGTCCGTTTTATCAACTCTATATTCTGAATGCCCAAGGAGAGACTGATGAAAGATAGGAATTTTTCCCAACAAATCAAGATTGAACTTAAGTTCAGCGTTAGAGTTTATTTGTTAGGAGTCGTTGTTTTTATGTGTTAGAGTTAAATCTTGTTTTTAGTTTCTATGTTTTATGTGTTTAATTGTGAATGTTTGTTAAGTGTTTGTATTTAGGAAAATTTTCTCATTTGAGGCTATTTGGAATGAGAATTAAGTGTTACATGTACTTTTACTAGTTCAAATATCAATATATGTGTTTGTTTGTGTGAAAATTAGTGTTATTTTAGCCTTGAATTGAATTAGTTATATTGGCAAATTTTGAGAAAGAGAAGAGCTAAGGGAGAGGAAAATAGTCATTTAAGTGTTATAAGCCCATTTAGGGGTGGTATACTTAGGCTAATAGTGCATTTTACTTAAGTTCAAAAATATCAAAAATTGTGTACTGGCGCCTAAGTGCCACATTCTTGTGCTTAAGCACGATGTAACTCAAGAGGCATGCGCCTAAGCACCACTTATCCGCGCTTAAGCACCAGTTCACGAAAATCCGTTCGCGAATGGTTAAAGGTGAAAATTAACCCAAAAAATCGTCATTTTTTCTCCCATCATCATCTTCCTCCTCTCGAGTTCGTGATTTTGAAGTCTAAGGAAAACCTTATCGTGGAGATTTCTTGGTGAATTTGAGCCAAATTTGCTAGATTTGAATTTTTTAAGGTAAGAGCTTCACTTATATGAAAAAATTTTGGATTTTCACCATGTATTTTGAATACATTTGGAAAAAACTTGAAAATCGCTATTCATGGTCAAAAATGAGAAAAAATTTTTAGAAATTGCATAGAAAGTGTAGTTTATGCTTGTAAAAGTTAATTCTAGTGGATTAGACTTGATCTTTGAAATTATTGTGGAATTTTGTGAAATTTGTAGAATGGCCCTAAGAATGAAGAGGAGTAAGGGAAAGACCCACTTTGATTTGAGCAAGTTTGTGAGTTTGAAAGCTCAGGATAGGTATAGTGACACTCTACAGTCACAAAAGTTGGTTCTTGAGATGTGTTTTAAAAGTTCAGGTGAATCCGTGGAAGATTTGATCGTTCGCCGATAATGGGAAATATTTTGTTGTTTTTCTACTGTGGTTGTTATTGTTGTAGTTCAGGAGTTCTATGTAAACCTCCTTGAGGTAGAAGAGGATCAAGTCATGGTTAGAGGCAAATTGGTACCTTTTTCACCGGAGTTAATCAATATGTTCTACCATTTACCACCCAATACTTTGTGTTTTTATGTGAACTATAGTCCGACTGAGATGGAACTGGACGAGATTATTTCATATTTGACTGTTGGAAGGGGACTCTGGAAAATCACAAATGAGAGGAGAGCCAACTTTTCCACTTCAAAGTTAAGTTCACCATTGAAGGCGTGGCACTAATTTATTTCAGCTTGTCTGTTACCGACAAATCCTCTTAGTGAAGCTACGAGGGAGAGAGCAATGTTGAATTATTATATTCAGGAAGGCAAGCTTATCAATATTGGAGCTTTGATCTGTCAGACTATCATCAGTTCTGCCACTGCTGCTACTACTGCAGTTCTGAGATTTTCTTCCTTGATCTTTTCTTTTTATGAGCAGACTAGAGTGAGATATGATAGCTGGGAAGAAGTGTTGTTGCCTCTAAAGCAAATTACAAGTGTAAATGTGAAGTCCTATTCTGAGCACTCTATTTTTTGTTGGAGAGGAGGATTTTCAAGAAGTTATGGAATGTCGACGTCTGCTGCATCCACCTCTACTGCTTCTACATCTAGACCATCTACCTCACGAGCATCTACTTCTAGAGGTGAGTCTACTAAAACTCAAGATCAATTATTACAGAGGATGATGGACAATATTAATTATACCGCAGATAAGGTGCGAAATTTAGAAAACTTTGTAGATCATATTGATGGGTATGCTAGAAGGCATAATTATTATGAGGAGAAATTTCACTCATCTTTGGAGAGCCTCATTAGGGGTAACCAAGGAGTAGAATTTCCTTCATATCCCAGATACCCTGATTATGAGCCTACATATGTTTGGAATAGCGGTGATTCTGATGATGAGGAAGAGGACTGAATTATTTTTATATTTGTAATATCTGATGGACTACTTGGTTTGGACTTGATACATTTGAGTTTATGTACTTGTTCGGACTATGTGATGTGTTGAACTTTTTATTTAATTTTTATTTAGTGTTTGTGTTTTGTTAGTATTTTGTTTTATTCTAGGGTATTAATTGTTTTTGTGTGTTGAGTAATGTGTTTTAGTTAGTTAGAATTGAACTTATTTCTATGTCCTTTAAAAAGTTGAAAATCTTGCTAGCTTTAATTTTAAACTTTAATTTTAGAAAACTGCTACCCTATATTTTTCTTTTTTCTTGTTAGTGTGTTTGTTATTATGTTTAAACTGTGAAATCAAAGTTAGTGTGTTTGTTTGTTTTTATGTCTGTACCCACTACTTAGAAGTCTAATGAATTTCTACATGTTGAATTAAAATGAAAATGATAGAAAATTGATCAAAAATTAATTTTACTCATGTTTTTAATTTTGTACTTGTATAATTAAGGTATAAAAATTCTTGTAAGCATGTTATTTTAATTTTCATTCCTGCTTATATATATCTGCTACTAAACTGTTTAGTCTTATAAAAATTTAAGTTTGGGGGGGAATGAAAAATATTTTCAAAACTTGAATTTTATTTTTCTCAAATGTGCTACAAGTGAATTTGATTTGAATATGAAAATGATCATGTATATGAAGTTATATTAGAGAAGTAAAATTTGATTATAGAAATGAGTAAGGGAATTTAGTTGAACTTTTGAGTAATGAAGAAAATCTTTAAGTTAAAAGTTTTTAGTGTAGAAGTTGAAATTCTAAGTAATGAATAAAAACTTTCAGTTAAAAGTTTTTAGTTTAGAAAATGTTAAATATAGTGTAACTATCTTTAGTAAGAAAAATTGTATTTTTGAAAAAATTATAAATTTTGACTTTTGTTTTTAATACTTAAATTTTTTTTATTAAAAACAATTTTCAAAACTATTATTATATTTATAAGTAAAATATTTATAGCAGGACTTTGCCTTAGGAAAGGAGAAGTGAAATTCAAAACTATTAAAAGACTATCCAGATATAGTAATCCTTGCCTGAAAAAGAAAAAAAGAAAAAAAAAGAAAAATAAAAATAAAAATAAAAAGAAAGGGAAAAAATAAGGGAGGAGAAGCTTGAGTATTAATGCTTAATCAAAAATTTGTTCTACATTTGATCTTTTTAAAGTATAAGACTTGAGAAACTCTTAAACTTAATAATATAATATGGTAAGTAAAATTATTCTTAATAAAAATTTTTAAGTAAAGATAATAAAAGGATTAAAGTCTATATTTAAAAAATCTATAACATTTCTGAATTAGAAAGAAACTCATATTTTTATATTTCTTAACATTAAAAATTTCTAAACTTTAAGTTGGTCTCATTTACTAAACATTTGTTCTAAATTGGACTACTATATTTCTAAATCTAAATTTTAGTAACTCCTAAAGAAACTCATATTACATATCATGCATATTTTGTTTTTGAATATTGGACAACTTGAGGACAAGTAACATTTTAAGTTTGGGGGATTTTGATACACCTAAAATATATAGTATTTTGAGGACAAGTTAATTTATAAGTTTTGGGGATTTTGATACACTTAAAATATATAGTGTTTTTAGACACATTTTTATACATATTTTTGAGATATTGCGCTTTACTGGAAGATATTTATGTTTTTCTTTTAGGAATAAGTAAAAAGGTGAAAAATGCTAAAAGGAGTGAAAAAGGATCAAATTTGGAGAAAAAAATGTAAAAATGCTGCAAAATAATTTTAACGCCTTAGCGGCAGATTCGACGCTTAAGCGCCGGTGAAACAGAGAAGGTCGCGCCTAAGCGCTAGAGGCCCCGCGCTTAAGCGCCAGAGACAGTTATTTGACGGTCTAATTCATATTGCCAAATTTTGAAGGGAAATTTGAGGAACCTATTGGCTAAAGTGGGTGGTTATGACCAGTAGAAACAAAAATATGATTAAAAGACTTGTGAAAGGAGGCATCCCTTGGAGAATACATCGAATTTGGACATATTGTGAAAGAAGGATTTGAGATAAGTTTTTATTTTTTTTTAAACTACTTTTGGTTTTAATCGAGACTTCGTGTTGGTTTAACAATGATTTCTACTTTTAAACTAAAGTGTGGTTTTGTTTTCTCCATCGATTCTGAGCAGTTTTCCTTATCTTTCTCCTTAAAATGATAAGTAATTAAAGTGTTGGATGGAAGGTGTGGAGAGTGTTAATCTTTAATTTTGGAAGAAGTTGTGATGATTTAATTCCATATACTTCATTTACATCTTGATATGACTTATCTAGATGTTAAAATTTGTTGTGAGAACATGTAAGAACCCGACAGGTATTGGCTCAGTCAACAATTGGAAAGAATCATATGAGGTTGTATGAATGAGAATGTAGTTCATGTGATTGAGTGCAAATAAATAAGGAAATAATCTTTGAAGGGTTAGAGGACTTTAGAGTGATAGGCCAAAACCCCTAATTTTGTTTATTATTTTAGGTTCTAATATGAGATGTTAGCCCTTGGGTGGAGGGAATCGAGGGAAATCTAGAGTGAGCTGGTATCTTCCCTACCAAGCCAGTCTTCAGAACTATTGAAAATTTAAATTAACCAATGTTCTTTATAGTATCTCTAGTAAGGGTAAAGAGTAATATTGCTCCTATTTAGCACAATACAATTTGAAAACTTCAACAACAAAATTTCTATACTTATTATTGATTCATAATAAGGAGAAATATATTCCATATTAAGTGTTTTTCTTTTACATAAAATCAAGTTATCTTTAGAAGTTTTTCTTGTTTTGTCAAAATATCAAAACTACCAAAAAGATTTAAATTTTAATTACTTTAAAAATATCTATTGTTTAAATAATTGTCTTTTTAAAATAGAAAGTTTGTTGTTTAATAGTGCATATTGTGAAATTCCCGTGGGGTTTGATATTTGGGTCTTAATAAAAAAGTACTATATTACTTGATAACGATACGTATACTTGCGTAGTATCCCAATATATATATAAATTAAAAAGTTAAATTCTTCTTTTCTCCAGGATCAAGTTTTTGGTAGTGTTGCAAAGTAAGGAAATATAAGTGAAAAATATAATCAAAGACATTGCTATACGGTTGCATATAAAAAGTTAGGATCAGCTAACGCTCGCTTTATTTTTTAAACACTAAGACTGAATTTGGGATTTTAGTCTATCACCCTAAAATTCTCTATTTCTATACCCAACAATGTATAATTTCCTATATATTTGCACTTAATTCCATGAACGAAATACTCCTTCAGGGAATTAAATGTAATTTTCACTCTGTTGTAGAACTCATACTTCATTTCCCGGATTATATGTTTCACAACATATTTTAACAATTCAATTGGCCAGATCAAAATGTAAATTAAGAATGGTGTTGAAAAATCATCACAATTTATTTTATATTTTAAAAATGGCACATCCAAATTGTCTCTTTATTTCACCATATCTCAGAGTAGGGAGAAAGATAAAGGAAACTACTTAGAACTCGTGGGAAAGATACAACAAAACACAAATTTCATATATAAAAGAAATTTTATACAAAAATAATAAACAAACAACACTTATCTGAAACTCTTTTTCAAAGCAAATCCCTTATAGCCTCACTTATGAAATATATGAAGAAGAAATGTCTCACCTCTCTCCCTCTTCAACACTCTTGGAAAAGAATTCACACTTAAAATCACCACAAAAACTCAAAACTATAAATAAAATAAATGACTGATGGACTCTAAGTGGTTGTAGGAAATGTTAGCACGGAACAGAGTGGAAAGCGGTTGAAAAGTGTGAAGGGGGTGAAGGGGCCGAAGGGGGGGTATTTTCTGATCAATTTTTGCTCTAAATAGAGCCTAATGTTTGTTTTCCAATAGGTGCATCCAAAAAATCTTCAAAAAGCATCTAAATTTGTCGAATCTTCTAGAAATAGGGTCTGCACCGCCATTGGCGCAGTCGGCGCCAGTGGCCCTTTAATTAATTTGTGCTCTCTGTCAAATGGCACCGTTGACGTTGAGCATTTCTTCTAAAACTCTATTTTTACTCAAAATTCCATTCTTTTTGCTTCTCTTTTGCTTCAAGTCCTAAAAATCAACAACCTGCAAGAAAATATGAAAAATATCTTCCTTTAAAGTGCAACATCACAAAAAATGAGTATAAAATTTAGGTCTAAAAATGCATATATTTTTGGTACATCACTTTACTATCCTTTTCTTAAAGTTAAAACTCCTTACCTTTCTGCATTTAATAAATTTATATCAGTTTATGATTTTTCATAAAGTTTTATTCTTTTTTTCTTACATGAAACTCTAAAATTCTCAACACTTCAAAAATACAATTTTCTTTACTTTAAATAGAAAAACATAGTCTTATCATGTCATACCAAATATCTTTAACTTTAGAATTGACCTTCATTATTAAAAATTTTTACTTAAATTTACCATAATAATTATAAATATAAGTATCATCATTTAAATTTTAATCTCAATATCCCAGCTCATGTTAAATTAATTTTAAAAATATAGTTAATTGAGGACAAATAAAATTTAGTTTACTTCTTTTCAGAAGAAATTTTTTTCCCCCCAAACTTAAGTTTTTAAGTAGTTTTCTTAAAAATATTTTAGTACAAAATTTAGTAGGTGAAAGAAAACACTAAATGCATGAAAATAAAAACTGATTTATAGAGAATTCTGATTATAAAACTAGGCTCTAGTATACTGCAGGTACTAACTTTAAAAACATACATACAGGCTTTAATGCATTAAATGAGACATTATATATTCTAAAGACTTTGCTGAGAATTAAAAATAGAAATACAAAAACTGAAAGTACTAAAAAAGAAGGAAAGTAAAAATCTACTGTTACTATTACAATTTCAGTCCACAACACAACATAAAAGTCTTTACTTCAACGATTCCCAAATAAAACTACATCACAATATAATCATAAATAACAAACAAACATCAAAACAAACTAAACTAGACTCATAAAAATATCGCTCTTCATCACCTTCCTCATCATCATCTTCTTTTTCTTCTTCCTCATCTTCATCATGAATAGGAGCATAAGGAGTGAAACTGAGGAAAGGAGGAAATTCCACATTAGGCTCACCCCTAAGATGTCTTACCATAACAGTCTAAAAATCTATATCATGTTGAACTCTCCCCTGCTGATATTCATCATTATAAGCATTTCTTGCTCCAATCTATCCAATCTGACTTTACATATTAATTGTGTCAATTTGTTGAATCATAGACTGCTCCATAATATTTTCAAGTGAAGCAGAGCGAGAAGTAGATGCTCATGTAGCTAATGTAGAGGGTCTATCCCTTCTACCACCTCTAGATTCAACAAATGATTCCACTCTCTGAATCATATGCCTCCTAATAGGATTTTGTGGGTCTAATCTTTCTTCATTTCTATGGGAATTTACTCTTGATTGCTCACATAAAGTGAAGGTCAGAGCAGGATATCCCAAAACACTAGCTGTAGAGCTACAAGCTATACTTCGAGCATGATGAACTATGAGTGCACTGACATTTATTGCTTTCATGTTTTGAATGCAATAGTTCAACACTGCTTTATCTTTGTCACATCAGCAAGATGATTTGTTGGTAATAACTTAGCAGAAATAAAGTGATGCCATACAATTTTCTGACTATTCAATAGGGAAGTAGAGAAGTTAACTATTTTGTTATTCTTAATCTTCCATTCTCCTTTTCCATCAATCAAAAAAGCAATCACTTCATCCAGTGATAAAACAATCATCACGAATGCAGCGTACTCATCATGATATACATTCTTCCATTTGAGTATTATAACTATGTTGGGCCTTGAAGTTAATGAATCTTCATGAATCTAAATCCTCAGACGACCTTCCTCTCTTCACTCGGGGAGCCATTGGAAAATCTATGAAAATTCAAATAAATTCTAAATAAATCGCTAAATCAAAAATCTAACTCCTCAAGCAAGATTATATTGTAAGGAACTTTTCACCATGAGTTTTCTTCAATCTTTTTCAAAAAAAAAATTCCAAATTTTAGATCTTCCACAATGTAAAAAATATCAATTGTGAAAAAAAATTTCTAAGTTAAAGTGAAGTTCTTACAAAGAGAAGATGAAATCTATGATTTTTGGACTCCAATATCTTTTCTATTATCCTCAATGTAAAGCCCTAGGTCAAGGTTTAGACGTAGGAGACGAACCAAGCAGTGAAAATTGAGCTTTCCCATGCAATTTTGTGGTTTTCTAGGCAATTAAGCGTGTTTGGGTTTTTGGCGCATCATGCGCCAAATCTGGTGCATCATGCGACAACGCTCTATAAAACGATGCTTCATGCACCAAAGCACAAATTTAACAGATTTCAGTTTTTGTGGAAATCTGCTCTGTACCTCTTTACATCAACCTCTAATTAACTCAAATGATCATTTCTGAACATAGATAAACTTTATTCTAACAAGGAACTTTCAAAAATAACATAAAACTCACTTTTCTATATAAAATTTGCGTTATTACAAACTAATCTTTATTAAGCCAAAAAACATCTGTTTCAGTGTTTTAAAGGAAGCCAAACATCCTAACACTGAAATCTAAACACCTAAATATAAAGCATAGAAATAGATAAAGTTCAATAATAAAATTAAATGCAATCCAACACAATAAAGTAACTAAAATAAATAGTACTAAAAAATGTTCCCTGAAAAAGTAAGTTCAAACATCTTCTTCACTCTCGTCCTCCTAGATATCTCCAATAGATTGGTAGTGCACATTTAAGTTGTAAGAGGGTTGGTAAGGAAACTCATCAATCAAATACTCCTTTATACAATCATGTTTCTTGAATATACGCACCAAACCGTCTTCAATATGGCCAGTATGTTCAAAATTTTCTATCAGTCTCCAATCTAGATGATCTAACATTTTAGAAATATTTCCTATTGCATGCATTAGATTATGCACCTTTTTTTTCTATCTTCTTGATATTCTTCAAAAGTGCATTTTAATTGAAGTAAGGCTGAATAGGTGATGAATTCTGGGATTCCTGATCCATCAGTGCATTCATATCATTTTCATTTCTCGTTCCAATACAACTGCAATAGACTTCTGGATCCATCGACCTCCAAGGAAGAAGCACTTTTTCCTAAATTTTGTAAGGTACTTGCAATTGACTACATAGTATGAAAATAGTGGATGAATATTCAAGCCCAGTTGCAGACCCATTCACAATCAAACCCAAAACCTATTTTACAATAATGACTCCAATATCAATAGCTTTTCCGGTTTGAATACAATAATTTAAAATAACATTCTCCTTAGCCATCTTACTGATCTTCATAGTAAGCAGTAATTTTGATACAATAAAAAAGTGTCATGCCTTAGAAGTATGATTTAACAATGATGATAAAAAACTTACATTTCTATCATCTCTGGCCTCTCAATTTGCATCTTCATCCATAAGGTATCGGTAGAGTTCATTCATAGTCTTTCATAGGGGTAAAATTTGCATAATGACAGATAGGTGCATTCTCAATCATAAACATCTCATTTATTCTTGAAGGATTGAATTGCACAAACCTGCCTCGCACATAGACAATTCCTTGGTTCACTCCATGAAGATTTGCGTAAAACTCTTTCACCACAGGGACGACTATGATGACAGTAGTGCAACAAACACTTCCCAAAGTCTCTACACAATGATCTCTTCAACTCGAGTATTCAGTGTGTTGGATCCTCGATTCACAAATCCCCTCTTTGATTAGCCTCTTCTTCACTAAAATGTGATCATGCAAGTTCTGCGCATCGAAACTAATGAACTTTCTCTGATTGAAAATTGCAAATCTCGCAGTATTTTGGAGTGGGGTGCCATTGGATTTGAAATCGAGTGGCTTTTCCCTCATTTTCCCTCTTAAAATAGACATAGGAATCAATTTTTGGGAGTTATAAGGAGAAGAAGCCGCAAAAAACTGCCAAAAACTGCCTTTTAAAATGTTTTAAGTCAATTTCATCACAGCGGCACATCATATGTCGATTCTGGCTCATCATGCGCTAACTCACTAGAATTTGGCGCATCATGTGCCAATTCCAAAAACCACACTATTTTGATTTTGACCCAATAAATTCTCAAATTTTTCATAAATTTAGGTAAAAAAAGATGTTTCTAAATATTTTCTCAAATACATCGACTATATAAAGACATAATTATAAATATACGTAAAATATTTCGAACAAAAACTCAAAAGCAAACTAAACAACAATACAAATGGATTGCCTCCCACTAAGCGCTTGATTTAATGTCGTCAGTCTGACATTCCCAATCTTTATTATGGGTCACCCAACATTATAGTCAAGCTGGTCTTTGACCATCAAAATATAGTTTCAATCTGTGCCCATTCACTTTAAATATCCTTCTAGTCTTGGGATCTTCAATATTAATTGCTCCATAGGGATAGAATTTGATAACTCTGAATGACCTTTTCCACCTAGACTTTAGTTTTCTGGGAAATAATTTCAATCTTATTTTATATAATAAAATCTCATATTCAAGTTCAAATTCCTTTTTTATTATCTTCCAATCATGTCATTCTTTCATCTTTTCTTTATAAATCCTCGCATTATAGTAAGATTGATTTCTAATTTCTTCAAGATCATTCAATTGCAATAATCTTTTCTCAATAGTTTTTTTTCAAATTAAAATTGAATTCCTTTATAGCCCAATAAGCTTTATGCTCCAATTCTACTAGCAAGTGACAAGTTTTCTCAAAAATTAATATATAAGGAGACATTCCTATATATGTTTTATAACTTGTCATGTATGCTCATAGTGTCATATCTAATCTAGCAGACAAATCCACTTTACTAGGATTAACACTCTTTCCAAAATTCTCTTAATTTCACAATTAGATACATTTGCTAAACAACTAGTCTGGGGATGATAAGTAGTTGCAAATTTATGCATTATATTATATTTTTTTACCAATCTTGCAATTGTGATTTCTAAAATGAGATCCTTAATGCACCCTAGTGTGTGTTGTTTTTTGCGTGTTTTATGTCAATTTAAAAGATTTTTTCCAAAATTCTCTTAATTTCATGATTAGATACTTTTGCTAAATAACTAGTCTAGGGATGATAAGCAATTGCAAATTTATGCATTATATTATGTTTTTTTACCAATCTTTCAATTGTAGCATTTCTAAAATGAGATCCTTAATGCACCCCTAGTGTGTGTTGTTTTTCTGCGTGTTTTATGTCAATTTAAATCCCTAGTAACAGTGCAAAAAACTTGACCCATCCTGAAATTACGCAGTAATTTAACTTTTAAAATATGACAAAAAATTTGACCCAGCTTATGTTAAGTAGTTAATGTGCAAAACTAAAATGTTTATAAAATATATAAAATAGTTTACACACTTGTGGTTCAATACAAGTGCTCGTATCACTTCAAGTAATATAGGGCTTGCTTTAAAAACCTCAGTATCGATCCCACAGAGAAGCACAGTAAGAAATCCCTTAAGCTAAGTCTAGTATACTAATATTAAGTCTTAGTTTGGAAGATGGAAATTCTTATGATAATAATATAAATCACATTATTCAAACTATAAAAATTAAAATAAAAAAGATAAGTTAAAATGGGTTTAATGAATGTTAATAGAAATGTCACTAAAAGAACTTAGTTAATTAAACTAATTTCTAAACATCAAAGTTAAATTTATTAATATTAAACAAAGTTTTGTGACAAAATGTTCAAATTTAAGAAACCATCATTTCCCATTACAAATGGATTGTGAAGAAATCAAAATCATTTGAAAATATATAAAAATTATTTTGTATCAAATAGGAGCAATCCTATTCTTTACCCTCTTTTTAGTATATAAAGAACATTGACTAATTCAGAGTTTGGTCCCTAATTCCATGGTTAGGCTGGAAGGATACTGACTGCCACTCCAGAGCTCCCACTATTCCCTCACCTTAGGGCTAACAATATCGCATCAATTTCCAATCATTTGGACCAAATTAGCAATTTTAACCTATCATCTTAAAATCTCCAATTTTGCATCGAACAAAGTTAATTTCCCTACTTATTTGCACTCAAACCCATGGGTGAAATACTCTCCCATGAAATCAAATTTGATTCTCCCCATGTTGTAGAAATCATAGCCCTTTTGGAACATATATTTCTCAACACATTTTAACATTTTAATTGGCCAAATCAAAAAGTAAATGAAGATCGAAGTTTGAATCATCACAAATTATTAACATTTAAAATTGTATAAATCAATTCTTCAAAAAACCATATCTCAAAGTAGGGAGAAGGATAAAGAAGACTACTCAGTGTTCATGAGAATATGACTAAACACAAATTTCATATATTAAAAAAAGTTTACAAAATAAAATAAATAAAAGACACAACTTATCTCACAATCCTTCCTAAGCAAATCCCTAAAAGTTCTCTTCAAGCCTTTCTCTCTTTATAAGCACTCTCAATTCTCTATTAGAAATGTAATTAAGAAGAAGTCTGTCACCTTCTCTCTCCTCTTACAATCCTTGAAGAAAATCTTGAAGCCCTTCCTCTCACTCTCACGCCACACGCACGCACACACACACACACACACACACACACACACACCACCCACTAAACTCCTCTTCAAGCCCTAGACTTCCCTTTCTTTTATAAAAGGTTGTCTCCCTTCAGAAATAATTCCAAATTCCCTCTAAAATTCAATCCAAAAGTCAACTCTTTTGAATTCAAAAGACATGTCTATTGATCCAAGAGGCACATCCCTTCATAAAGTAACCTTCCAAAGTGTCTAGATGCATTGAATCACTCTAAGGGGAGTTCAGAACAAGTGTCCCTTTGAAAATTTGCCCTAAATTTGTCTCAAACTGCCTTAATCGGCAAAAAGTTGTCTCTGCCGCATCATGCACATGTTTTGGGGCATCATGCGCCAATTCTGGTGCATCATACGTTGCTTTGATGTATCATGTGCTACTCTGCAGTAGCTCCACCATTTTGCTACGTTTGGCTCCGTTTCAATTGAGTTTTACTCCCAACAGATAAACCTACAAAATAAACCTGAAAAAACCTTTAATTAAAGTGTAATTTCATTCAAAAACATTTGAGAAATGTAAATTAGATAAAGCATAGAAACACATATCGAAATGTACCAAGTCATAATTTTCTTTCTTACTCATTTTTACTCCACATTGCACCATTTTTGCTTCATTTTCTCCAAAATTTCATTTCTTATACCTGAAACCAAAAATATGTAAAATACATTCCTTTAAAGTGTAATATCATTAAAAATCATTAAAATTGAGCATAAAATATATATGAAAAAGTAGGTAATTTTTTGGCATGTCAACTCCCCCAAAATTAAACGTTACTTGTCCTCAAGTAACTATTTTACTACATAAAAATATGACTTAGGATAAAGATTAACTTATAACTTTTATGCTTTAGTTTAATAAATAAAAATAGTAAATTTTAATAAAAATATTTAATAACTTAGATTCAAACTCTAAGTCTAAGAGTACTTAGTAATCAAATTTAAGATTTCTGAATCTTTATTCATTTCAAGAAGAATTGCAATTTGTCATATCAAGGATACTTAGAACATTCATATGAAAAAAAACATCATAAAAACTTTACTAGTAATGTTACTAATACTCCAATACAAGCTTAGAAAATGTAATAAAGTATTTTCCTTAAGTTGATTCAAGTGAAGCCAATTTTTGATTTGGCATCTCCTCAAGCTTCTCGTCACATTTTTTTCTTTTTTTTTATTTATTCAAGATCTTTTCAATCCTTTCTTTTCTTTTCTTTTTGAAGTGAGGAATACTATATCTAGATAGATTTAATAATTTTGAACTTCACTATCTTCTTCTTAAAGTCAAAACTCCTTACTTTTCTTCACTTTATAAATTCATATTAGTTTATGATTTTTCATATAGTTTCATTCTTTTCTTCTTACTTGAAACTCTAAAATTTCTAATACTTCAAAATACAATTTCCTTTACTTTAAAAACATATTTTCATCCTTTCATACAAAATTTTTTAAACTTTAGAATTGACCTTGTTATTAAAAACTTTTACCTAAATTTACCATAATATTTACAATCATAAATATAGTCATTTAAAGTTAAACAATAATATCCAAGATCATGTTAAATTAATTTTAAAAATATAGTTAATTGAGGACAAATAAAAGTTAGTTTACTTCTTTTTTTAAGGAAAATTTTCTTCCCCCAATCTTGAATTTTTAAATATTTTACACTTAATGTTGCAGGAAGAAAAAGTAAAAGTTGAATCTAATAACTACTACAACATCCTATCAAATTCATATATGTACATAATCAGGATAGAATGACTGTAAGAGAAAGTAAATCTAGCATAAAACATGCTTGCAATAATATTAAACTAAAAGGACGTGCACTAACTTTAAAATTTATTTTCCTTACTACCCTCAAACTTGATTTTAAACATGTATAACATTCAATGTTGAAAATATAAGCAGAAAGAAAAATAGTTCAAAAATTTTATCTATCACAAACATTTATAAGTATTTCATCAAGATAGAACAATATTCAATAGAAAGTAAGTCTAAACTAAAACAAGATGAATAAAATGGAAAGAAAGGTCTAACAGGTATAACTACTACAACATCCTATCAAATTCGTACATTTGCATAATCATGATAGAATGACTACAAGAGAAAGTAAATCTAGCATAAAACATGCTTGCAATAATATTAAACTAAAATGAAGTGTACTAACTTTAAAATTTATTTTTCTTCCTACCCTCAAACTTGATTTTAAACATGTATAACATTCAATGTTGAAAATATACACAGGAAGAAAAATAGTTCAGAAATTTTATCTATCACAAACATTTACAAGTATTCATCAGGATATAACAATATGCAATAGAAAGTATGTCTAAACTAAAACATGCTCAATAAAATGGAAAGAAAGGTCTAACAAGTGAACATGTATCGACATAGGAATATATATACTTATGTGTTCTCCCAATCTTTATATTATTGTAACATAAACATAAATGCAAATGATAAATGAGGTCAATTCTTCCTTTAGCTAATTGCATCTCACTAACTTACTTCCAATTTCTAATGGAATCACTACACAGATATATTGTTAACTTATAAATGATTTTATAGATTTTAATCCCAAAGATAAGATTATCCCTGATATATTGGTTCTCGAGCACCAACCCCTGGTATCACCATATCCCAATAATTAAGCACCTCTAGCAGCTATAAGGATAATGTGAATTCATCCACATGTTACTCATCAAATATGTTAGCTACTCCTATCAAATGAAAACAAAGTCAGAGAAAAGAAGTAACAAAATTGATATGGAATTATCACCATTAAAATTAATGATGTCTCTTATACAACTCAAGTCCGGGTGAGATCCGAGTCGTAGTGGACTCGTCAATCCAACTACTACAAGAGAATATATAAGTCTAGCCATAATAAGAAGTTAAGGAATCACCTCCCTCACGACACACAAAAATCAAATCAAATCATTAATAATACAAACATCTACCAATCATCAATCAAACTGATCAATCCACACTAAAGCAAACACAATACAACACTAACAATCACGACTCTCAAGCACACTAAATCAAACCTTACTGATAACTATGGGTTGCCTCCCATAAAAAGATTTTTTTAATGTTGTGAGCCCGAAAAATGATTTCACATGGATCAAAATTCCATATAAGTAATCCTTGATCAATCACCCAATATTTTTTAGATTCAGGGATTCGTACAAAGTCCTCGAATTTAATTTTTTCTTTTGACTCTTCCTTTTCAGATTAATTCATATCCTTATTTTTCATATTTCTTTCTAGATCCAATATTCTTCTAGTGCTTTTCTAAATTTTCTTATTAGTATCATCCTTAAAATTTATAAGAAATGGATCTTTATAAGATACTTCATGATCTCCAAAATTTTGGATCTTATTCTCTCTAGATAATTTAAATTCTGGATCAAATTCTTCTAGATCTCTTTTGTTTAATGTTGTCTTTCAATTCTTTCTATTGGTATTGAGTAAATGGTCGAGGTGGTATTTCTATATTTATCTTGGTTGAGGAAGTAGGTTCTTCTAGTTCCTTAGGAATTTTTTTCATTGGTTTTTCAATCTCCTAATCCTCATCTCTCAACTCAAAGTTCTTTTGAAACATATCTTGGAATTCTCTTCTAAATATTAGTTTGAAAATTTTAATTCATCTCCTTAGGTTTTATCTCAGGGTCACTAGGTAAAATCTCTGGGGGTAACTGTTAATTGCATTGATAATTTGCCCAGTTGGTTTTCTATATTCCTTATTGCAACCTCTTAATTTTCCAGCTCACTTTTCATTTGAATCACAACTTCTTCTAAAATTAATTCCTTCTCCTAATCCTGTGGGTTGGAGTTAAATTGAGGATGATTATTAATTAAGTTAATAATCTGCCCCAATTGGTTCTCCATATTTATTGTTGCGGTCCCTTAACTCTCCAACTCACTCTATATTTCGATAACAACCTCTTCTAATAAATCTTTTTCATCATTCTAGGGGCTGAAGTCAAAATTATGAGTAAAATAATATTCATCATTATAATAGCCATGATTATTCCAACTACATGTCCGATTAATTGATTATCTTCCCTAAATTGGTCTTCTCCTCCAAAATTATTATTCCTATTAGAATTTTAATGATTTTCCCAACCTGGATTGTAATAATCGGAATAAGAATTATGTATCTCATGGTCATTTTCAATTAATTGTCCAAATGAATTTTCCTCAATAATTGGGGTTCTTTGAAGATATCTTTCTATGCGTTAATCCAACTTTCTCTCAATATCTGCTACCTGAGAACTTAAAATTGTACGCATATCTTCTTGAAAACTTGCCACTCTATTGGGGTTTACTCTTTCAAAGCTAATAGCATTATAATCCAAATAAGAATATTCATTATATCATTGATCCACTATTTCTACATTAAAGTCGTGGAGTTTTTTCAAATCTCTCCCAAAAGTTCTCTCTAAATCTAACTTGTAAAATTCAAGGTCTGCAGCTCCTGAACTACGCATGCAAATCTAAAGACTTAACTAATAGGACATATATCAAAAATATTTTTTGGTTTTTTTTTTAATTTTCTTTAAAATAAACACACAATAATTAAACATATTATATAATAATACTATAAATTTCAAATCTAAGTCTTACAGGTTTAACAGTGTTTTCCTAATGTTCTTACCAAAGCTTCCCCGACAACGGTGCCGAAAACTTAATGTACCCCTAGTGTGTGGTGTTTTTCTGCTTGTTTAATATTAATTTAAATACCCGGTAACCATGCCAACAACTTGACCCATCCCAAATATACGCAGTAATTTAACTTTAAAAAATATGACCAAAAGTTTGACCCAGTTTATATTAAGTAGTTAATGTGCAAAATTAAAAAGTTTATAAAATATATAAAATAGTTCACACACTAGTTGTTCTATGCAAGTGCATGTATTGCTTCAAGTAATACAAAGCTTTCTTTAAAAACCCCAGTGTCGATCCCATAGAGAAAAATAATAAGAAATTGCTTTGGCTAATTCTGTTATATTAGTATGAAGCCTTAGATTGAACGATAGAAATTCTTATGATAATAACATAAATCATATTATTCAAACTATAAAAATTAAAGTAAAAAAAGATAAGTTAAAATGGGTTAATGAATGCTAACAGAAATGTAACTAAAAGAACTAAGTTAATTAAATTAATTTTTAATCTTCAAAGTTAAATTTAGTAAGACTAAACAAAGTTTTGTGACGAATAGTTTAAATTTAAGAAAGCATCGTTCCCCTTTACAATGAGTATATAGCTTGTGAAGAAATTAAAATCATTTGAAAATATATAAAAATTTCTATGTGCCAAATAAGAGCAATCCTCTTTTGTTCCCTCTTTCAAGTTCATAACGAACATTGACAAATCCAGAGTTTGGTCCCTAAATTTGTGGTTAGGCTGGGAGGATACTTGTTGCCACTCCAGAGCTCCCACTACTCTCTCACCCGAGGGCTAACAATCTTGCATCTGTTTCCAAACAAGTGGACAAAATTAGGGATTTTAATCTGCCACCTTAAAATCTCCAATTCTGCATCCAACAAAGTATATTTCCCTATTTATTTGCACTCATGAAATACTCTCCCATGAAATTCAATGTGATTCTCCCCATGTTATAAAAATCAAAGTCCTTTCGGAATATATGTCTCTCAACACATTTTAACTTTTTCATTGGCCAAATCAAAAAGTAAATGAAGATTGAAGTTCGAATCATCACAAATTATTGACATTTAAAATCGTATAAAACAAAATCAATTCTTCACAAAATCATATCTCAAAGTAGAGAGAATGATAAAGAAGACTACTAAGAATTTATGAGAAGGATATGAAAAAACACAAATTTCATATATTAAAACAAGTTTACAAAACAAAAAAAATAAAAAACACATCTTATCTCACTATCCTTCCCAAAAAAATCTCTAAAAGTTCTCTTTAAGCCTTTCTCTCTTTACAAGCACTCTCAATTCTCTCTTAAAAGTGTAATGAAAAAGAAATCTATCACCTTCCCTCTCCTCTTACAATCCTTGAAGAAAATCTCAAAGCCCTTCCTTTCACTCTCACACCACACACACACACACACACACACACACACACACACACACACACACCCCACCCACTAAACTCCTCTTCAAGTCCTAGAATTCCCTCTCTTTTATAAAAGGTTGCCTACCTCCAAAAAGAATTCAAAATTCACTCAAAAATTTTATCCAAAAGTCAATTCTTTTGAATTCAAATGACATGTCCATTGATCCAAGAGACATATCCCTTCATAAAAGAGCCTTCCAAAGTGTCTAGATGCATTGAATCACTCCAATGGGTGTTTAGAACAAGTGTCCCTTGAAAAATTTGCCCAAAATTCATCTCAAACTGCCTTAATCAGTAAAACGTCATCTCTGGCACATCATGCACTAGTTTGGTACGACATGCGCCACTCTGCAGCAGCTCCACTATTTTGCTCTGTTTGAACCCATTTTAGCTTTGTTTCACCCCGTTTCAGTTGTGTTTTGCTCCTAACAGACATACCTACAAAATAAGCATGAAAACAAACTTTTATTAAGGTGTAATTTCATTCAAAAATATGTGAAAAGTGTAAAGTAGATTAAGCATAGAAAAACATATCGAAATGTGTCAAGTCACAATTTTCTTTCTTGCTCGTTTTTACTCTAAATTGCACATTTTTACTTCATTTTCTCTAAAAGTTCATTTATTGTACTTGAAACCAAAAAAATGGAAAATAGCTTCCTTTTAAGTTTAATTTCATTAAAAATCATTAAAATTGAGCATATATATATATATATATATATAT
>JXCR01148391.1:136285-153461 GCA_002079205.1 Phalaenopsis hybrid cultivar
ATATATATATATATATATGAAATAGTAGGAAATTTTTAGGCATGTCAATGCTCCATTGATATTGATTACTCTCATCATTCCTTATCTTGTAAAAATATTTTTTAATTAAAAATTTTGAAATGCTCCAAGCGTCACATCAAGGTAAAGTGATTGCTTCAATCCATTTTAAAACATAATCCACTGCAATCAATATATAAATATTTCTTAATGAAGGTATTAATGGTCCCATAAAATTCAATCCCGATGCATCAAAAATTTCAATTTACAAATTAAAATTTAGAGACATTTCATTTCTTCTTAAAATATTACCTACTCTCTGACACCGATCACATGTTTTTATGTATATATTAAAATCTATAAATAAAGTAGGCCAATAAAATCTAGATTGCAAAATTTTATAAACAGTTTTTTTTTATTCCCAAAATGACCTCAAAATTTTGAATCATGACATTTTTGAACAATTTCCTGAATTTCTCTATAAGACACACGTCGTCTCATTATAAAATCTTTGCATTATTTATATAAATAAGGGTCATCCCAAAAATATGATTTTGCATCATAAATGAATTTCTTTTCTTGTTATTTTGTCAGCTCATAAGGTAAAATATCACTAACAATATAATTTACAATATCAACATACCAAGGTATTTCCCATCTTTTTACAACATAAATTTGTTCATCAAGAAAAATTTTGTTAATTCCTTTTTCCATATCTAGTATTTCTTCCTATTCTAGTCTAAATAGATGATTAACAAATTGATTATCAGACCCTTTCTTATCGACTATCATAAAATCAAATTCTTGCATCAGAAGTACCCATTTAATTAATCTTGGTTTAACATCCTTCTTTGGCATCAAATATTTAATGGTTGAATGGTCAATATGCACTATACATTTAGCTCCAATCAGATATGATCTAAACTTATCAAAAGCATATACGATAGCTAATAAATCTCTTTCAGTGGTGGTGTATTTAATCTAAGCATCATTAAGTTTATTACTAGTATAGTATATAACTTTAAAAATCTTATAATATTTCTACCCTAAAATACCTTCAATTTCATAATCACTAGCATCAAAAGGTTTCTTCCAATCAGGTGAAACAATTATAGGAGCAATAATCAATTATTTTTAAAAAGTTTTAAAGGCTTTAAGGCAATCTTGGTTGAAGTCAAATTTTGTATATTTTTCTAGAAATTTTCATAGAGGTTTAGTAATTTTTGAAAAATCTTTGATATATCTCTTGTAAAATCCAGCATGCCCTAAAAAGCTCCTAGCTCCTCTTACGGCAGTAGGTGGAGTTAGGTTTGATATAACCTAAATTTTTGCATGATCTACTTCCATGTCATTTTTAGAAATTTTATGCCCAAGCACAACTCCTCCTGCAACTATAAATTGACATTTCTCTCAGTTCAATACAAGATTAGTCTTTCTACATTGTTCCATAAATTTTTCTAAATGATTTAGATATATTTGAAATGAAGTTCCAAACACAGAAAAAACTATCATATAGACTTCAATCCCTTTTTCAATTAAATCACTGAAAATTAACATCATATATCTTTGAAATGTTGCAGGTGCATTACATAATCAAAAGGGCATTCGTCGAAAAGCAAAAGTTCCATTAGGAATAGTAAATGTTTTTTTTTCTCCTGATCCTCCGAAGAAATAGGTATTTGATGATAACTGGTATATCCATCTTGAAAATAAAAATATATGTGCCTAACCAACTTATCCAACATCTGGTCCAAAAAAGGTAAAGGAAAATTATTCTTTTTGGTGGCAAAATTTAATTTTCTATAGTATATGCAGATTCACCAATCAGTGGCTTATCTTTTTATATTAATTTGTTATGCTCACTTGTCACTACATTCACACCTTCTTTCTTTGAAACACAGTGAATTGGACTTACCCAAGTACTGTCTGAAAAAGGATATATTATTCCAACATCTAACCATTTTCGAATTTCTTTCTTAACAACCTCTTTCATCATAGGATTTAATCTCATTTGAGGATCAGCTCTTGGTTTATGTTGATCTTCCAATAAAATTCTATCCGTGCAAATTGAAGGATAGATTCCTTTAATATCAGGTAATGTCCATCAAAAGGCTTTATTATATCTTTTTAACATTTTCAATAGCTGTTGTTCTTGCTCATCAATCAATTCTAAGGATACTATAAAAGTTAATGTAGATAAATATTCTTAGAATGCATACTTTAAATGTGTAGGAAGTGTTTTCAATTCTAGTTTAGGAGGTTTCTCAATAGATGAAATCAGATTTTTGCTACTTTTTGCAGGATCTAACATCTCAAATTTTTCCTAAACAAATCTTCTTTACTCACTTCCATAAATTCATCTTAAATTTTATCCTCATCATGATATCACATATATTCTTTTTCAAATTTGCTTTCAAATGTTTTCTTGAAATATTCATGGCTTAAATATTCATTAATATCCATTTTGAAGCATTTAATCTCTTGCTCTATTGAGGGTATCTCATTAATTTTACAATATTAATCTAAACTCTTCATCACTAGCTCTCATAGTTAGTTCTCTGTTCTGCAAATGTATCAAAGCTCTTCCAGTGGCAAGGAATGGTCTTTGATACACCAAAAATATATGCATATTTAGACTTATAATTTATACTCATATTTTTGATAATGCGCTTTAAAAGAAGGTATTTTTCATGTTTTATTGCAGGTTGTTGATTTTTAGGACTTGAAGTAAAAAGGAAAAAATAAGGATGAAATTTAGAGTCAAAATGGCAATTTTTAGGAAATACTCAGCGCCGACGGTGCCAGGATGGATGCGGACGATGCAAACTTACAAAAATAAGGACAAAATATACTCAGCACTGACGGCTCCAGGAGCAACACCGACGATGCCATTTTATAGAGAGCACGAAATTAATTCATGGGCCACTAGCGCCGATGGAGCCAGAATGGGTGCCGACGACACCAATGTCGATACAAGACCTATTTCTAGAATATTCTACAAATTTGGACGCTTTTTGGTGAGTTTTTGGATGCACATATTGGAAAACCAACATTAGGCTCTATTTAGGGCAAAAATTGATCAGAAAATTCCCTCTTCCACTCCCCCCAACCACATAGAGTCCATTAGTCATTTATTTCTTTAGAGATTTAAGTTTTTCTGGTGAGTTTAAGAGTGAATTTTTTTCTAAGAGTTGTTAGAGAGGGAGAGATGTGAGATATTTCTTCTTCCTATATCTTCTAAGAAAGAATGCAGAGTATTGAAAATAGATAAAGAGTCCGAGAGAGGCTACAAGTGATTTTCTTTGAGAAAGAATTTTAGATAAGTGTTGTTTGTTTATTATTGTTTTATGAACTTTCCTTTATATATAAAATTTGTGTTTTGTTGTATCTTTCTCAAGAATTCTGAGTAGTTTTCTTTATCTTTCTCCATGCTCTGAGATATGGTGAAATGAAGACATAGGCAATTTTAAAATATAAAATAAATTGTGATGATTTTTTAACTCAGTTCTTAATTTACTTTTTGATATGACCAATCAAAATGTTAAAATATGTTGTGAAACATATGATCCAAGAAATGGAGTATGAGTTCTACAATAGAGTGAGAATCACATTTAATTCCATGGAGGAGAATTTCATTCATGGAATTAAGTGCAAATAAATAGGGAAATATACATTGTTGGGTGTAGAATTAGAAATTTTAAGGTGATAGACTAAAATCCCCAATTTGTTCTTAGTGTTTAAGAACTAAAGAAAGTGTTAGCCTTCAGGGGAAGGGAAGTGGGAGCTCTGGAGTGAGAGCCAGTGTCCTCCTAGCCTAATCATGGATTTAGGGGCTAAACCTGAGATTAACCAATGATTCTCTATAATATTGAATAAGGGTAGAGAATTAAAATTGCTCCTATTTGGAACAATACATATTTAAACCATTTATCTAATCTCATTTTATTAAAAACTCATTGTAGTGGGAAAGATACTTTTTCATATTAAATAACTTCATCACATAAAAAAGTTTGGTAGTTTCTGTTTAAACTTTCTATTTTAGCTTGTAGTTAATAATTTAATTATGATAGTACATCAAATATTTAAAATTAGTGACAACAATTTTTTTTTATTGCTGTGAATTTCTTAGTTAGTTTATCACTTCAAATTTAAACCTTCCTCGTGGGATCGATACTTGGGGCTTAAACAAAAAGTCTTGTATTACTTGATAACGATACGTATACTTGTGTAAAATTCCTACATAAATTGCTTAAATTTCTTATTCATAAAATAATGCATCAAGTTTTTGGCACCTTTGAAAAGCGGAGTCAACTTCATATATTTTGCACAACAATATCATCGGGATCAAGTTTTGGCGTCGTTGCTAGGGAAGTTTCGGTAAGAACTTTAGGAGAATTTTAGTTAAACCTATAAGACTTAGATTTGGAATTTATATTATTATTATATTATGTGTTTAATTTGTGTATGTTTATTTTAAAGAAAACTAAAAATACCAAAAATATATTTGATATATATTCTATTAGTTATGTCTTTAAATTTGTATGCATAGTTTAGGAGCTGCAGATCTTTTATTTTATGACTCTGATTTAGAGAGAACTTTTAAGAGGAAGTTGAATCAGAAAAGACTACATGAATTTAATGTAAAAATGAAGGATCAACAATATAATGAATATTCAGATTTGGATTATAATGCTAGTTTCTTTAAAAGAGTAAACCCCAAGAGAGTAGCGAATTTTCAAGAAGATATTCTTACCATTTTAATTTCTCAGGTTGTAGATATTGAAAGGAAGTTATATCAATACATAAAGAGTTATCCTCAAGGTCCCCCAGTTATTAAGGAAAATTCATTTGGATAATTAATTAAGTCTAATTACTTTGAAACTAGCCATGAGATATACAATTCTTATTCCAATTATTACAGTCCAGGTTGGGAAAATTATTTGAATTTTAACAGGAATAATAATTTTGGAGGAGAAGACCAATTTTGGGGAGAAAATCAATTTAATCAGACATGTAGTTAGAATAATCATGGCTATTATAATAACAAACTTTCTTTTCCTCATAATTTTAACTTCAAACCCCATAATGAGGAGAAGGATTTATTAAAAGTGGTCTTCATGCAAATGGAGAGTGAGCTAAAAAGTCAAGGGATCACAATAAGGAATATAGAAAACCAATTGGGGAAGATTATTAACTCATTTAATAATCATCCTCAATTTAACTCCAACCCAAAGGATGAGGAGAAGGAATTAATGTTAGAAGAGGTTGTGATTCAACTGACAAGTGAGTTGAAAAATCAAGAGATCACATTAAGGAATATATAAAACCAACTTGGGCAGATTATTAATATAATTAATAGCTACCCCCCAGAGATTTTACCTAGTAACCCTGAGATAAAACTTAAAGAGATGAATGATAAGCAATATAAAGTTATCAAACTAATATTTAGAAGAGAATTTAAGGATATGTTTCAAAATAAATTTAGTTGAGAAATGAGGATAAGGAGATTGAAAGACAAATGGAAAAAATCCCTACGAAATTAGAAATAATTATTTCCTCTATAAAGATAAATATAGAAAGACCACCTCTATTATTTACTCAGTGTCAAGGGGAAGGTAACGGTAAATTAAATAGATTTGGTAAATTAGAAAATTTAGCGATAAATATAAAATATAAAAAAAATAATAATAGAACCAAAAATCCATATATATATATATATACTTAAGAGTATTTTTAAAGAAACTTTTCTTTTCTTATTCTATTTGTTTATGCAAAATATTGGATCTGAAGGTTTAGTACCTTATGATTCAGAATTAGAACATACTTTTAGAAAAATTCAAAAACAACAAAAAGAGATTAAAAATTTGAATGAAATGGCGAATAACTTAGATAATCAAATAAAAGAAAATCGACAAAGACCTTTAAGGATTATGCTAATCCTACAACAGATGAACTTCACTTGACTATTCAAAATCTTGATGTTTATGCAAATTCACTTGAGCTTAAACATGTTATTATCCAAATGGTACAAAATAATCAATTTGGAGGAGCACCTATTAAAGATCCTAACTTACATCTTGCTAGTTTTCTTGAAATATGTGCTACTTTTAAAATTGTGCTACATTTAAATATGACAGAGTGTCTAATGATGTTGTTAGGCTTAGAATTTTTCCTTTTTCATCCAATGCTTGGTTAAATTCATAGCACTTGAATCTATTAGAACTTGGGGAGAACTATCACAAAAAGTTTTAGCTAAATATTTTCCACCCTTAAAAACTGCTAAGCTTAGAAATGATATTACATCTTTTTGTCAGTTTGAAGGGAAATCGATATATGAAGCCTAGGAAAGATTTAAAGATCTTTAAGAAATCTCCACACCATGATTTACTAGATTGGTTAATAATTCAAACTTTTTACAATGGATTACTAGTGCTTCTGTAGGTGGATCATTAATGTTAAAACCTTTTGATGAAGCAAACTCTTTAATAGTGGAAATGACTACTAACAATTTCCAATGGACCTCTGAAGGGGTAAATCCTAAGAGAGTAGCTATTATTCATGATTATGATGCAATTTTGTATTTTAGCATATAAAATTGCTACTATATTGAAAAATATTGATCAAATTGGAGTGAACTATTCTCAAATACCATCAGTATTAAAGGAAAATTTACTAGGACGGTTAATTGATACTCAATCATCTTATGAAACTTTGAATGTTATAAATAATTGAAATAATAATCCCTATTCTAATTATTATAACCCTAGATAGGAAAATCACCCTAATATTAGTTGAAATAATTATAACAATTCAGTGAATCCCTCAGGAAATTCAAATAACTAAGGAAATCTTAACTATCAACTTTATTATCCTTTTGGATTTAACTCTAACCCTAGCCCACAAGTTAAGGAAAAGAAGTTGATGGTGGAGGAAGTAATGTTGAACATGGGAAATTAAATACAAAATCAAGGGGGCTATTAGAAATATTGAAAATCAATTAGGACATATTGCTAATGCTCTTAGTAACAGGCCTTCAGGAATTCTTCCGAGTACTGTGGAAGTTAATTCAAAAGATTAAAATAAGGAGCAATTTAAAACTATTCAATTACGAAGCGAAAAAAAAGTAGAAACAAGAATCCAAAGAGAAACTGAAGTTGAGGAGGAGAGGAAGAGATTGAAAGCGATCACAATGAAATTGAAGCAATATAACTTCATTTAGAAAACCATTACCTTTGTTTCCTTAATGATTGAAGCAGAAGAATACAGATAAATAATTTACAAAGTTTTTGGAAATTATTAAAAAGTTAACGATGAATATTCCTTTCATTGAGGCTTTGGAACAAATGCCAATCTATGTGAAATTAATGAAGGATATACAAGAAAAGGAAGTTTTTTTATCATGAGAACGTTGCACTCAGTGAAGAGTGTTGCGCTATTATTCAGAAAAAGCTTCCTGAAAAGTTAAAATATCCTGGTAGTTTTACTATTCCTTACGTTATTGGTGAAATGTTTTTTGGAAAAACCTTATGTGATTTAGGAGCAAGTATCAATCTTATGCCTTTATCAATTTTTAAAAATTTAGATTTATGAGAGATTTCCCCTACTACTATAACTCTTTAGTTAGCTGATCAATCAATAACTTATCCTAAAGGAGTTATAGAAGATGTATTAGTGAAAGTGGATAAATTTATTTTTCCTGTAAACTTTATCGTATTAGATATGGAGAAAGATAAAGAGATTCCTATTATTTTGGGGATACCATTTCTTGCAACAGGGAGAGCTGTGATAGATGTGCAAAAAGGAGAATTAATAGTGAGAGTCAATGATAGAGAAGTAACATTTAATATTACAAAAGCTATGAAATATCCTGTAATAGAAAAATATAATGATTTTTTTAGGATGAAAGTTACTGATTGTCTGAGTAATGAGCAATTTAAGGAAGTGTTTAGAGAAAAATTAAGGCAAGAAGAGTATTATGAGAATAAAAGTGAAATAAAAGAAGAGAATTTAGATTATGTTTAAGACAAATATAAAACTTTAGATTTGTTGGAAAATGATAATAAAAATCTTATTCCTTCAAGTATTAAACCACCTGAACTTGAACGAAAGTATTACCTGCCCATTTAAAGTAAGTATTTTTAGGAGATTTATCTACATTACATGTTATTGTATCTTCTAATTTTACTAAAATTCAAGAAGAAAAATTAATAAAAACGTTGAAAAGATAGAAAAAGGCTTTTGAATGGACTTTAGCAGATATTAAAGGAATCAATCCTTCAATTTGTATGCACAGATGTCTATTGGATGAATAGTATGAACCTAAAGCTAATCCTCAGATGAGATTAAACCCAATAATGAAAGAAGTTGTTAAAAAAGAAATCTTAAATTGGTTAGATGCTGGAATTATGTATCCTATTTCAGACAGTGCTTGAGTAAGCCTAATTTACTATGTTCCAAAATAAGTAGGAGTGATAGTTGAAGTAAATGAGAAAAATGTATTAATTCTAATAAGACAAGTTACTGGTTGGAGAATTTGTATAGACTATAGAAAATTAAACATGGCCACTAGGAAAGATCACTTTCCTTTACCCTTTCTAGACAAAATGTTGGATAGATTGGCTGGAAACAAATATTATTGCTTTCTAGATGGATATACCAGGTATCATCAAATTCTAATTACTAGTGAGGATTAAGAGAAAATAACATTTACAAGTCCTTATGGAATATTTGCTTTTCGTAGAATGCCTTTTAAATTATGTAATGCACCTGCAACATTTCAATGATGTATGATGTCAATTTTTAGTAATTTAATTGAACATGGAATGGAAATATTTATGGATGATTTTTTTTATATTCGGGACTTTATTTGAAATATTTTTAAATAATTTAGAAAAATTTCTACCTACTACTAAATTGGGAAAAATGTCAATTTATGGTTGTTGGACTAATCGTACTTGGGCATAAAATTTTTGAAAATGGCATGGAAGTACAACATGAAAAAATTCAAGCTATTGAGAAATTATCACCTCCTACTTTAGTTAGAGGGGTAAGAAATTTTTTAGGACATGATGGTTTCTACAGGCATTATATAAAAGTTTTTTAAAAATAACTAAGTCATTATGCCAACTTTTAGAAAAAAAATACAAAATTTGATTTTAATGAGGAATGCATAAAAGCATTTGAACTGTTGAAAGAAAAATTAATCACTGCACTTATAATCGTTCGACCCGATTGTGAGAAACCATATGAAACAATGTGTGATGCTAGTGATTATGTTATTGGAGTTGTTTTAGGACAAAGACACAACAAAGTTTTTAAAGTAATATATTATGCTAGTAAAACTCTAAATGATGCTCAAATTAATTACACTACTACTAGAAGAAAGTTATTAGCTATAGTTTATGCCTTTGATAAGTTTAGACCTTACTTAATTGGAGCCAAATTTATAGTGCATACCGATCATTCTGCTATCAAATATTTGATGTAAAAGAAGAATGTTAAACCAAGATTAATTAGATAGATACTTTTATTGCAAGAGTTTGATTTTATGGTAGTTAATATAAAGGAAAATTATAATCAAATAGCTGATCATTTGTCTAGATTAGAACAAAAAATATTAACAAATTTTGCAAATAAAATTTTGGAAACTTTCCCTGATCAACAATTATATAATATTGAAGTAATAAATATACCGTGGTGTGCCAATATAGTAAATTATATTGTGAGTGATATTCTACCACCAGATGTTAAGAATCAACAATTAAAGAAGTTTATTTATGATTCGAAATTTTATTTTTTTGATGACCCATATTTATATAAATAGTGTAAAGATCTAATTATTAGAAGGTGTGGCCTTATGAAGAAACTTAATAAATAAGTGAAAGATGTCATGATTCTGAATTTGGAGGACATTTAGAACAAATAGAACTGCACATAAAATTTTGCTAGTTGTATTTTATTAGCCTACTCTTTTTAGAGATGCTAATGATTATATTAAAATATGCGATTGATGTTAGCGAGTAGGAAATATTTCTAGAAGAAATGAAATGCCTCTAAATTACACATTGGAAGTTGAAATTTTTAATGTGTGGGGATTAGATTTTATGGGACCATTTATGCCTTCATTTGGAAATGTATATATATTACTTGTTATTGATTATATGTCAAAATGGATTGAAGCAATTGATGTACCTAAATGTGATGCTCTGAATTTTATCAAATTTTTAAATAAAAATATTTTTACAAGAAATGAAATGCCAAGAGTGATTATTATGGATGTAGGATCCCATTTTAGGAATAAGAGAATCGAGAAATTAATTAAAAAAATGTGATATTATGCATAGATTCTCTATGGCTTATCATCCCCAAATGAGTGGTCTAGCAAAGATATCAAATCATGAAATAAAAAGAATTTTAGAAAAAACTGTAAATCCTTATAAATTGGATTAATATACTCGATTAGATACTAGACTATGGGCATACAGAACTGCTTATAAGACTCCTATTGATATGTCACCATATAAACTTATTTTTGGAAAAACATGTCACTTACCAGTAGAATTGGAGCATAAAGCATTATGACCTATTAATGAATTTAATTTTAATTTAAAAGATGCTGGTGAGAAAATATTATTGCAACTCAATGAGCTTGAGGAAATAAGAAATCAAGCATATGATAATGCAAGAATCTATTACGAGAAAATGAAAATATGGCATGCTCGGAAGATTATAAAAAAGAAATTTGAACCTGGAAAAAAATGTTTTATTTATATAATACTATATTGAGATTATTTCTAGGAA
Organism: Phalaenopsis hybrid cultivar; assembly: GCA_002079205.1. Taxonomy (NCBI): domain Eukaryota; kingdom Viridiplantae; phylum Streptophyta; class Magnoliopsida; order Asparagales; family Orchidaceae; genus Phalaenopsis; species Phalaenopsis hybrid cultivar. The sequence continues at coordinate 147,083 of JXCR01148391.1, forward strand.
AACATAAATATAGATGGTTAGGACCATTTAAGGTGATTAAACTCTATCATTTTGGAACTATAGTTATTAAAAATTCTAAAACTGGAAAGATAATTAAAGTTAATGGGCATCGATTGAAACATTATTATGAAGGTCACATGCCACACTTTAAAGAAATTTTGATGTTGAGTCATCCTGATTAAATAATGGTACGTCGGGCTAATGACGTTAAACCAAGCGTCATTAGGATGCCCCGAGGTAAGGGGGAGGGGGGACGAATCTGCTGCGACTCGGGGCCGGATCTCAGTGGATCGTGGCAGCAAAGGCCACCTGCCACGTATAATGCCCCGTCGTGAATTTAAGTCGTCTGCAAAGGATTCTGCCCATCGCCCGTTCGGAACTGCAATTCAGGGCGGTCCGTGCCGNTATTCCTCTCACAAAAACCCCAAAAATCATCACTTTTCTAACCTAAATTCGTTTTTTTAAAGTGTATGGACGAAGTTTGAAGAGTTGCCACAAGAATCCTTTCAAAAAGGGTCCAAATACGTTGAATTTCAGACCATAACTGCCAAAAGTCGGTCCATAGTCGTCTCGGGCACCGTCGGTGGGCTCGAGGGCGCTGTCGGCGAGCTTTTCTGTCATTTTTCGGTCTTCTTGGGTAAATCTCGCCGTCGGTGCTGTTTTGGGCGCCGTCGGTGAGCAGACTGCGCAGCTCCACCGTTTCGCTCCGTTTGGCTCCGTTTTAGCTCCTTTTCCCCCAAGTTCAGTTGCGTTGTGTTCCTAACAGATAGCTCTACAAAATAAGCATGAAAGCAATCTTTTTTTAAAGTGTAATCTCATTCAAAAATATGCAAGAAGTGTAAAATATATTAAACATCGAAAGACTTACCGAAAGGTGAGAGAGCAAAATTTCATTTCTTGCTCGTTTTTGTTTCTTTTTCTCCAAAAGTCTATAATTCATCATACTTGCAACAAAACATAAAAAATACCCTTCTTTAAAGTGCAATATCATCAAAATCAATGTAAAATAGGTATAAAAATCTCAACATATTTTCCTTTGGTCAGCGCTATCATGAATTTTGTAATCTTCTGCCACCGTGAGGAAATACCTTGATCGAGTGAATTATTGAATACATTTTTTTCTTTTAAAAATGACAAGAACGGGTTTGCCATTTTCTTTTTTTGGGAAGAACCTCTAACTGCTTAGAGTTGAGAACAAAGTGAAGGAATGGAAGAAGCATTTGTGGTTGGCTCATGCATCGGAGGGGATTCCCACTAAGCTGACAGATACTTTGACAAACAAGATGAAGTCATTGCTGAAGGAATTACACACCGTTAGAGTAATGCTCACATGACCTCAATTGTTGGACCCCCAAATATACTACCGAGGGGATTACCAACCGAGTATTGAAGGGCCAAATGACCAGTGATATGTGGCTTGCTTCTGACATTATTGAAGCTAACAGGTTGAGAGCGGTCTCTATATGGGTGCCTCCCCTTCTCAAAATGACTCTATAACTCTCTTTTTACGTTTATAGAGTTTCAAAAATCACCAAGGGTTTCTTCAAACATCTCTTCAAAATTTGGCCTCATTCAATGAATTTTCTAGAAACCGACTCTGGCGCCTAGACGCTAAAATTGTTGCGCTTAGACCCCATCAGCAATCTTCATTTGTCGCCTAGACGCCAGTTCGACTGATTTTGACAATTTTCTTTGGTTTGGCTTAATTTGCTCCATTTTGACTTATTTTTGCTCCTTTCAACTCTTAAATTCTTTTTCTTGCACCTGTAACCAAAAATACACAAAACACCTTTCATTAAAGCATAATATCCTAAAAATGGGTATAAAATGTGCATATAAAATAGGTAATTTTAAGGTGGGTCGCTAGGCCACTCATATTTAAAGAAGCAAAGGAATAAATGATAGATTGAAGATGGAAAACGTTTAAGAATAAATAAAAATGAGAAGCCACAAAGATATTTAATTAGAAAAATACTTATAACATAAACTGGAGAAGATCAATCTAAGGTAACCAGACCATACTCAACCAGAAAAAATATACAAGAAAGATTCTATTGAAAGACCACTGTAACCAAACAAGAATGCAAAATCAAATTTATTTTGCTATGTGTTCAAAGAGAGCTACCATAATGATGTATCCTTATGATCAATTATATCCTAATGAATTCCTAAGAAAACACATGATTGAAGGAGTTGTATTTGATAGTCCTGAAATATAGGCAGCCAACGAAAATTTTTACAATCCTAGTATGGAGAGATTCTCTAGTCATAAGGCATAACTAGCCACGAGGCAGATAGTGAATTATTGCTACCCTACTAACAGTCACTGCTGAGCTAAGAAGACCTACATTTTGTGCCTATAAAAGACTTGATAAATGAAATAACTGTTCCTAAAAAGTTAAATCAATAGGTAGAGATAACATGTCGGGACTCTAAGGACCCATCCTCTAAGTCTATTAGAACCTTAGATCTACTACGTTGTGAAGGTAGTCAACCCAACCTAGCCTAAGATCTCTTCATCAGTAACTGATGTGTTACATCATCCGAAGTGATCCAGCAGATTCAAAGTATAAGGAATAGATGATTAAATTCTTATGACTCTGTATAGACCAAAACAATGGAATAGGGATTTTATCTACCATTATTATGGACAGAAGACTTATATAGAAAGAGAGAAATGGAAACTCATCACATAGTTAAGCTGCTCTACAAACGAATTTTAATCCTGTCAAGATTGGGCAAGCATATAACATACTATAACACACTAAAAACCTAACTAATTGTATAAAACATATGATGAGCTAATAACACTGGAAAGTATGAATAATTTTCTCGGGTTCTGTGGCATTTAAGTAATTATCTAAGAAATCCAAATCCTGAAGGCCCTAATAATACATAAGGGGGCTATATTCATGTATTTTATGATCATTTTAAAACTAGTCTAAAGGCCATGCAGGAAAGTAAATATATAAAATGAAAAAATAGATTTTAAAATATTATCATTTTTTAATCCAAATTTTATTAGGATATAGCTTTTAAGATTAGCTTTTATAGCAAAGATTTTATCCTAAAGAGTCTAGCTATGATCAAATCCATATAAACTACATGCATAAGAAAGGGTAAATGTCAGATGGTATGGGTTGCAGCCCGGTCTTCCAAACCTGATACTATGATGCTAAAAAGTAGTATTTGAGTACCAGTAGATATTGAATCATGTAGCCTCACGTCAATGCAACAATAATGAAATGCGGTTACCTATAGGGTGAAAATGGTGGCTGAGTTCCGAAAGATGATGTTGATGGAAGCATCAGGATCAACAAAAGTACAGTTTAGCAGTGTATCGTATATCGTAGTCGTCACGTATAGACGATGATTATGATTTGTAGTGCCCAACAAAAGGTCCTCCTCAAAGAAGATGATGGTAGCTATGGCTTGTGATGATACAACTAGCTCCTTCATCATCTCTTCTGTATAATAAACATAGAAGACTTCTGGCTTTAGAAAAACCTTCATGAAAGTCTCTCTTAGCTAAGAAGACAAGAGAAGCACATCATAGATGATCAAGGATGCAAACAACCTTTTAAGGTATGACAACACATTATAGTCTACTTATTAGGAGACCTTTGAGTTCCTTTAGGAACTTTGGGACGATCATCTACCTTATGGGTGACGATATCTTTCTCTTTATCATTTGGGGTATGCTTCCCCATTCTCTTACCACTTCTCAAGTAGACTTGCTGGATATTCTCATTAGAGGACCCAAATAGATCATTTGGAACTCCCGACTATTCCACTTAGGTCATAGTTTTCAGAATTCTATAGTGTGCATGCATTGTCTGACAAGTCACTAAGATCATTTATAGTGTGTCGCATATAAAATACGTAATTTTAAGGTGGGTCACTAGGCCACACATATTTAAAGAAACAAAGGAATAAATGATAGATTGAAGATGGACAAAGTTTAAGAATAAATAAAAATGAGAAGCCACAAAGATATTTAATTAGAAAAATACTTTTAACATAAACTGGAGAAGATCAGTCTAAGGTAAACCAAACCATACTCAACTAGAAAAAAATATACAAGGAAGATTCTATTGAAAGACCATTGTAACTAAACAAGAATGCAAAATCAAATTTATTTTGCTATGTGTTCAAAGAGAACTCCCATAATGATGTATCCTTATGATCAATTATATCCTAATGAATTTCTAGAAAAAAACACACGATTGAAGGAGTTGTATTTGTTAGTCCTGAAATATAGGCAGCCAAGGAAAATTTTTATAGTCCTAGTATGAAGAGATTCTCTAGTCATAAGGCATAACTATCCACGAGGCAGGTAGTGAATCATTGTAACCCTACTAACAGTCACTGCTGAGCTAAGAAGGCCTACTTTTTGTGCTTAAAAAAGACTTGATAAATGAAATAATTGTGCCTAAAAAGTTAGATCAACAGGTAGAGATAACATGCTGGGACTCTAAGGACCCATCCTCCAAGTTTATTATAACCTTATATCTACTAAGTTGTGAAGGTAGTCAACCCAACCTAGCCTAAGATCACTTCATCAGTAACTGATGTGTTACATCATCCGAAGTGATCGAGCATATCTGAAGTATAAGGAATAGATGATTAAATTCTTATGACTCTATATAGACCAAAACAATGGAATAAGGATTTTATCTGCCATTAGTATGTACAAAAAACTTATATAGAAAGAGAGAAATGGCAACTCAACACATAGCTAAGCTGTCCTACAAAGGAATTTTAATCCTGTTAAGTACTATAACACACTAAAAACCTAACTAATTGTATAAAACATATGATGGGCTAATAACAATGGAAAGTATGAATACTTTTCTCGGGTTATGTGGCATTTAAGTAATTATATAAGACATCTAAATCCTGGAGGCCCTATTAATACATAAGGGGGCTATATTCATGTATTTTATGATCATTTTAAAACTAGTCTAAAGGCCATGCAGGAAAGTAAATATATAAAATGAAAAAAATAGATTTTAAAATATTATCATTTTTTAATCCAAATTTTATTATGATATAGCTTTTAAGATTAGCTTTTATAGCAAAGATTTTATCCTAAAGAGTCTAGCCGTGACCACATCCATATAAACCACATGCATAAGAAAGAGTAAATGTCAGATGGTGTGGGTTGCAGCCCGGTCTTCCAAACCTGATACTATGATGCTAAAAAGTAGCATTTGAGTACCAGTAGATATTGAATCATGCAGCCTCACATCATTGCAACAATAATGAAATGCGGCTACCTATAAGGTGAAAATGGTGGTCGAGTTCCAAAAGATGATGTTGATGGAAGCGTCAGGATCAACAAAAGTATAGTTTAGCAGTGTATCATATATCATAGTCATCACGTATAGGTAATGTTTATGATTTGTAGTGCCCAACAAAAGATCCTCCTCAGAGAAGATGATGACAACTATGTCTTGTGATGATACAACTGGCTCCTTCACCCTCTCTTCTGTATAATAAGCATAGAAGACTTCTAACTTTAGAAAAACCTTCACCAAAGTCTCTCTTAGCTAAGAAGACAAGAGAAGCACATCATAGATGATCAAGGATGCAGACAACCTTTTAAGGTATGACAACACATTATAGTTTACTTATTAGGAGACCTTTGAGTTCCTTTAGGAACCTTGGGATGATCATCTACCGTATGGGTGATGATAGCTTTCCCTTTATAATTTGGGGTATGCTTCCCCATTCTCAGATGGAGCAGCTTACCACTTCTCAAGTGGACTTGCCGGATGAAAGAGAAATTCGTTCATGAAATTAAGTGCAAATAAATAGAGAAATTTTCTTTGTTGAGTGTAAAATTGGAGAATCTTTAGGGTGACAGACTAAAATCCTCAATTTGGTCTTAGTGTTTAAAAACTAAAGCGAGAGTTAGCCTTCAGGTGAAGGGAAGTGGGAACTCTGGAGTGGGAGCCGCTATCCTCTTAGCCTAGCCACAGATTTAGGGACTAAACCTAAGATTAACCAATAATTTTCTATGCACTGTATCAGGGTAGAGAATTAAAATTACTCCTATTTGGCACAATCCATATTAAAAACATTTATCTCATCTCATTTCACCAGAATTTCTTTTTAGTGGGAAGGATATTTTTTCACATAAGAAATCTTCATTACTTAAACATAGTTCTTAGATTAGTATTTAATATTTAAAAGTTGCATTTATGTTTTTGCTAATAGTTAAGTAATTTAGTTTGGTTAAAATCTCAACATTCGAAATTAGTGACAGTGATTTTGTTTGATTTTTTATAAATTTCCTATTAAAATTTATCGTTGCTAACTTACACTTTCCCCGTAGGATCGATATTTGGGGCTTAAATAGAAAGTCCATTATTAC
>JXCR01148391.1:154268-214632 GCA_002079205.1 Phalaenopsis hybrid cultivar
TATATATATATTACACAACTTACTTTTCACATAAGGATCAAGTTTTTGGCGCTCTAGTGGTGTCAACTTCATAAATCCTTACATACAAAAAATTCGGGATCAAGTTTTTAGCGTCGTTGCCGGGGAATGTAACAGTTAAATTTAATTAAATTAAATAGTTTTGATAAATTAGGAATTTTAGAGAATATATATATACTATAAAAATATATTAAAATAATAATATATGTGTAATTTAAAAAGAAATTTAATTAAGATTGTGTTCTTAAGGAATTTTACCTTGCTTGCTTTATTTGTTTTTGTGAAATATTGGATCTGAAGGTTTAGTACCTTACGATTCAGAATTAGAACGTATTGTTAGAGAAATTTGAAAACAACAAAGAGAAACTAAGAATTTGAAAGAAATGGTGAATAATATAGAAAATTCAATAAATGAAAATCGACAAAGACCTTTAAAAGATTATGCAAATCCGAGAGCAGATGAACTTCATTTAACTATTCAAAATCCTGATGTTGCTGCTAATTCTTTTGAGCTTAAACCTGTATTATCCAAATGGTACAAAATAATCAGTTTGAAGGATCACTTACTGAAGATCTTAACTTACATCTTGCTAGTTTTTGTTAAAATTTGTGCTACATTTAAATATGACAGAGTATCTAATGATGCTGTTAGGCTTAGACTTTTTTCTTTTTCATTAAGGGATAATGCCAAGGATTGGTTAAATTCATTAGCACCCGAATCTATTAGAACTTGGGGAGAATTATCACAAAAATTCTTGGCTAAATATATTCCACCATAAAAAACCGCTAAGCATAGAAATGATATTACATCTTTTTGTCAGTTTGAAGGGGAATCGACATATGAAGCCTGGGAAAGATTTAAGAATCTACTTAGAAAATGTCCACACCATGCTTTGCCAGATTGGTTAATAATTCAAACCTTTTACAATAGATTGGTACAATCATTAAGATCTATTATAGATGATTTTGCGGGTGGATCATTAATGTCAAAAATTTTTGATGAAGAATATTCTTTAATTGAAGAAATGACTACTAACAATTTTCAATGGACCTTGGCTAAATCCTAAGAGAGTAGCCAGTATTCATGATTCTGATGCAATGTTTATTTTGACATCTAAAATTGCTGCTATTTTTAAAAAGATTGATCAAATAAGAGTGAACTATTCTCAAATACCCCCAGTATTAGAGGAAAATTCACTAGGATAGATTATTGATACTCAACAATCTTATGAAACTTTAAACGCTATAAATAATCAAAATAACAATCCCTATTCTAATTATTTTAACTTTGGATGAAAAAATCACTCTAATTTTAGTTGGAATAATTCTAATAATTCGGTGAATCCATCTGGAAATCTGAAGAATCAAGGAAATACTAATTTTCGACCTTATTATCCTCCAGGATTTAACTCTAATCCTAACCCACAAGTTAAGGAAAAAAAGTTGATAATGGAAGAAGTGATGTTGAATATGGAAAATCAAATACAGAATCAAGGGACTGCTATTAGAAATATTAAAAATCAATTAGAACATATTGCGACTGAACTTAGTAACAGACATTCTAGAATTCTTCCGAGTACTGTGGAAGTTAATCCAAAAGATCAAAATAAAGAGCAAATTAAAGCTATTTAATTACGGAGTGGAAAAAAAATTAAACCAAGGATAAGTGCAACAGTCTTTTACATATGTATATATCTGTATATATATATATATATATATATATATATATATATATATATATATATATATATATATNTTTAAAATCTCTTAAGCCATGTGCTATTATCTTTAATCGAGTGTGTTCTTAAAGGATCATTACTCTTATGATGTAATGAACTATCGGTGATTTTCTATATAAGGAACATGTATCCTAGATTAAAATATATCATATCTTATTCAAATTATACAAGAAAAAAATCTATACTTTACATAAATATAATTCTGTAAATAGCTTATTTATTGATTTAATCCAGTATAGAATGATATTTTTTCCTTCAATATAATATATTATTTTTAATGTCATTTGATTACCTAATTTTTTTGTAATATGTGCAGTATTATATTTCTTATGAGCATAGCATCAATGTATGACTTTAATAGATTAAATTATACAAGCATTAACTTATCTATCTTGCCCTATAATTTAGATGTTTATTTTATGTGTATGTATTTTAGGACTATTATGCTTAAGTGTTATATGTTGATTCGAGTATGAAAATTATTTACATCATTGAGTTAAGTTCTATATGTTTATTTTGCTTAATAATTATATACACATACTTGCTCTTTGCATGGCCTTCTGTTCATCACATAATCTATGTTGAGGGGACATTGGAGTTTAGTGGTTGATAAAATTAGTTATAAAATTTGTTATGGGGCACTATCATGTATAAATATGCCTAAACTTTAATAACTCACTGCTAACTTAACTAATTAATCAACAACATTAGTTAGCTTCATTGCTAAATTTTAGGACTAGCTTAATTTGAATGATAGGATAGTAATCATAGTTAAGTAACACACCAAATACAACATGGATAACATCTTATTCTATTAAAACATACTATATCATATATGCTCGTATACTTTGTTATTTTTTGTTGGTATATATATAAGGAAACAAAGGCCTAAGTGACATGTATTAGACATCTTTGAAACTTTAACACAAACATATGCATGGTGGTCGTGAGGCAGTAATTCGCGTTGGTCGTTGCGATATCCTCAGGAGTAATACTCATTAAAGTATCATGACCAACAACGAGTCGCTCATCTACTAAGGCTGACTCGCCTTCAAGGTGGGCTAGGTAATGCACATGCAAAACATGAGATGGCATGACATATCGAAACAATCAGAGTAGGAAGGGTAACCGAAGATATATCAAGGAGTGATAACTGATGCGATTGCTCTGCGAGGTGTAAAAAAATCACATCAAATATCAAACAGTAAAGTGAACACTCTACACTCTTAACATCCGAAGATGATGCCAACAGCTTTCAAGCTCACAAATATTCCATTATTTTAGGTGGTGTATCTTCTCCTTCTCACTCTAGGTGCCATGGAATCAAGACTAGCAAGGTAAAGGGTGGTGAGAAAATAAAAAAGAACTAAATAAACTTCTTATGAAAATGCACTAAAATAAAGATCAAAGGGTCAAATCTCACCTTAAAGCACTAGGGCGCCTCAAATTCATGCTTCTCTGGCTATTTTTCCTCCACTTATGGTGGCTCCAATGAGGTATGGGGGAGGCGTGGCTATGCTTAAGGCTGACAAGAGAAATGTCACAAATCAAACATTGTTCAAAATTTTGAAGTTGAAGGTATAATTACACATAATGACGGTATAAATATACTACTCTCTTTGGCTGTGTGGCATGATTACGATGAATCAAGTGTGGTTAAGTCAAATCAAGTGCGGCTTCGTCAATGGTGGTGTAACTACATCGAAACATATGTATATACACGGGACCATAACTCATGAATTCATTTCAATTTTCTTCCCAAGCCCCATTTGAGCCTTCCTAACTCTAGTTAAGCAATTAACTAAGCATTAAACACAAAAATATCTCTCCTGACAAACATGAAAGCAACTTCAAAGCAAATTTGAAGAAAAATGTGACACAAACACCCACAAACACATGCTCAAATTAAAGATAATAATTGGGTTGCCTCTCAACGTAGCACTTGGTTTAACATCATCCGCTAAACTGTGCGAGGTATAAGATCTTCAAGAGGTGCAAAAAAAATCTCTTTCACCATGTTGGCGATGTATATCATTAAGAAATAAAGTAGAAACCTGGTATCCTGAACTACGAGATTGTGCCCTTATATCCACGGAGCTTTATTTCCCACAGACGACACCAAACTGTGGTGGGTTGAAAGATTTCCATATATAGAGTGATAATTTACCATCTTACCATTTTACAAAGATTCAACAGACTCATAAATAAATGAAAAGTAGTAGGAGATGATACAAATATTTTTATATGAAAAAACTCTAAAAAGAGACGAAACCATAAAGCTTGACACGGTTAAAGTAATCAAATATGCATATAGAAGTACCTAGGTACACTATTAATACAGTTATAATAGTCATAATTGACCTATTATAAATATATTTATTGGCTTTGGCCATAAAGGCTTAAGTGATTGCTAAAATAGTAGTAATTAGTCATACATGTCATAGTTGGAAGTTGTATCGACACTAATTGGCCACAAAGATTGTAGTTTGTTGCTACAAAGGTAGTAGTTGAGCATGAAGACTGTTGTCGGTGGCTACAAGAACAACAGTTGGTCACAGAGGCTATAGTTGAAAAATGTGATATTAGTAATTAGCCATAAAAGTTATAGTTGGTAACTAAAATGGTGGCAGTTGGCCACATATGTCATAATTGAAAATTGAAATAATACTAGTTAGCCATAAAGGCAGATAATTGGAAACTGTGACAGTAGTAATTAACCATAAAGGCTGTTGTAATAGTGATAACTGACCACTGAGGTTGTAGTTGGAAGTTGAAATAAAATTAGTTGGTCAAAAAAGTCATAATCAGTGCTGCAAGTGCAGTCAGTCATAGATATCATAGTTGAAAATTGTAACACAATTTGTTGGTCACAAAAGTCATAGTTACTTGCTACAATGGTAGTATTTACCCACAAATGTTGTATTTAGAATACAATGGTTGCAAGCAGAGGTCGCCAGAGGAAGGTGGTCGACAACGACAGGTGGTACTGACTAATGGTGGCTATAGGTTGCCGACAGGAGGTGATTGACATTGATCAATGATTGCGAATGCTGGTGGTTATTTGTCATACCTTCAATGCAGATGTTATACATAACAACCATATTTGTAATACAATGATTGCAAACACGTGTCTCTGGCGGCTTGCGGTCAACGACGACAGACAGTGAGGGCTGGTGGTGGCCGATGGGTTATGTTCGATGATGGTTGATAGCTACAGAAGTCGGTGGTTATAGTAAGATCTTTTCTCCATAATAAACAAAGAATTTCTCCTTTTCCTCCTATTTCTCAAGTAAAGAGAGGAAGTTTATTTATGTACACTTTTGGGGAGGGACATTTTTTGAGAAATAGCATTAATGTCGTCGCTACAAGACATTTTTTGAGATTATTCATATTTATGCTACAGAAGTCGGTCAACGACGACATTAGCTAACTTTCCTAAATACTTGATCGGGCGGTCTATATTGATTTGTCCTTATCGTAGATAATATTTTAATGATTTTAAAATCTTAATTACCTCAGAACTGAATAATCTTAGGCTCGTTATATTCCTCTCGTATAAATATATTAAATTCTTTATTCATTTAACCAATCAGTTAATGATCCAAAACCTTCAAATATTCTTTAATGACTTAATCAGGGCTTGATTGGACCTGAATTGACCCAACCATGATATCATTGGTTTCCTTTAATCAAGATGATTAGTTTAATTATAAACTTGCTAAAATTAGAACTATGAATAATCTTAAACTTGAATTTAAAAATTTCTCATAAGAATGCATCAAATTTCTTGCCACATTATAAAATTTTTTTGATGACCCATAAAAAGCAATAGTACTTTTTGATTTGATATGAAAATTTTTGTTATATATATATATATATATATATATATATATATATATATATATATATATATTTAGGGATACTATCCAAATGGCTGGATGAAAAATANTCAATGATGTTGCGCATTAGCTAAAAATAAAACTAGATTTATTGTAAAGAGTTTTAGTCGAATAGAGTATATATTTTTAAATCTTGATAGTTGTTGCTTGTCATAAAGCTACTAGACTTCTAGTAGCTTTTGAAATTAAGGGCCTCTTCCCTTATCAATTAGATGTTAAGAGTACTTTCATGAATGGTATTATTAAGGAAGATTTTCTCGTTGAATAATCTCTAGATAGACTAAGGTACTTCTTTTTTAGTAGAAAATAAATTTTATTAGGGGATAATAATTACTATTATAATCATTAAGAGAATTACTTGTGGTTTGTTTGTTGTCCATTATTATTAAAAAATAATTTGAAATAGTTATATTGAGGGAGCTTAACTTCTTAGGATTGCAAGTAAAATAGAAGAAAGTATGTTAATTGAAAGAAATTTATGAAGTTATTAAGAAATTTGATATGGAGAGATTCAAGGCTATATGAACCCGCATGAGCTTTTCTACTTAACTTGATAATGATCACAATAGAAAATTTGTATCTAATAAAGTTATAGAGAGGCATGATAAGCTATTTCCTCTATGTCACTATGAGAAAAAACGATGTCATGAATGATGTTTATTTGGTTGCTCTTTTCTAAGAAGATCCCTTAGAGTCACATTTAAACTTAGTTAAGCACATGTTTATTAAGCACATGGTTATGCATCTTATAGATACACCCACTCTAAGATTTTAATACTCTAGCCATAATATTTCATTTGATCTTGTTATTTTTTTTATCTCGACTTTGATGATTCTATGATAATATGACATGAAATGCTTGCTTATTTATTGGACATTTATTTTTTTCTTGGTCTAATATGAAACAAAATTACATTACACTATCCACTTTTGGGATAGAAAGATATTGAGTGTAGAGGTTGTGTTGATTAGCTCTTATAGCTCAAGTAATACCTACAAAATTTAAGAATCTACTTTTATAGTATTTTTTATATGCGTAATAATAGTAATATAATATGCTTAATTGAGAGCTAAATTTAGCACTATCACACAAGAATATTAACATTAACCATTAGTTTTTTATAGATCATATTTTGATTGACTTTGTAATTATTAAATTCATAGACACAAAATTAACTAGTATATATTTTTAATAAACATCTTGGTTTTGATAGATTATCCTCAAAATGTACTCAGTTGGGTATAGTTGATACACATTCTTCATCTTAAGTGATTTCCTCCTAAGTGGTTTTCTTAGCCATAGAGAGTAGTTGAGCTAAGTAAATTTCCTTTAGATTCAAGTGACCTATAGCATAGTTATTAGTTTAATAGTAAGTTCATATTGGAACGAAAGGATTAATTTTTTTTTGGAACCAAAGGAATTCAAATTAAGTCCATGCCCCACTAGATTTAGTTTATAGATGCCTTATAGGTCCATTGAACTTAGCCAACCAAAATCAGCTCTAATTCTTTAAGACCTTTCTAAGTGACTTTAGGACCTTTTATAGGCTCTTACTTGAGCATGGTAAGGCTTGGTCAATCTTGTTTAAACAAGTCAACTCTATTTGACTTATGAGATCCACAATAATCAACCATTCACAAATTTAAAAACTTTGACTTCTAGTGACTCTAACTTATCTAAGAACTACCATGGATCAACATTGGCATACTCGATTTCACCAAACGGCTCCATTACGAGTCTATTTAATCCAATCCAATAAAATACATTCCAAATTCAAATACTAATTGTTTTAAATACTTTAAGATGAATTTTTAACTCATTTAAGCTCACCAAAATGATTGTTTAGCTTATTTAACCAATAAAATCACTAAGGCCCATTAAAGGTCATTTAAGCCAAATCTTGAATTCTCCCCAAAGAGTGAGTTCTAATGGTTAAGTCTTCTTAGGAACACATTGAAATCTCTTTAACAAAAATTCAATCAAATCTAAATCCAATTGAAATAACTTTATACCCTTGAACCAAGTTGGTCTATTTGAGTCACCATTGGTCAAATCATTCAAAATATAATCCAAATCCAATCAAATTAGGTAAAACCACTTCTTAGGTTACTCTTAACTCAATTGAACTAAATTCATCCTAATTAAACTTAATTGGGCCTACTGGGCTCAGAAGCCCATTGTTGACCTATTTGGGTTAATTGAACAAAATAAAATCGATCAAACACAAATTTAATATAAGTCAACTAATCTCTCTTTAAGCCTAATTGTACGTTATCAANCTAATTGGGCCTACTGGGCTCAGAAGCCCATTGTTGACCTATTTGGGTTAATTGAACAGAATAAAATCGATCAAACACAAATTTAATATAAGTCAACTAATCTCTCTTTAAGCCTAATTGTACGTTATCAAACTCAATTGATCACAATTGAACACGTAATTCGTCCAATTTTTATCTCTTATCTAATTTGTCCTAATTAGATATAACTGAATAAAATCTAATCCAATCCAATTAAGCCCTCTAAATCAATCCTCATGAAAATTTTCAATTAATTGAATTCAAATGGAAGCAAACTGGATCCCAATTAGGTCAAATTGAGCTTTGATTCAAAATAACTGAAATGGGATCACATGAACTATTTTGACCAAATTGAAGTTTAAATGTAACTAAATTAATACCCATGCTAATTAGATTTCCCATGATATTATCCAAGCCATTTTTTCATACATGTCGGGGCTCAATAGTGCATAACTTAGCATAGACTCATTTTAAACCAATTGAACCCATTAACTTTTTTGGCTCAAATCTGAATCAATTCAAATCAAATTGAACCCCCAAAACCACTTAAGCACATGGATAGTGTGATCAAGTTCAACTTATAGCCATTTAATATTTTGTTCGGTTTGAACGGGATTTGACCTAATTTAAGCCCAAGGCATCCCTGAGGAACCATCTGACTTAAACTCCAAGCCAAAGTAAAATTGACCCAATATGAGCTCTATTAAGAACCCTTAAAATCTACCAAGATTTAATCTAGTTCACTGAGCTAGCCTAAATGTACCTAAGGGAATCTAGTTCGCAAAAAGGAGCCAAGGCTCCCAATTGGCCAGCAAAGGCTGGGTCATTGCCCAAATATAGGGAAATTTCAGGCTCCCCAGGCCTTTCTCAAACCTGCATTTGGTCTAATTCAAGTATGGTCTGCACAACCAGGGCTAGCCAAAAGTAAGTGGTTCACCAAGCCACCTCAACCCACTCTTCTTCTTTGCCAGCACTTTTGGCCACTAAGGAAAACCCAATCGTCCCAAGCATTCAATCTTAAACACTATAGGAGCAGGTTACCATCCCACAACCCACCTCAATTAACATGGTTAAAAAAGGATTGGCTCTTGTATAGCCTCATAGAGAGCTCCTCCCTTCTGATTCCCATTTTGAAACCTTGAGGTCCCTTCAAGCTTCTCCTTCACTCTTTGTGCTCTTTATGCTTCTTCCAAGCCCAATCCAATGAGTTTGGCCTNCTTGCTCTTCTATATACTTGTTCTCTGTTATTTTACGTTTATGAAGATGTCGCCTTATTTGAAGTCATTTCCAAATGAAATTGATGGTATTCTAACAATCAACTTGCAATATGTGAGTAATTAGTTAGCATTATAACAAATTCAACTGCAAAGTATGT
This sequence comes from Phalaenopsis hybrid cultivar, assembly GCA_002079205.1. NCBI lineage: Eukaryota > Viridiplantae > Streptophyta > Magnoliopsida > Asparagales > Orchidaceae > Phalaenopsis > Phalaenopsis hybrid cultivar. The sequence goes on from JXCR01148391.1 coordinate 163,598, forward strand.
TACTAAAATAAAACGATGTACTTGAATCATTTGATCAAATTCAACAAATTATATTATGTTCGTTAAACTTCCTTTACGGAAAATTACTTCAAACAAATCATATTAGACTAGAGAAAATCCAAAAAAAGAAAGAGCTAGAAGGAAAGAAAATTTAAAGTATTATTTTCTTATGATTAGGGTGCTGTAGGATGTTCTATCACGTATATTATGTCTGATTTGTCTTTATAAATATGCAGGTGATATAAGTTATATTTGTTGTGGGAATGTTAATTTAGAATGATAAAAGTAGAGACATGAGAAAGGTAAGAATTTTGTTAAAAATAATTCTGACTATTTTGTTTGCTTTGATTTTAAGTAAGGCCATATCAAATGGAACAGTGCTAATAATATCAACAATAAAAGCAACAAGAACAATGTGGAAAAGAAGGATGACAAAAGACATAAGAGAAATTCATGAAAAATAGAGAAGATTTTGGATCAATTCAGAATCTGATTTCTTTGCAAGCAAACCCAAGCATGGAGTAAGCAAATCTTTGTTTGATGGTTCTGAATGATCAGAACAGCACAACAATTGAAATATATATGCTTTCACTCTACTTATGAAGAAAAAAGTTATGTGATAAGAGTATATGCATGATAGTTATAAATCATTAAAAAATTATGAATGCTTAAAGAAAGCTCATTCTGATTTAGAAAATACTTTGCATCAATAAAGTATGATCTTGATTCTTCTGACAAGAAATATGGTGGGAAGGGCATATTTTATTTAAGTTACAAAAAATACACTTATGAGTGATGGCCTATTATTTTGTGATTAAAATAGCTATGATTTATATATCAAAGTTTGTATCTTCCAACAACAACAACAACAGCCTTTATTCTACTAAGTTGGGTTGGTTACATGAATCATTTTTCTCAATTGTGTCCTAGTGAGTGTTTTATTTTCATTTAATTCTAATAAATTTAGATCATTTTTATACAACATGCCCAACTCTTTTTAAGTCTACCTCTACCTTTCTTAACATAAGTCGAATCTAAAAAACCTACTCTCCTAATCGGGTCATCCGATGGTCTTTTATTTAATTCTGATAAATTTATATCAATTTTTATACAACATGCCCGAGTTTTTTTAGGTCTACCTCTTTTTTTTTTAATATAATTCGAATCTAAAAAAACCTACTCTCCTAATCAGATCATTAGATAGTTGACATTTAATGTGACCAAACCATCTACTAAGACGACTCTCTCTAATCTTGACCACCACAGGAGCTACACCAACCCTTTCGCTGATACATTCGTTTCACATCTTTTTTCCAAGTTTCAAGCCACTCCGCCACCTAAGCATTCTCATCTCTGCAAAACCTAACTTAGTTTTATGCTTCTCTTTTAAAGGCCATCATTACACGCCATAAAGTTGGTTTCTTAGAAAGTGTAAATTTGTATTAAGAACTAGACTAAACGAATTCTAGATCTTTCATGCAATATGCATATAGTTATATTATAACAATCACATGCTTACTCGATCTCAGTTAAGGTAACAAAATAACCATAGAATTAGTAAAATGCTTAAAGAATGGTAACACAAGTCTTATCCTGATGCGTAGTTTTAGATCAAATCATGAAGAAACTTTTACTTGGTCACCAAAGCAGAGTACAAAATGCGGATAATTGGCAATGAACATGTTAGTAAAGGCTTTATTTTTCTTATTAAAATGATTTTCTTAGTAGATGATATAAAATATAAGCTATTAAGCATTATAAATGTTTATGATAAAAGCTTTGAAATTGACTTTTTTATTATCTTCATGTATGCTTAAGCTTAACAGAAAAACATTTTTAAAAGTGTTTTGCTATGAAATATTTCATATGCTAAGTATTGTTAAGTCCTGTGAATGTACTTCTGTTAAATACTTCAAAACTTCTCTGAATAAACCTTAAGTATACATTATTGACTTTGTTGTGTAATATGCATACATTTAGGAAAATCTCAATCCCAAAATTAGTTATATGACCACCTAACTAGAAGTCTTGAAATGTCTATTTTGTGATGTTTGTCAACTAGGTAAATAAAATTAAGTGTCATTTCATTCTCTTAAAGAGTTGCATCTAGAAGAGATCTTAATCAGTGTTCTCTTCAAGCTTGTAAGCATATAAAGTTTAGTTTATTTCATTACTATTTCAAAACGTTTTTTTTTTAAATTAAATGAGTTTTAAGTTAATTTCTATATTTAATAAGGCTCAAGGCAGGGAGATTGACAATAGAAAGTTTAAGATCTTTATCTTGTATTTACTTAAACAGGTGCCTAATAAATCACTTAAGAAGTCAAATGGATGAATCACTTAAGAAGTCAAATGGATCCCACTTGCATGTCTTTAGTACATTATCCATATAATTCTTAGATTTGATTGTTTATTGTTCAGAACAAAGTGTTGGCAACACAAATTTTTGTGCATCTTTTAGAAGCTCTTAAAACTAGAAATGTTATATGAAATCAAATTTATCTTATTGTTGATGGAACTAAAAAATTGAAGCTTTATCTTCTGAAATTTGGTGCATAGCTATGCATGTGGGATCAAATTAGCTTGCTTAGAACAATGTTTGGGAATTTCAAGTCATACAGATCAAAAGGTTATAAAAACTACATGGTATTTTAGGAATAGACTCGATGATGTTGCTCATTAGCTAAAAATAGAACTAGATTTATTGTAAAGAGTTTTAGTCGAATAGAGTATATATTTTTAAATATTGAAAGTTGTTGCTTGTCATAAAGCTACTAGACTACTAGTAGCTTTTGAAATTAAGAGCCTCTTCCCTTATCAATTAGATGTTAAGAGCACTTTCATGAATGGTATTATTAAGGAAGATTTTCTCCTTGACTAATCTCTAGATATACTAAGGTACTTCTTTTTTAGTAGAAAATAAATTTTATAAGGGGACAATAATTACTATTATAATCATTATGAGAATTACTAGCGGTATGTTTGTTGTCCATTATTATTAAAAAATAATTTGAAATAGTTATATTGAGGGAGCTTAACTTCTTAGGATTGNGTTTGTTTGTTGTCCATTATTATTAAAAAATAATTTGAAATAGTTATATTGAGGGAGCTTAACTTCTTAGGATTGCAAGTAAAATAGAAGAAAGTATGTTAATTGAAAGAAATTTATGAAGTTATTAAGAAATTTGATATGGAGAGATTCAAGGCTATGAACCCACATGAGCTTTTCTACTTAACTTGATGAGGATCACAATAGAAAATTTGTAATCTAATAAAGTTATAGAGAGGCATGATAAGCTATTTTCTGTATGTCACTATGAGAAAAATCGATGTCATGTATGATGTTTATTTGGTTGCTCTTTTCTAAGAAGATCCCTTAGAGTCACATTTAAACTTAGTTAAGCACATGTTTATTAAGCACATGGTTATGCATCTTATAGATACACCCACTCTAAGATTTTAATACTCTAGCCATAATATTTCATTTGATCTTGTTATTTTTTTTATCTCGACTTTGATGATTCTACGATAATATGACATGAAAAGCTTGCTTATTTATTGGACATTTATTTTTTTCTTGGTCTAATATGAAACAAAATTACATTACACTATCCAATTTTGGGATAGAAAAATATTGTCTGTAGAGGTTGTGTTGATTAGCTCTTATAGCTCAAGTAATACCTACAAAATTTAAGAATATACTTTTATAGTATTTTTTATATGCGTAATAATAGTAATATAATATGCTTAATTGAGAGTTAAATTTAGCACTCTCACACAAGAATATTAACATTAACCATTAGTTTTTTATTGATCATATTTTCATTGACATTGTAATTATTAAATTCATGGACACAAAATTAACTAGTATATATTTTTAATAAAAATCTTGGTTTTGATAGATTATGCTCAAAATGTACTCAGTTGGGTATAGTTGATACACATTCTTCATCTTAAGTGATTTTCTCCTAAGTGGTTTTCTTAGCCTTAGTGAGTAGTTGAGCTAAGTAAACTTCCTTTAGATTCAAGTGACCTATAACCAAAGTCTAACTATCTAGCATAGTTATTAGTTTAATAGTAAGTTCATATTGGAACGAAAGGATTATTTTTTTTTGGAACCAAAGGAATTCAAATTAAGTCCATGCCCCACTAGATTTAGTTTATACATGCCTTATAGGACCATTGAACTTAGCCAACCCACAATCAACTGTAATTCTTTAAGACCTTTCTAAGTGACTTTAGGACCTTTTATAGGCTCTTACTTGAGCATGGTAAGGCTTGGTCAATCATGTTTAAACAAGTCAACTCTATTTGACTTATGAGATCCACAAAAATCAACCATTCACAAATTTAAAAACTTTGACTTCTAGTGACTCTAACTTATCTAAGAACTACCATGGATCAACATTGGCATACTCGATTTCACCAAATGGCTCCATTACGAGTATATTTAATCCAATCCAATAAAATACATTCCAAATTCAAATACTAATTGTTCAAAGTAAACTAATGACTTTAAGATGAATTTTTAACTCATCTAAGCTCACCAAAATGATTGTTTAGCTTATTTAACCAATAAAATCACTAAGGCCCATTAAAGGTCATTTAAGCCAAATCTTGAATTCTCCCCAAAGAGTGAGTTCTAATGGTTAAGTCTTCTTAGGAACACATTGAAATCTCTTTAACAAAAATTCAATCAAATCTAAATCCAACTGAAATAACTTTAGACCCTTGAACCAAGTTGGTCTATTTGAGTCACCATTGGTCAAATCATTCAAAATATAACCCAAATCCAATCAAATTAGGTAAAACCACTTCTTAGGTTACTCTTAACTCAATTGAACTAAATTCATCCTAATTAAACATAATTGGGCCTACTGGGCTCAGAAGCCCGTTGTTGACCTATTTGGGTCAATTGAACAAAAATAAAATTGATCAAACACAAATTTAATATAAGTCACCTAATCTCTCTTTAAGCCCAATTGTACGTTATCAAACTCTATTGATCATAATTGAACTTGTAATTCGTCCAATTTTGATCTCTTACCTAATTTGACCTAATTAGATATAAGTGAATAAAATCTAAATAAAATCTAATCCAATCCAATTAAGCCCTCTAAATCAATCCTCATGAAAATTTTCAATTAATTGAATTCAAATGGAAGCAAACTGGATCCCAATTAGGTCAAATTGAGCTTTGATTCAAAATAACTGAAATGGGATCACATGAACTATTTTGACCAAATTGAAGTTTAAATGTAACTAAATTAATACCCATGCTAATTAGATTTCCCATGATATTATCCAAGCCATTTTTTCATAGGTGTCGGGGCTCAATTGTGCATAACTTAGCATAGATTCATTTTAAACCAATTGAACCCATTAACTATTTTGGCTCAAATCTGAATCAATTCAAATCAAATTGAACCCCAAAAACCACTTAAGCACATGAATAGTGTGATCAAGTTCAAATTATAGCCATTTAATATTTTGTTCGGGTTGAACTGGATTTGACCTAATTTAAGCCCAAGGTATCCCTGAGGAACCATCTGACTTAAACTCCAAGCCAAAGTAAAATTGACCCAATATGAGCTCTATTAAGAACCCTTAAATACCAAGATTAAATCTAGTTCACTGAGCTAGCCTAAATGTACCTAAGGGAATCTAGTTCGCAAAAAGGAGCCAAGGCTCCCAATTGGCCAGCAAAGGTTGGGTCATTGCCCAAATACAGGGAAATTTTAGGCTCCCCCAGGCCTTTCTCAAACCTACATTTGGTCTAATTCAAGTATGGTCCGCACAACCAGGGCTAGCCAAAAGTAACTGGTTCACCAAGCCACCTCAACCCACTCTTCTTCTTTGCCAGCACTTTTGGCCACTAAGGAAAACCCAATCATCCCAAGCATTCAATCTTAAACACTATAGGAGCAGGTTACCATCCCACAACCCGTCTCAATTAACATGGTTAAAAGAGGATTGGCTTTTGTATAGCCTCATAGAGAGCTCCTCCCTTATGATTCCCATTTTGAAACCTTGAGCTCCCTTCAAGCTTCTCCTTCACTCTTTGTGCTCTTTATGCTTCTTCCAAGCCCAATCCAATGAGTTTGTCCTAGAGTTTTGATCGATCCATTAAACTAACTAAACTTAAGAATCAAAGTTCGAAGAGGAATTATTTGTGGTCACCCCCACCCTAGAAAAAAGTCCAACTAAATATTTAAAATGCTCGGGANCAGGCTCCCCCAGGCCTTTCTCAAACCTACATTTGGTCTAATTCAAGTATGGTCCGCACAACCAGGGCTAGCCAAAAGTAACTGGTTCACCAAGCCACCTCAACCCACTCTTCTTCTTTGCCAGCACTTTTGGCCACTAAGGAAAACCCAATCATCCCAAGCATTCAATCTTAAACACTATAGGAGCAGGTTACCATGCCACAACCCGTCTCAATTAACATGGTTAAAAGAGGATTGGCTTTTGTATAGCCTCATAGAGATCTCCTCCCTTCTGATTCCCATTTTGAAACCTTGAGCTCCCTTCAAACTTCTCCTTCACTCTTTGTGCTCTTTATGCTTCTTCCAAGCCCAATCCAATGAGTTTTTCCTAGAGTTTTCATTGATCCATTAAACTAACTAAACTTAAGTATCAAACTTCGAAGAGGAATTATTTGTGGTCACCCCCACCCTAGAAAAAAGTCCAACTAAATATTTAAAATGCTCGTGATGATGAGCTCCATAAAGGGAAATTAAATTTCCTTTTTTATTGAATATTTTAAGACTAAAAATGATATATAAATATTATAGAATTAAAATAAAACTCTAAATGTTGACCCAATCACTCTCAAAATTTCAATAAATTCTTCCTATATCCTCTTAGAATTTCAAGAATTTTCTTGGANGCCTGGAGTTTTGATTGATCCATTAAACTAACTAAACTTAAGCATCAAATTTTGAAGAGGAATTATTTGTGGTCTCCCCCTCCCTAGAAAAAAAATCCAACTAAATAATTAAAATGCTCGGGATGATGAGCTCCATAAATTGAAATTAAATTTCCTTTTTTATTGAATATTTTAAGACTAAAAATGATATATAATTATTATAGAATTAAAATTAAACTCTAAATATTAACCCAATCACTCTCGAAATTTCAATAAATTCTTCCTATATCCTCTTGGAATTTCAAGAATTTTCTTAGAACTTATTTACACTAATTAAAGGATTATTGAACTATTTTATGAACCCCTAATTAAATACTTCATTAAATTAGAAAGTATTAAAATAAAAATTTTAAAAAAAATCCCATAAAATCTTCACACCCTCTTTTGGTTCCTTAGGTCGGTGGTGATATATATATATATGAATATAATTAATCAAAAAAAAATTATTTCATTATTAAATTGATATAAAAGCTCATAAAAAAGCCTTAAAATCAAGTTAAAATCCTCTAAGTGAACCAAAGCAAATAAAAAATTAATTATTAGGTTTATTAAACTTGATTTATTAATTAAATAATTGAGCTGTTAAAATATAAATGCATACATATCATAGTAATAATAAAATGAAGAATGAAACTAAATTAAAATAAATTTTACAAAACTAATTAAAAATTAAAATAAAGTAAATGTAAATATACAAAAAAATATCAATTAAAATTAATAAATAAAATAATTAAATTTAATGACCATTAAAATTTTGAAAATGGCAAAAACATTTGGAAAAAAAAGGGAACATAAGGGAGCATTTCGAAAGCCATTTAAGAGTTTTCTTAATTTTCATAGTTCATTTATTATTTAATTAACTTTTAAAATTTATTAAATATTAANTTTGAAAATGGCAAAAACATTTGGAAAACAAAAGGGAACATAAGGGAGCATTTCAAAAGCCATTTAAGAGTTTTCTTAATTTTTATAGTTCATTTATTATTTAATTAACTTTTAAAATTTATTAAATATTAAATAATTTATCAAAAAAAAAAATCANAATTAAAATTTTGAAAATGGCAAAAACATTTGGAAAAAAAAAGGAACATAAGGAAGCATTTCGAAAGTCATTTAAGAGTTTTCTTAATTTTCATAGTTCATTTATTATTTAATTAACTTTTAAAATTTATTAAATATTAAATAATTTATCAAAAAAATCAAATTAAACTAAAAGGACTAAAATATTTAATCAATATGTTAGGAAGCCATATTAACCCTATAGATAATTTTTATAATTTTAAAAATTAAAATTAATTTTAAGTTAATTTTAAATAATTATACTATATAAAATTTAATAAAATTCAACCAACACAAAATAATTTCAAATTTTTACACAGGATTTCTTTAATCACTTGTGACTCAAATCAATTTTTTTATTAATTTTAGAGATCATTTTAGTATTATTTGGATTTTCTCTCCAAATAAAGTTAAAAACTAATTAACATTAAAATAAATTCATTTAAATTCCAAATTTTCTGTTTTTTTTTTTTTTGATTTTATGGGTGTTTCTTTAAATTTATGCACTCTTGTTTTTTCTTATATTTTTTTACTTGTTTTTTGTGTTTGTGATAAAAGCCTAATTAATATGTTAAGTCCTCAAGCTAAAATAAACTTGTTGTCCACCTAATACATTTAGCATAAAAATTTTTAAGAAAATGAATTAAATNTTTTCTGTTTTTTTTTTTATTTTATGGGTGTTTCTTTATTTATGCACTCCTGTTTTTTCTTATATTTTTTTCCTTGTTTTTTGTGTTTGTGATAAAAGCCTAATTAATATGTTAAGCCCTCAAGCTAAAATAAATTTGTTGTCCACCTAATACATTTAGCATAAAAATTTTTAAGAAAATGAATTAAATCCCCATGGAAGAATAATTAATAAAATAAACTCAAAACCCCTTGCACATAAGAGGACATCTTGCTAGTGAGAATGAGTGCCCTTCATGGTGATGTTGTATATTAAAAAATATAAATTTTTTCTTACACTATTTTAAAATTATGCATTACATTGCACAAACCAAGCCATAATCAAATAATCATTAATTACATAAAAAAATTGAAAGCCCTAAAATTTTACATTATGTAGATGCATATGACACATAAACCACTATATCTATAAAGTTGAGTCGTTTGTTCCACCCAATCACTTCAAATTTCTAATTAAAAACTTAACCCAATATCATTTGCATGTGATTAGACTCATNATTTCTATTTTTTTTAATTTTATGTGTGTTTCTTTATTTATGCACTCCTGTTTTTTCTTATATTTTTCTACTTGTTATTTGTGTTTGTGATAAAAGCCTAATCAATATGTTAAGCCCTCAAGCTAAAATAAACTTGTTGTCCACCTAATACATTTAGCATAAAAATTTTTAAGAAAATGAATTAAATCCCCATGGAAGAATAATTAATAAAATAAACTCAAAATGAATTAAATCCCCATGATGATGTTGTTTATTAAAATTTTTTTTTTCTTACAATATTTTAAAATTATGCATTACATTGCACACATTAAGCTAGAATCAAATAATCATTAATTACATAAAAAATTGAAAGCCCTAAAATTTTACATTAGGTTGATGCATATGACACATAAACCACTATATCTATAGAGTTGAGTCGTCTGTTCCACCCAATCACTTCAAATTTCTAATTAAAAACTTAACCCAATATCATTTGCATGTGATTAGACTCATGGTTTAAAAGCATAGATAGGTTGGTTGTCTACCCTCTTCATATAGGATCATAAATAATGAAGCCAACTTTTGCTTTTGGTTGGAGTGAACTCTATAAGTCTTAATGACTCTTAGATTAGGCTAAAGCTTCTTACATATATTGATAGTGCCCACACTAATTTTAACGTATGGGATAGTCAATCTACCCAATTAGTTGAGCTGACCTACAGAAAGACCTAACTTGAATTCATGGCTCACCCAATCTTATGAGATTAGAGATTTGGGTCTAAGTTAACAAATATTTAGTCATACAATTCAAAACTAATCATGATCTATATCTCAACTTAAAATATATGAAATCTCAACATTTTGAATTGATATATTTCTTTTATACATAACTTATACATAACATACACATAGCCTACATTCATCATTGCCGAAGCACAACACCTTGCACGCAATGACATAAATATATTCCACCAATTCCTACCATCAAGTCCATGTCGTACTAGATTTAATTAAGTTTTTGTTGACCTTTCTTCCAAACTTTTGTTCATTGAAACAAGTTTAGCGGCTAACTAAGACCAACTTAGTAAAAAAAATTAACTTAAGAACAAAGGAAAATTCAGATTGTAAAAGAATATTTAATCAACAATTTAACTTTTCCAAATAGCTAAGTTTTATGGATTGGGTAACCTAAAGGTTGTCTTCAAATTTACAAAGCATGTTAAACTAAAGGCTTGTGAGCATTATAATAAAGCAAATGACAAAATTGGCACACAATGCATGGAACTAATCAGTGATTGATTTTGCAATGGATTAGCTCTTTGCATGCATTTCTTACCACTAGTAGTGTGTGGCTCTAAGAAAGTAGATTTAAAAAAAATTAATGATTCAGTCATGTATGAGCAAATTTTTGGATGATTATTTGAGGTTATTAGTGTATTTGTAAATGATGCACAATCTATCCTAAATCATGATTATGTATTACCATTTTTGCTTTCTAGCAATCAAAAGGGATGTCATGAGGTAGTGGTGGTTGAGTGATTGAACATGTTTTAGAGGTGATTTTGTTTTCAAAGTGTCATGGAGATCTACTTTGGATTATTAAATATTTAAAGATAAGTCCACTTTGATACTAATTAAATTGTTTGGCACACCTAAGTGAGAAAGTTCTTTGAATTTAAAAAAAATTAAGCAAACACCTTTCCGTAGATTTCATATCATAGGACATGATAGATTGCAACATATAATATTTGAAGTAAACAAAGAGATATTGCAATAGTAAAAATGAGAAAAATGAAATAGATACAAAGTGATATATAATTGTGTGGAATCAATGGAATATGTCCACTCCCTATGTCTTCCATATTGAGATTTTGACTACTTTATTTTAAATCCTGACATCATTCACTTCAATTTCGAGCGAGAAGCCAACTACTTGTTCACGCTGGCTTGTTACACATGATATTATAGCTGGTTTTTAAGATCCAAGACTTCATCTACATGCACATAATAGCTCTCACTTAATTGGATTTTCATACTAAGATGATTAGGCATAGAGAAATATGTGATAGCCAATTTACTCTTAGTTTGAAAAATTTTATGTCAAATCCTTCAAACATTTCATTGTTATACTTAGTTTGATAAATTAGTATTTCATTATTGTGTTGCATCACTTGAGTTCAAAAGATAAAATTAATCCTTCTGGTTCTACTTATTTAATTTTCTTAGGTGTAATTATTAAAAATATATTGTACGAAGATTTATTTATACTTTCAAATAAAATACCATCTGCATAGAATCACATAGTGATTATATCATCTCTTATACTTTTTATAAAGAGAGTTCTATTTACTTTGCTCTAAAAATATATTTCAATTTGTTTACTATTTTCTTAACTAATTTTATGATTTGGATAATATATATTTTCAAAACTTAAGTAGTGTTATATATATATATATTAATGGATCCATTGTGCGAATGACCTGACTCATTGTTGCGATCTCTGGCGTAAGTCCCTCAGGTCGGGAGTTCAAATCCCGTGGTGCAGGCTATTCGAATCAGAAGCAGGCACATAATGGTTTTCAACCCTTGGGGGAATCCATATTTGGTGCCCACTGGACCAAATGTCGATTTCACCTTTTGTAATATATATATATATATATGTATATGTATATATATATATATATATATNTCACCAAACAAAAAATCACAACAGTTCTATGAATCATTGAATGCTGTACAACAACCTTTATGGGATGGTTGCACTACACATACAGAGTTATCGGTGACGATGAGAATCTTCAGCATCAAATATGATTTTAACATGCCTAGAGAAACATCCAATCAAGTAACAATATTATTGAAAGAGACAAAACATACAAGGAATTTAGTGTTAGATCAGAACAAAAAAGTTCGTTTCAAAGTTAGGATTACAATCTGAGAAGATTGATTCTTGTGTTAATGNACCAATCAAGTAACAATATTATTGAAAGAGACAAAACATACAAGGAATTTAGTGTTAGATCAAAACAAAAAAGTTCGTTTCAAAGTTATGATTACAATCTGAGAAGATTGATTCTTGTGTTAATGGTTGCATGATACATTACAAGGCTGATGCAGTCGAGATGAATTATCGATTTTATGGTGTTGTTATACTCAAATGAAGGGAGCAAAAGAGTTAAAATTAGAAAAATATTTCATATAAGCATCTCTTTTATTTTTTGCTCATATCCCGACTTCAGAGACCGTTCGCTTCTATGCTTACAACTCCTCACATNTTCGAGATGAATTATCGATTTTATGGTGTTGTTATACTCAAATGAAGGGAGCGAAAGAGTTAAAATTAGAAAAATATTTCATATATGCATCTCTTTTATTTTTTGCTCATATCCCGACTTCAGAGACCGTTCGCTTCTATGCTTACAACTCCTCACATTACTTGGCACAGTGATACACCAAAATAATATACTGTTTTAAGTACTTATTTTATTCTTATTTTTGGTGATATTGTACTTTAAAGAAGGGCATTTTGTGTTTTTGTTGCAGGTATATCATTTTTAGGCATTTGAAGCAAAATGACAAAAAAGACAAAATTTAGAGCAAAAAGAGCCAATTTTGGATTCTGGCGCATCATTGGCCGATCATCATGCGCCAGATCAGCGCATGATGCGCCAAAATCCAGAGAATTGGCACATGATGCTCTAGATCAGCGCATGATGCACCAATGATGACTTTTTCAAATTAAGGCGGTTGTGTGAGTTTTAAAAGGACACTTGTTCTACACACTTCTTGGAGTAATTCACTGCATCTAGACACTTTGGAATGTTCTTTTATAAAGGGATATGACTCTTGGATCAAATGACACATCCTTTGAATTCAAAAAAGTTGACTTTTGGAGGAAATTTTGGAGGGAATTTTGAATTCTTTTCCAAAGGAGGCATCCCAAAATATAAGAAGAAGACTTCTCATTTTTGTGTGTGACGTGAGAGAGAGAGAGAGAGAAAGTGGCGTGAGTTAGAGAGAGAGAAGCGGAGATTTTCTTCTAGGGTTGTAAGAGGAGAGGGAATGTGAGAGATTTTTTCTTCAGTACAATTCTAAGAGAGAATTGGGAGTGATTGTAAAGNGTGAGTTAGAGAGAGAGAGAAGCGGAGATTTTCTTCTAGGGTTATAAGAGGAGAGGGAATGTGAGAGATTTTTTCTTCAGTACAATTCTAAGAGAGAATTGGGAGTGATTGTAAAGAGAGAAATGCTTGGAGAGAACTTCTAAAGATTTGCTTATGAAGGATTGTGAGATAAGTTGTATTTGTATTTCTATTGTTTTGTAAATTTTTTTTTATATATGAAATTTGTGTTTTATTGTAACCTTCTCATGAATTTTAAGTAGTCTTCTTTATCCTTCTCCCTACTTTGAAGATATTATACTGTGAAGAATAGATTTTGTTTTCCACAGTTTTAAATGATAATAATTTGTGATGATTTGAACTCCGATCTTCATTTACTTTTTGATCTGACCAATTGAAATGTTAAAACTTGTTGAGAGACATATGTTCTGAAAAGGGATATGATTTCTATAATATATGGAGAATTACATTTGATTTCATGGGAGAGTATGCCATCCATGAAAATGGGTGCAAATAAATAGGGAAATATACTTTGTTGGATGCAGAATTGGAGATTTCAAGGTGACAAATTTAAACTCCCAATTTGGTTCAGTTGATTGGAAACTAATGCGAGATTGTTAGCCCTCAGAGGAGGGAGTAGTGGGAGCTCTAGAGTGGCAACCAGTATCCTTCCAGCCTAACCACAAAATTAGGGACCAAACTCTGGATTAGTCAATGTTCTTTATTGCACTTGGAAGAGGGTAAGGAATATGATTGCTTCTATTTGGCACAAAACTTTTTTTATATATATTTTCAAATGATTTCAATTTATTCACAAACCATATACTCATTNTAAAGCGTGTGTATTCTAAAGGCAACCTAATTTCCCCCAACCTTACTATAGGTGTAAATAATTTTTCAAAATTTATACTTCTATTTATGTGTATTTTTTGGAATTAGTCTAGCCTTATTTTAAATAATTTTATCCAAATTATCCAACTTATTTGTAGTTATATTTTATTCTAATTATATTTTGAAATGGAGCTATTGAAATTAAGTTGAAATTTGGCTATTGAATATTGTAATTAAGAAAATTATTTAACCTTTATAGCTGCTTTATTTGACTTAGGCTCAATTTCTAATAAAAATTGTAAATTTGTCACCATCTTTATATTTGCTCTGAGCTTGATATTTTCTAATTAAATCTTCAGTTTATTATTTTCTAATATCATATCTCTTGTTCTTTCCCATATACTCTTCTTGTATATCATATGGGATGAACTAAGTTCTCATTGAAAATTTATCTAAAGTTATTTTTAGACTAATAATTTCTTGTATTATTTTAAAATATTAAATTAATTTTTTTTAAAAAAAATAAAGTACTTTATGTAAAGTGTTTATACGTCAACAACTTGTATTCAAAATAATAGTTTTATGTTAAATGGATATATATGTGGAAGGGTATTGTGGATTGAGTGTTGGACAAGATTAGCTAGAAATGCTTTATACATGATTTGATCACATTAAATGTCAACCAACTAAAGTGTATATGCAACTCGAAGAAGTTAAATTGTATATTCACCACAAGGGATTCAAACCAAATAGTTGATACCTGACTGCACATTGTGAGCAAGACTAGAAGTTTAGCACGATTGAAGAGGTTCTTCAACAAGTTATGACACCCCAACAGAGGAATATGATTCTGGTACTTACAAAGAAATGGTTCATGATACTCATAGAGCTCATTTTGTTGAGAGTGTTCCACACAAAAGTGAATCACGAAACAAAAAATCACAATAGTTCTATGAATTACTGAATGCTGCACAACAACCTTTATGGAATGGTTGCACTACACATACAGAGTTATCAGTGACGATGAGAATCTTCAACATCAAATATGATTTTAACATGCCTAGAGAAGCATACAATAAAGTAACAATATTATTGAAAGAGACAAAACATACAAGGAATTTAGAGTTAGATCAGAACAAAAAAGTTCGTTTCAAAGTTAGGATTACAATCTGAGAAGATTGATTCTTATGTTAATGGTTGCATGATACATTACAAGGCTGATGCAGTCGAGATGACTTATCGATTTAATGGTGTTGTTATATTCAAATGAAGGGAGCGAAAGAGTTAAAATTAGAAAAATATTTCATATAAGCATCTCTTTTATTGTTCGCTCATATCCCGGCTTCAGAGACTGTTCACTTCTATGCTTACAACTCATCACATTACTTGGCACAGTGATACACCAAAATAATATACTGTTTAAGTATTTATTTTATGCTTATTTTTGGTGATATTGAACTTTAAAGAATGCTATTTCTGTGTTTTTATTGCAGATATATCATTTTTTGGCATTTAGAGCAAAAATGACAAAAAAGATAAAATTTAGAGCAAAAAGAGCCAATTTTGGATTCTGGCGCATCATGCACCGATCATCATGCGCCAGATCAGTGCATGATGCGCCAAAATCCAGAGAACTGGCTCATGATGCGCTAAATCAGCGCATGATGCATCAAGGATGACTTTTTCAAATTAAGGCGGTTCGAGATGAATTTTTGCGTGAATTTCAAAAGGACACTTGTTCTACACACCTCTTGGAGTAATTTACTGCATCTAGACACTTTGGAATGTTCTTTTATGAAGGGATATGACTCTTGGATCAAATGACATATTTCTTGAATTCAAAAGAGTTGACTTTTGGAGGAAATTTTGGAGGGAATTTTGAATTCTTTTCCAAAGGAGACATCCCAAAATGAAAGAAGAAGACTTCTCATTTGTGTGTGTGTGACGTGAGAGAGAGAGAGAAAGTGGCATGAGTTAGAAAGAGAGAGAAGATGAGATTTTCTTTTAGGGTTATAAGAGGAGAGGGAAGGTGAGAGATTTCTTCTTCAGTACAATTCTAAGAGAGAATTGAGAGTGATTATAAAAAGAGAAAGGATTGGAGAGAAATTCTAGGGATTTTCTTAGGAAGGATTGCGAGATAAGTTGTATTTGTATTTCTTTTGTTTTGTAAATTTTTTATATATATATGAAATTTGTGTTTTATCGTAACCTTATCATGAATTCTGAGTAGTCTTCTTTATCCTTCTCCTTACTTTGAAGATATAATATTGTGAAGAATAGATTTTGTTTTCAATGATTTTAAATGATAATAATTTGTGATGATTTGAACTCCGATCTTCATTTACTTTTCAATCTGGCCAATTGAAATATTAAAACTTGTTGAGAGACATATGTTCTTAAATGAGATATGATTTTTACAATATATGGAGAATCACATTTGATTTCATGGGAGAGTATGTCATCCACGAGAATGGGTGCAAATAAATAGGGAAATATACTTTGTTGGATGCAGAAATAGAGATTTTAAGGTGACATATTTAAACCCCCAATTTGGTTCAGTTGATTGGAAACTAATGCGAGATTGTTAGCCCTCAGAGGAGGGAGTGTGGGAGCTCTAGAATGGTAGCCGGTATCCTTCCAGCCTAACCATGAAATTAGGGATCAAACTCTGGATTAGTCAATGTTCTTTATAGCACTTGGAAGAGGGTAAAGAATAGTATTGCTCCTATTTGGCACAAAACAATATATATATATATATATATATATATAAATATATATATNAGTGGGAGCTCTGGAGTGGCAGCTAGTATCCTTTCAGCCTAACCACGGAATTAGGGACCAAACTCTGGATTAGTCAATATTCTTTATAGCACTCGGAAGAGGGTAAAGAATAGAATTGCTCATATTTGACACAAAATAGTATATATATATATATATATATTCAAATGATTTCAATTTTTTCACAAACCATATACTCATTGTAAAGGGGAATGATGCTTTCTTAAATTTGAACTTTCCGTAACAACAAAAACATTATTTAATTTTCACAGTTTTACTTTTGAAAGTTTAGTATTTAGTTTAGTTTAATTCTTGTAGTCTTACATCTGTATTTTAATTAGCATTCAGCTGAGTAGTCAATTTTTAAACTTTGCACTTTACTTTCATTTTTTTTGTTATAAATAATTTTCATAATTTACTTTAGGATTTTCCAACTTCCCTGTTAGATCGATATCTAGGACTCCATTAGAGCCCTTTATTACTTGAACGATACATATACTTGCAGTAATATTATAAGATATTTGACAGTTTAAAAAGGGTTTTAAAAGATAAATTATTTTTATAAAAATTATTTTTATTGAGATTATATTGGATATTTATTATAAATCTGCCCGCATTAAGTTTTCGGCGCCTTTGAGTGGTGTCAACTTCATAAATATTTGCATATATAAAATCTCGTATTACAGAGTATTGAATCTGTTGATGCTAATTCGACGAGTCATTCATCACATGATGGGGCATGGAGACATTTTGAAAATATACCCAAACTTTGTTGTTGAAGCACATAATGTTAGACTTGGTTTATGTATAGGTGGCTTCAACCGTACAGTCACACCGCAACCCCATACTCTTGTTGGCTAGTAATCATTATGTTTTATAATTTTCCCTTGATATGTGCATGATTGAACCTTTCTTATTTCTATAGTTGATCATATCAGGTCCATATTACCCAAAAAGGAAAATTGATGTTTACTTACATCCATAAATTGAAAAGCTTCATATGTTATGGGAGACTGGTGTGCTTACTTATGAAATCTCTACAAAAAAGAATTTTCAACTGAGAGTGTCTATTATATGGATAATTAAAGATTTCTCAGCCTATGAGATGCTAGCTGGTTAGAGCACAGCTAGGAAATTGGCCTGTCATTACTACATAGATATGTTGTAAGCATTTACTCTAAAATATGGAAGGAAAAATAGCTGGTTTGACTACCATCAAAGATTTTTAAGCTGTGATCAATCATTTATAAGGAACCGAGACAGATTCTATAAAAATAGGGTTGAAAGATAAGCCCACCCCTCAGGATAATTGGATTCAAAATATTACAAATGATTTGTGAAGTCCCAAATATCATCGAGAGACCATGGTTAGCATTAACTTTTCTTCCTGATTTTGGTGTCACACACAACTTGACTAAGTGAAGCATATTTTGAGATCTTCCATACTAGAAGACTGATTTTATTAAAAATAATCTCAATTTTATGCATAGTGAGAAGAATTTGTTTGATAACATCTTCAATACTGAGATGAAAATCAAGGGTAAAACAAAGGATAATGTGAAAGCTAGAATGTACCTGAAAGAGTATTGCAAACGGAGGACCTTAAAACTTTAAGAGATGAATGCAGGTAAATTGCTAAAGCCCGAAGCTACATGCTATCTTCCACTAGATCAATAAAGAAAAATATTTGAGTGGGCGAATTATTTGAAGTTTACTAATGGTTGTGTCTCAAATTTTAGCTATTGTTTTGACTTGGAAATGGGGGAAGGTGTTTGTCATGAAGAGACATGACTGACATATATTTTTGCAGTACTTATTACCTATTGTATTTCATACTCTACCAAAGCCGATGCTTGAACCCTTGAACGAAGTTAGTATATTCTTCAGAGAGTTATGTGCTCTAAATGTTGACTCGTTGAGAAATCTTAATGCACATATTCCTTCATTATTATGTAAGCTAAAATGGATATTTTCTCCAACTTTCTTTGACTCTATGAAGCATCTGCCTATACATCTATGTTATAAGGCTATACTGGGGGAAGGGGGGTAGGGACTCTAGTGCAGGTTAAATGGATGTATCTCTTCGAGAGGTATGTCTTCCCAATGCAACAATTGCAAGTTATATTTTATTTAATACTAATATATCACCATATTCAAAGTAAAATTTCCTTATGCTACAAAATTTTAAATAAAATAAAAAATGGTAAATAATGAAGCGCATCCAAAGGGATCAATCTGTGAAGCATACTTGCTACAAGAGACAATTACTTTCTGCTCCTATTATTTTGAGCAAGGACATCAAATAGGTGGTACTGTAGGTGACATGCCTTCACAAACAGAATTATCTATATTTTAAATATCATGGGAGCCATTAAGGAGGCGTGATACATGATATCTAAGGAATAAAGAGATTCAGACAGCTGCATTGTATGTTTTAATGAATTGTAACGAAGTCCAATCATTTATACAATAAGATTTATGATGCCCAAACTCAATGTTGTCATTGAGAATGTTATATATATATATATATGTGTGTGTGTGTGTGTGTACCGATTAATTCAAGAATATAAACGAAAACGATCTGAGCAAATTATTTATCGACAGCTTGAACATGGAAGATGAATTTCTAATAAGCTTGAAGGTTGAAGCAAAATTTTTGAATTTAGATTAATAGTACTTATGAAATTGTTATAGGTGCACAATACAAATAATAGAATCATGAATAAGAGATTAATAGATCTTTCGTGTGGGCCTAATCATAATGCTTCTATATGGTAGATATTTGATATAAATGATTATAGATTTCATACGAGTTCCTGATGTGAAGGGAAGAAGACATATAACTGTGATATCACTGCTAAAGAAAACACAAACATAGATAGCGAGCTTAGTTATTACGACATACATAACAAAGTAATTCAAATATAATGTCCAGGTAATGCCAGCTGCATTGTATACTTATTCAACTATCAGTGGTTCGAACCTATTCCAAATTGGGGAACCCGAATACTTACACGTCATGATATCATCAAGGTCAAAATGAACAGTAGATATGCAAATTTTGATCCATTTTTTCTGACACGCCAAGCTACTCAGGTTTATTAGATTATATATCTAGGTAGAGAAAGGGATAAAGTTGATTGATTTGTGGTTATAAATCATAAACCAAGGAAAACTATTGACCTGCATTATATTATAGAGCTAATTAGCGAAGAGAAAGGTATGTCAGTTGTTTTCATTCAGGGACACACAAGATATGAAATGTTTACGTTAGAGGATACCCAGAGATTTTTGAAGTTCATTATGATATGGATGAGTATGATGAAGAGGCTAAAGAAGAAATTTTAGGTTCATCTTCAACAAAAAGTTCTTGTAATGAAATTTAATAATAATGGTATGTAATTTTAAATTAGTTGTTACTGCAAATTTTCTTCTTTTGGTTTTGTTGTTTTTAAAAGTAGCTGTGAAAAGTGTCTTACTTTAGTTTTGCACCTTCTTCTATTTACTTTACTACTTGTGTCTTACTTTTGTTGTTTTGCACCTTCTTTTATTTACTTATGTTTCTACTCATGATTATTTTTACTGCCAGTACTAATTTTATTAATATCCTTCTTTTGTTTACAAGCGGTACATGTGTTCAGCCACCTAAGAGATTCTATATTCTAAGGACGTTAGAGAACACCTATCAGAGCAGGAAGATGGGATCATTTTCTTCTACTAATACTTCCTCACATGCTCCCCCACCTGCTACTAACACATCTCCTATGATACCTACTCCACTATCAATTGCATCCAAACCTACTACTTATGCACCTATTCCCGCACCTATTCCCACACCTACTGCTTACATGCCTACTCCCCTACCTACTGCAACTGCTACTCCTGACACACCTACTGTCCCATTTACTGCGACACTCACACTCCCCCCTCCACCAGTTCCAATCCCACCTGCTTTGACACCTCTACATTTACTGTTGGAGCGCGGCTCATAAGTTATTTTTAATATTATATTATGTTTTTTTTAAATTTTATATGTTTTTGTGTAATTAATTTTTTTTAAGTGGATTCATTTCCCACAAGATGGATGTCACCTGCATCATAAAGATAATCAAAAGTAGATATGATTAGTCGTATCTCTCTTGGAAGCAGATCCTTGCAGCCATTTAGGACTTGTGGTTCAGGGAATTTGAGGTATGATCTTGTACTTTGAATTAGAATTGTAAGTTTACTTTATTTTGTTATACTAAAACATGAATTATTTTTTATATTGCAGAGGTCCTTCACCTGAATCCCAGAGCTCCACCGCCAAGTCTGCTAAATCTTTGTGATTTGGGGCAGGCGTCGACTTGGGGACATGTTCATTGTAGCCTGCCAAATGGGTGAGTAGGCCAGCTGGATCGATGTGGAGCTTTGGGGTTAGTTAAACCAGGCAAACAAACACTTAGGTGTGCCAGTATTGACAGTAGGTGTGCCTAAGTGTTTCAAAAACTTAGGCACACCTGCTTATGAGAAGAAGAGGCAGACAAACCAGACAAACCAGGCAACAGATGTCATCAGAAGCGCCACACTCCATTTTGAAGGAACAATCCCTCACACGGAGCACTACTGGAGGTTGGTAAGTTTCATTTAAAAATTTAAAAATTTAATCTTTGATGTAATTATCTGGTGCTAACCAATCTTATATGCTACAAAGGCCAATAGTTGAGTTATGAGCCCTACATTGCAAAGATTGATGTCTAAACTCATTAGTGCCCAAGTACGAAGCAGTGGGTCTCGGAGCAAGAGAGAAAAAATTTAAAACTTTATTTTGACTCGCTATTCAGAGTGACAATTAAACACTGTTTTAAGTATGCAAAAGGTGATTGAGCAGCTCTAGGAGAGGCATTTGACCACTTGTCGGTCGCCAAATTAGGAAATTATTGATAGTTTTGCAAATATTATTTAATATATATATATATATATATATATATATNCCGATCTCATATATTTAATGTTCTTAAATGATAGAGCACAATACGACAAATGTTGTACTTATCCCGAAGAATAGACTCATCATTTGATAGTGAGACTTGATTAAATAAATTAAAGAATTTATGACATCTGTTTGGTATTCGAAACTTTTTTTATATTATCCGACAAGTTTCTCTATTTAATATAAAATAATAAATAAAGTTTATAATAAGCTGGGTTCCAAAGTTCCCTATAGAGGCAAACCCACATAGTTAATTACATCTTAAGAAACCAAAACTGCTTAAAAATACTCCTGATTCATATTAGTGGTTTTGCCTTCAAGAATTTCAAAGTTTAAGTTTTTCAAGATCGGGCATTAAAAATTCAAAAAGGAATGAATCAAGTAGAAAAAGTTAATTTTAGGAATCAAAAGGAATGAAAGGTAAGAGATGTCATTGATCCGAGGAAAACCTCGGCGACTTCTCAAACTATACTATTGTTTGGCTTCAATTTTGAGAAAAAAGTTACTTAATATTTCATCATGTTAGTTTTATTATTTAGAGCTTACATTTGCATGTCACAGTCATACAAATAGCCTAAAAGATATGAGGTTTTATGTCATAACGAATGACAACCTCAGAGCCTAAAACAAGTTAGGGCTTAAATTGCACAACATGATTATGCAAATGCCTAAAGATAAATTAAGAATTTATATCATACTAGACGGGCTACTCCGAAATCATATGACTTGTAATTTAATTCTAAGAAAAAATGTGTTGTTGTAGATCCTAATTTGCTCTCTCAAAGTTGTTCGCGTGTACAATCTTGTCGTGTTGCACACAGAGTTAGCTCCAAGCTCCTCGTCAAAGTGAAAGCTCTAGATAAGTACTTATAGTTTTGCAGTTTAAGTGACATGTTTTGTTATTGTTCAAGTGTTATGGGGGGTTTAAAGTTGATTAGAGCAACACCGGTTAGGATCTTACGGTTCTCTCATTCCGGTGTCACTATTTTCTTTTGAATTTACTTAGTATAAACAAATTGTTAAACTCATTTAAACTAGGGAGATCTCGTCAGCAACCGTAGGTTACCTCATCTGAGGAAATTCCGTAAATTCAAAAGGACGTATTATGTTGCTTGTTGTTTTTGAAAGTGTTGTTCAATTTTAAAAAAGTTTATCTTCATTTTGAAAATTTTTGTATATTTTTTTTAAATGTGTTTCAACCAAACATGTATAATACATTAAAGCAGTGGTAAATTGCAAAAATAAAATGACAATAAATAAACTATAAATGCGTACATGTCACCTTCTTGCTACCCCCACTGAAATGTTAGCGTTCATACTCATATATATATTGCAAATGAAAGTAGGAGCAACTACTAAGTAGCAATGAGGCCTTAATGGTTTAAGTTCAAAAGAGACCACAATTCATAACATGGTGAGTCTCTAAAACCTTTAAGGATGATCTTCTTCAACAAAGCATAATAAGTTTAATTGCTCTTCAAAAATATCCGAAAGATTATAAAAGTGTTCAAGGTATAACCCTGAGCAACTTTTAAGAATCCTTTGAATATTTTCGAGTTCACTTGAATTTATTGTGTTGTTGAATAGATCGCTTTGAGGTTCCTTGGGTTTGACCTGTGCTCAGTTTTTATATCTCAATTAACCCATGAGAGGGGGATAGGCAAGTTTGAGCTTGTAGTGTTTGAAGGGGATTAATTAGAGTTTATCTTTCAACTAACCCTCAAGTATCTTTAAATTAAACTTAGCTCACTACAAATCTCTTAAGACACCATAGATAAATGTGTAATTTAGGAAAAGTCATATTAATAAGATTTAATTAAAAAAATTAACCTATGACTCGACTATTGGTCTAGGACTTTAGATTTATGGGTATTGGCTTCCTAACTTATGTCCCAAACATTTAAACCACTCCAGTCAAATTCATCTCCCAATGCTCAATAATTTGAATAATTACATTTATACCATTCTTTTCTAAAAAGGAGGTTAAATGATTTCTACCTCTTACCCTCATGTTTCAATCACCCTAGAACATTGCTTAGGCCTAAATATTACCCTTTAAACCCTTAGCTTGTCCTAAATTTTAACTAAGGAGTGAGAAAGTGGAAATTACAATTTTACCCCTAAAGTTCCTATCTTCATAAATATGTTAAATCAATTCACTTGGGCTTGAAAATTTGCTGACCTACCCCTCATGGATTAATTAAAATACTAAGGAAGAGATCATATTTTTCTGATTTTTATTTATTTTTTATAATTATTTTAATCCAAAAATATGAATTTCCAAAGTTAATTTATTTTATCAAATAAGGTAAAGTTTCTATTCTTAGGAAAATTGTTGGAGATTCATCTTGGTTAGAGGACCACTTGGGTTAAATTTCATGAATTTTTGAATTATATTTCAACTTTAATAATTATTTGTTTATTTTACTAATTAATTAAATAGAAAAGACATTTTATTTTGGAAAAAAAATTTTATAGTCTTCATTGATCTCTCTAATTTCAAGAAACTCAAAGAATTATTTTTTGAATTTTTATGATATTTATTTTATCTTTATAACTTTTTTTAGTGAAAAATAAAAAAAATACATTTTTAGGCATTTAAAAATACATAATTCTTTTTGGAAATTTAGGAAAAATATTTTAATTGATCCCAATTGGTCAGGAAATATTTAGAGATATTTTTGTATTTTTGTGATTTTTAATTATTTTAAAATTAAAAAAATACCTTAAAATGAGCTTTTTATTTTAACACCAATTTTATTTTTCTTGAGTGTCCCAGGTCATAATGAACACTCTAAGCAACTTTTCAAAATTTTTTGAGTTGTATTTTAATTATTTTAATGTCAAAACCACCTAAGGGGCTCAATTTGACCAAATTGTCCAATTTTGATCAAAATCCTAATTTGGCCTCTAAAGGCCCAATACTCCCAATTTTTACCCAATTCACTCTGAACCCACACAATTTCAAAGTTAAAATTCATTTTAAATCAAATCCAAGTCATTTGATTATCCCATGATCAATTCCAAAGGTTAAAGTCCTTCTTAGATGATTAAATGCCCATTTGCATAAATAATTTTCAAAAGCCCATGGAATCAATTTTAAAAGACCAATTTGAGCCCACATGACAAAAAAATCCCTTCTCCATCATCTCATGGCACTTAGGACATCTAACCATGGCATCATACCAAACCTAGCCATTCATACATGACATCTTACCAAAATTAGGCATGTTGACCTTTTTCATTTAAAGTTCACAAAATCGAAAATTCCTTTTGCATGAAACTTTTCCATGGGCTCATACATAGCATGTAACGCCCCATGGAGCCTTCCATGGGCATCATAAAGTTAAATTTTCCAAATTTGGCAAGTGGAGGTGACCACTCTCTTATCCCCCTCCACTTGGATTTACCCTCTCATGCAAAGTCTAAACTTGGTTTTATGCCCCAAACTAGCCATTTGACTTCACCAAAACCTGCTCTTAATGGTCTTAGGATCAACCCTAACCACCTTGGGACCAAGTTTAGCCATGTGAACATGGGGTTGAACCCAACTTGGCCCAACTTACCAAAAACCCATTTCCACTTTGGATTTTTTCCATGGATCCTCCTTGGAACCTAATTGGCTTAACCACTCAACCTCCCAACTTCCTTAAACTTGGAGGTGACTTGACACTGGCTAGCCAGCCACCGAAAAATGCCATGCCCGAGAGACCCCAATTGGGGAAAACCCAAAATTAAACCCACGTGAGCTTGCTCAACCCAATTGGTCACTGAAGCTCTTCTTCCCTCCACCTAAGCGACCTATCTACTACCCTGGCTTGCTCTGTTGGCCACCATGGCCATGGCTATAAGTAAAATCACTCCCTATGACAAAATAAGAAGTGTGCTCAAACCTTAACCAAACTGTCAAAATTTCTCCAGACCCTCTAGAAATCTAAAGAAGTCAATCCACACTAATTAGCCTCAATTTCAGACTTGAAATCCAAGGCTTTTTACTGCCATCCCTGGAACACAATCAATTCCTTAAATTGATTGACCATTAAGCTTCACCAGAGAAAGAGAGGAAGTTTCCCATTGAAATCCCCATCAATTGAGCTCTCTACACCTGAATTTTACCTAAGCTGTGCCACCTCCTGAAATAAGTCTTACACAACTCAACCCTAGCTCGAATTGACACTTGGAGGAGGTTTTCCAGACCACAACAAATGTGAAGAACCATTCCAATTGAAGCTACACCTCTTGGACAAAGGTATGGACCATTTTCCCTATTTTTTTACTTGGTTTGAGCCTTTGTAAACCAAACTTGTATTTCATACATGATCAAACTTATAGATACGTACACCTTGAATAGATGATGGTATAGGAACAAACCTTGCATGATTTAGTTGAGAATCTAGGGAGTGTTTTGGCTTAGAAAACAAATGGTTTATGGGTTAGGTCACTTGGGAACAAAGGTCAGGAGTCGTCTGATCGCCCGTGTAACGGATGAATAGACCAGATTGCACCAGACGAAGGGGTGGAACGTGAACCTTGGAGCTGACTTAGATGACAGCTTAGAAGGGGAGCGCACCGCATGGTCTTTCGGAGCTGCCGAGGATGGACGTGGTGTCAACGTGTTTAAGTAGGAAAATAGCTTATTGCTTATTTAAATAATCTGAAAAAACTTTCAAAAATTCATAACTTGGTGTAGAAATTTGTTTGGTGCATCATGCACCAAACCACAAAAATAGTTGTTTTTGCTCCAATATTTGCTCTTTTTGCCATTTTTGCTTCAAATGCCTAAAAATGGTATACCCATAACAAAAACACAAAAAATAACGTTCTTTAAAGTGTAATATCACAAAAAATAGGCATAAAAATGGTACTTAAAGCAATATATTATTTTTGTGTATCAAAATCCCCCAAACTTAAATGTTACTTGTACTCAAGTGACACTTTTATTATATAACAACATATGACTTTAGGATAGAGATTAAATTATCACTTATATACTTTAGTTCAATAAACAGAATAACAAAAATTAAGAAAAACCTTTAATAACTTAGGTTCAAACTCCAAGTCTAGGAATATCTAGTAATCAAATTTAAGATTTCTGAATCTCTATTAATTTCAAGAAGAATTGCAATTTGCCATACTAAGGACATTTAGAACATTCATATGAAAAAGAACTTCATGAAAACTTTACTATGAATGCTACTAATATTTCAATACAAGTTTAGAAAGTGTAATAAAGCTCCTTCCTTAAGTTGATTCTAGTGAAACCTTTTTTTGACTAGGCATCTCCTGAAGCTTCTTGTACCCATTTTTATTCTTTTATTTTTCTTTTCTTTTAGGATTTTTTTAATCCTTTTTTTTCTTTTACTCTTTCCTTTTTCATGTGAGGATTACTATATTTGGATAACCTTTAATAGTTTTGAACTTCACTATCCTCTTCTTAAAGTCAAAACTCCACACCTCTCCTTAATAAAGTCATACTAGTTTATGATTTTTCATAAAGCCTCATTCCTTTCTTCTTACATGAAACTCTAAAATTATTAACACTTCAAAAATACAATTTTCTTTTACTTAAAATAGAAAAACATAGTTTTATCCTATCATACCAAATATCCTAAAGTGCAAATAAAAACCATCACATTTATAATTAAATCCACTTCCAACATACATCACAAAATCCTAAAGATGAGTTTTACTCATTACAAAAGAAAAGTAAAATGAAAACAATGACATAATCTTTGCATATCATTATTTCCAAACAAGAAAAGAGAGGAAGAGAAACACTTCACAAAGCATGAAGAAAAACAACGGAAAACTTCATTTCATCAAAGCAAATCCACTAGATAAGTATTTACAAAACCATAAGATAATGAAGAACATAATACTTAGCTTTTTCCCTTAATAGAAAGATGAAAATATCTCCCACAAGGTCTCCTGTCTATCCATGCAATGCTAGAACATCTCCTTACAAATTCTCTCAAAATTCCCTCTCCAATCTCTCCTGGTACAAAACTACATTTATACTCCTATTCTAAGAACCCTAAACATTCTCCAAGTTTTTCCTAACATTTCTCCTCACAAAAACCTCTAAAAACCACCACTTTTCTAACCTAAATTCGTTCTTTTAAAGTGTAGGGATGATGTTTGAAGAGTTGCCACAAGAAACCTTTTTAAAAGCGTCCAAATACGTTGAATTTTAGCCCAATACCAGTCCATAGTCGTACCGAGCGCCGTTGGCCAGCTCAAGGGCGCCGTTGGCCAGCTCAAGGGCGCCGTCGGTGAGATTTTGTGTCATTTTTCGGTCTTCTCAGGTAAATCTTGCCATCGGCAAGCAGACTGCGCAGCTCCACCGTTTCGCTTCGTTTGGCTCCGTTTTAGCTCTATTTTGTCCCATTTCAGTTGCGTTGTGTTCCTAACAGATAGCCCTACAAAATAAAAATGAAAACAACCTTCCTTTAAAGTGTAGTCTCATTCAAAAATATGCAAGAAGTGTAAAAGAGATTAAGCATCGAAAGACTTATCGAAAGGTGCAGGGCATAATTTCATTTCTTGCTCGTTTTTGCTCTAAATTGCACCGTTTTTGTTTCTTTTTCTCCAAAAGTCCATTTCTTGTACCAGAAACCAAAAACATGAAAAATGCCTTCCTTTAAAGAGCAATATCATTAAAATTAAGCATAAAATATATATGAAAAATCAAACATTTTTTAGGCGTGTCAGACGTTCTTCCTCTTTTTGTACGGGGAGCCATTAGAGATTCTAAAAAAATCTAAATAAATTTCAAATAAATTACTAAATTGAAAATCTAACTCTCTAAGCAAGATTATTTGGTAAGAAACTTTTCACCATTAGTTTTCTTCAAGCATTTTCATAAAAAATCCCATTTTTTGGATCTCCCAAAATCCACGGTAAAAATAAAAAATTTCTATGTTAAAGTGAAGTTCCTACCAAGAGAAGATGAAATATATGATTTTTGGCCTCCAAATCATTCTCCTTAGCCTGCAATGTGATGCCCTAGACTAAAGGTTGGAGGTGGAAGACGACCAAGCGGTAAAAATGGAGGTTTTTCATGCGATTTTGTGGTTTTTTTAGGCAATTTGACATGTTCAGATCTTTGGCGCACCATGCGCCAAATGTGGCGCATTATGTGCCAATCTGGCGGATCATGCGCCAGAGTGTATTTTTTCCAGATCTCGATTTCTATGGAAATCTGCTTTGTATCGCTTTACGTCAACCTCTATTTGACTCAAATAAACATTTTTAAGCATAATTAAACATCAAAATAATACCAAATTTTCATAAACAACATAAAGCTCATATTTATATATGAAATCTGTGTTATTATAAAATAACATTTTTCAAGTCAACACATAACAAATTCAGTGTTCTAAAGCAAACCAACATCATAACACTGAAATCTAAACATCAAACTTTAAGGCAATAAACATAAATATTGCAACGATAGAAAGTAAACATAATTCAACATAACAAACTAAAACAAACAATACTAGACAAAACATTTCGTGCTTAACTCAACTTCAAACATCTTCTTCAGTCTCGTCCTCTTGGATTTCTCCTATAGACCGGCAGTGCACATACAGATTGTAGAAGGGCCTAAAAAGAAATTCATCAGTTGAATTTTTCTCCTCAATCTACGCATGCTTCTTGAATATATGTACCAGACCATCTTCAATATGCCATGTATGTTCAAAATGTTCCCTGAGTCTCCAATCCAGGTGATCCAACATTTCAGAAATATTCTCAATTGCATTCATAAGATTATGGAATGTCGGCACTATTTTTGGTTGAAGGAGTTGCCCGTTAGAAGCTGTCGGTCACCGGAATCAAAATCCCGTCGTTCACTTTGGAAGGACATTTTAATTTACATATATATATATGAAGCCTTGGANTTAAATGAAAGAGCACTATACCTCAAACCCTGTATTTATCCTGAAGGATAAACATAAGACTTGAGGATGAGACTCTATCAAATAAACTAAGAAATATATGACATCCATTTAGTATGCAAAATTATTTTATTTGCTCATAAATTTCCCTATTTAATAAGAAGAATTAAATAGGGTTTATATTAAGTATTAAGTTGAGTTTGAACAAGCTTACTATAAGGGAAAGCCCCTATAGTTAGTTACATCTTAAATAACCGAAGTCATCTAAGAAAACTCTCGATAAAAATAAGGAAATATTATCTTCAAAGAGGTCAAAGGACAGGAATTTTCAACGAAATCGGACAAAGATGTGTGAAATGTGAATGACTCAAATTTGAAACATTTTGTTTTTTGTAATCTAAAGGAGGAAGAGCTAGAGGATGTCATAGATCTGGAGGAGAACATCGGTGACTTCCCAGTTTATCCTATTGTTTGGCTTCAATTTTGAGGAAAAAATTATTTGACTGTTTCATCATGTCAATTTTCTTAGTTAGGGCTTACATTTGTGTGAAACGATCACACAAATAGCCTGGAAGATGTGAGGATTTATATCGTGGCGAACGACAATCTCGGAATCCTAAGATGAGTTAGGGCTTATATTGTACAACAGAGCTGTACAAAGACCTAAAGATGAGGTGAGGATCAATGTTGCATAAGCAGACAACTTCAAAATCTTATGACTTTGTTATTTAATTCTAAGGAAGGAAATTGATTTAGCTGTAGAAGACATATTTTGCAGTTGAAGATGGTCATGCTGCCCACCATACTAGCTCCAAACTCCTCATCGTGGCGAGTTTAAGTTTTTTAGGGTGTCAAGTTATGATGTTAAATCAAATGGCCCTATGGTTGAAGTTCTTTAAATGTTATGAACGATGTTAAAGTTGATTAGAGTGACACCGGTTAGGATCCGACGGTTCCCTCGTTTTGGTACCACTATTTTTTATTGAATTCACTTAGTCTAAATGAATTTACTAAACTCAACTTAATGAGTTTCATACTTTCATTTAGATTGTGGGAAGCCTCGTTAGCAACCGTAGGTTTCCTTCTCTGAGGGATTCCCGATCATCCGATAGAGAAGTCTTAATTTAGTTGCAGTTATGGTTTTGTGTGATGTTTGTGATTAAATTTTAAATTGTCTTATATTTTGAATGTTGTGGAGGTGATTTTTATCTTGGTTAATTTTAATTTTGGTTTTGAGTTTTGGTTTTGTGGCTATCCTAATAGTTTTAGTTTTCATGCAAGGTGACAATCTTATTTAGCATGCAAGTTTTATAAGCATAAAAAGTACAGTATGAAAGTATAAGAAAGACGACATTGTAAACTATAAAAAGCATACATGACGAGTCTTCTCGTTCCACCACCTGAAACTCAAAATGCATGTGAGAGCACTTTATATAAAGCAGAAAAGTAAGGTTTCAGTGATCTACCCAACCCTAGGTCATATCTTGGCGGGTCCCAATTAATTTGATTAAGGATGATTTTTGTTAAGAAAAATATATTAAGTTTAGTAGACCTCTGAGGTATCCAACAGATCTGGAGAAAGAAGCAGGTTCATGCTTCCCTCACATTACCTAATGAAAAGTCTTGAGCACTTTTAAACTTATTATGCTGCTTAATAACCCATCCTGTAAATACCTTTAATGCTCAATGAACAATTATGTTTCAATTATCCCTAAGAGTATGGTAATTATCACTTATAATTTAATTTCAGGATTATGCGGGCGAAGACCCTTAAAGGAGCAAGTTAATGTTATCAAGAAACTTCGCCAACTTTTTAATTTAGGCTTGTAGTGTTTTAAAGATGTTTAATTTTTAATTATGTTCACTTTTCTAATCTTCATTTAACCAAATTTTATTTAGCCTAGGTCACTACTAAGCACTTTAGACTTTTGATAGATGTCTTAGTTATATTTTGAAAGAGATTTAATTTTAAGTGATAATGATTCATTTTTTAAAGTCATTTGAACATCAAATAGGAGTGTTAAATTAGTGATTTATCAACACCCATAATCATACCCCTAAGTCTAAGATCATTTAATTGACTAGACTTCCAAATTTTAATAATTTAAGGAAATTACAAATTTATCCTTTAATTAATAAGAGTGGGATTGGTTTATACCAATTAATCCCTTATGTTTCAATCATCCAAATATGTTAATTGGGATCAAACATTACCCATTTCCCTTTCTTGAATTAAACCTAAATGTTAATTAAGGCTAAATTTCTAAAATTAAACTTTTGCCCTCAAGGCTCTAATTTAATTCAAATGACTTTGGAATTTTTATCCCACCTTACTCATAAGTTAATTAAGATATCAGAGGAAAGAATGTGATTTTTCAAAATTTGATTTAATTTACATATTTATTTTTATGCAAAAATAAAAATTTTCAAAGAAAAATCCATAACTTGACTAAAGGCAAAGCCTAATCCCTTGAAATTCTTATTGGAGGTAGAATTAGACTAGGAAACTATTGAGACCAAATTTCATGATTTATTGAGTTATATTTGAATTTTAAGAATTATTTGAAGTTCTGGAGCATTTATTAATTATTAAATATTTTAAATGTGAAAAATCAAGTTTTATATTTTTATTAAATATCTCTGAGGTCAAGGAACCCAAAGAAACAAATTTTACATTTTTATGATTTTTGTAATTTGTTTGAATTATTTTAGTGAAAATCCATTTTTAGCCTTTAAAAAATTATTTTAAGCTTCAAAATTCAATATCTTCTCTTAGACAATCAGGAAAAACATTCCAATTATTCCTAAGTGCTTAGGAAACGATTTAGAACATTTTCATGAATTTTGTTATTTTTTGTGATTTTTATCATTTTTTAATTATTTAAATATTAAAAATAGGCTAAAAATGAAGTTTTTATTTTAATTACCATTTTATTTTTAAAAAATTCCTATGATCACAGAGAACTCCAAGAACTAACTTTTATAATTTTTTGAGTTATATTTTAATTATTAAAAATCATTTGTGTTAAAAATTACACTTAACATATTAAATCAATTTGAGTTATCAAATGTCAAAATATTTTGAAATTTTATGGAAAGTTCTCTAAACTTCAAATTACAGTGGAGGGTTAATATCAAGTCATTTATATGTTTATGTTTCCAAAAATTGATTTTCTTTGTGTTTTAGGGTTTGTAAAAATTAAGTGCATTTTTAATTACTTGGCTCATAAAACATTTTTAAAAGGGTTCTCTGGACATGGAAAACCTTCCAAAATTTTCTTAAAATTTTCTAAGCAACATGCTAATTATTATGATTAATTTATGCAAATAATAGACATAAACTTGAAAAATATGGATCTCTGCCTAGAGATCTTTTGTGACATTGGTTGAGAAATGAGTGAGGACAAGTAATATGTCAGTTTGGGGATTTTAATACACCAAAAATATATGCATTTTTAGACCCATATTTTATGCTCATATTTGGTGATATTGCACTTTAATGGAAGGTATTTTTATGTTTTCTTGCAGGTTGTTGAATTTTATGACTTAAAGCAAAAATAAAGCAAAAAGGAAGCAAAAAGGGTGAAATTTGGAGTAAAAATGAAGAGGTGGAAATTTTTTTAGCACAGAGAGAACGAATTTAATTACAGGACACTGGCGCCGAAGGTGCCAGAATGGGCGCCGACGGCACCAATGTTGGTTCAACCCCGATTTCTAGAAGATTTGACAAATCTGGATGCATTTTGAAGAGTTTTTGGAGGCACGTATTGAAGAACCGACTCTAGGCTTTATTTGGGCCAAAATTGATCAGAAAAGAGACTCTTTCTGATATTTCATCCCTTCCATTCAACCTTCTACACATCACACATTCTTCCATTTTTCATTCCACAACCATTTAGAGTCCATTATTCTTAAAATTTAAGGTTTTGTGGTGAGATTAAGTGTGAACTCTTCTCTAAGAGTGTTAGAAAAGGAGAAAAGTGAGAGATTTTTTCTTCCTTTATTTTCTAGAAGAGGCTACAAGGGATTTGCTTTGAAAAAGAGTTTCAGATAAGCATTATTTTTTTATTAGTGTTGTATGAATTTTTTTTATATATGAAATTTGTGTTTTGTTGTGTCTTTCTTATGAAGTCTGAGTAGTTTACTTTATCTTTCTCCCTACTCTGAGATATGGTGAAATGAAGAGATAATATGATGTGCCAATAGTTAAAATGTAAAATAAATTATGATGATTTTTCAACTACGAACTTAATTTACTTTTCGATCTGACCAACTGAATTGTTAAAATATGTTGTGAAACATATGATCAAGGAAATTGAGTATGAGTTCTATAATAGAGTGATGATCACATTTGATTCCATGAAGGAGAACTTCGTTCATGGAATTAAGTACAAATAAATATGAAAATATGCTTTGTTGAGTGTAGAATTGGAGAACATTTAGGGTGACAGACTAAAATCCCCATTTCAGTCTTAGTGTTTAGAACTAAAGCGAGAGTTAGCCTTCGGGTGAAAGGAAGTGGGAGCTCTGGAGTGGGAGCCAGTATCCTCCTAACCTAGCCACGGATTTAGGGACTAAACCTGAGGTTAGCCAATGATTTTCTATAACACTGTATCAGGGTAGAGAATTAAAACTGCTCCTATTTGTCACAATACATAATTGAACCATTTATCTCATCTCATTTTATCAGAAACGCATTGTAGTGAGAAAGATGTTTTTTCACATAAGAAATCTTCATCAAATAAACATAGTTTAATAATTTAATAAATTAGTAGTTCCTGTTTAAACTTTGTATTTCAGTTTTGTTATTAGTTAAATAATTTAGCTCTGATAATATCTCAACATTTGAAATTAGTAACAGTAATTTTGTATTGACTTTCTGTGAATTTTTTAGTAAATTTATCATTTCAAATTTAAATCTAAACAAATTGCTTAAATTTCTTATTCATAAAATACTGCATCAAGCTTTTGGTACCGTTGCACAGCGGAGTCAACTATACAATTTTTAAAAAACTATATTATCATGGGATCAATTCTCTCTTTGTTGTAGAAATCATATCCCCATTTTAGAACATATGTTTCTCAACACATTTTAACAATTCAATTGGCCAGATCAAAAAGTAAATGAAGATCAGAGTTTAAATCATCACAAATTATTGACATTTAAAATCATAGAACACAAAATCAATTCTTCACAAAACCATTTCTTCAAAGTAGGGAGAATGATAAAAAAGACTACTCAGAATTCATGAGAAGAATACGAGAAAACACAGACTTTATATATAAAAAACAAGTTTACAAAAAAAAAGAAATGAAAAATACAACTTATCTCACAATCCTTCCCAAGAAAATCCTTAGAAGTTCTCTCCAAGTCTTTCTCTTGTTACAAACACTCCCAATTCTCTATTAGAAGTGTAATGAAGAAGAAATCTCTCACGCTTCTTATCCTCTTACAACCTTAGAAGACAATCTCCAAGCCCTTGACTTTCTCTCTCTATCTCTTCCTCTTGGTTCTCACGCCACCTCTCTTTTTTGCCTTTTTCTTTTTCCATCCCCTCCTTAGAAGTTCTTCTCCAACTCTCTTTTATTTTGAGCTGCCTCCTCTGAAAAGATTTTCAATTTCCCTCCAAAATTCAAAAGTCAAAACCTTTAAATTCAAAAGATGCGCCTCTTTGATCCAAGAGTCAAATCCCTTCAATTTAGAACCTTCCAAAGTGTCTAGATATATTGAATCACTCCATGGGTTGTTTAGAACAAGTGTCCCTTTGAAAATTCGAGCAAAATTTGCTCAAATCGCCTTAATTTGAAAAAGGCGCACCTAGCGCATATGCGTCAGCACTCTAGATTTTGGTGCATCATGCGCTAAACCCCAAAATTAGCTGTTTTTGCTCCAAATTTTGCTCTTTTTGCCATTTTTGCTTCAAATGCATAAAATTGGTATACCTGCAATGAAAATACAAAAATATCTTTCTTTAAAGTGTAATATCACAAAAAATAGGCATAAAAATGGTACTTAAAATAGTATATTATTTTTGTGTATTATGAATCTAATTTAGGGTTTTGGGATAAGTGGGGAATTGTGATGTGCTTGAGTGTGAGAGTGACCAAACCTAGCCACCCAAAGTTGCCCTAAGTCCAATAGTTCTATGGGGACTCATCCTTGAACCCTCACATGTTGGTCTCAACCTTTCAAGTGTTGGAGGTTCATGATCATCCATGCGGGCTCCAATGAGAGCAAGGAAGTGGTTTGAATTTCTATGTAGGTGGGCTCCATCTCTAGTTTTCTAAGATAATAACAAGGAACGCCTTATGGCTAGATCTTAAGTACTAAGAGGAAGAAAAAACCTCACCCAAATTGAGGTCAACACCACTATATCCCAGACTTCTGCCAGCAGCAGTGGTAGTTGTTCTACCGACATGTTGTCCAAGTTTGAGCATTAGACTCAGGTGGCAGGAAAGTAAAAGGGGATGGTCTATGGCCTTGGTGCGAAAGGCATAGCCTTTAAGGTCAAGATCTCCCATGGTCCAATACTGAGTCCCATGAGCTTCTCACAGTTATCTCAAGTTGCTCTTTCTAAGAAAGTCGCTGCAATGAATGAAGAGCTCCTCTTGTTGTGTGAATAGAAGCTATAATGTCAACATATGGTCGAGGATTCAATAGTGTGCATGAAAGAGTGTTTAGTATATTTTCAAGGCAAGTGGTCGATGACATTCGTAAAAGAGGAGGAGGAGGAGGAGGAGTTCGAAGATGATGAGTAGAAGTTTGTTTTATGTTTTTTTTTTCAGTATTAGTTTGAACACTTATCTTTGAAATTTTGGTTAATTTTATTTTTGTTATTTGGGACAATTTGTGATAGTATTTTATTTTTTTCTTATTGATAGTTATTTGAGCCATATTGATGTAGCTGGATAAAACTATTGGTGTGATGTGAATTCTTTAGTGCATGTTGGTTGTGAAAAAGTAATTGTTCTCTTATATTTTTTTTTCTGTGTAGTAGGTTTGTGTCTGATTTGTGTTTGTTTTGAGT
This sequence comes from Phalaenopsis hybrid cultivar, assembly GCA_002079205.1. Classification (NCBI taxonomy): domain Eukaryota; kingdom Viridiplantae; phylum Streptophyta; class Magnoliopsida; order Asparagales; family Orchidaceae; genus Phalaenopsis; species Phalaenopsis hybrid cultivar. The sequence continues at coordinate 200,373 of JXCR01148391.1, forward strand.
CTTATAAACCAACGCCCAAATGATAATTACTTTATGTCATTTTTTGATATTATATGTCGTTAATCCGAGGATAATCTGATGCTAAGTTTAACCTTCAAATTTTTTTGCATCAAATTCAGACGCATGCGGAGCCTCAACAAAAACCAATGCTAATTCGATGCCAATAAGACGATATTAAATTACAACAAAATAATTTGATGACAAAGAGACAAAAATTACATTATCAACTTTTGATCTATCCACAAAAAAAGGGTCGTAAAATGGATGCAAATTTGACGATAAACCTTAAATTTCATCGGATTTTCCTCTGATTTACGTCCAATATGTAAGATACAAATAAGCTAAATTTGTGCAGTGTCAGTGTTTCATATAATTACCTCTCAAATAAATAGATCTATTTATATTGCACCAAACCTCCAACTTTAGCATCATAGGATATATGCATTAACAGGTGATACTTTGGGGGTAAAAATGCAAAGATAAATATATCTCTAGGTATCATAATATAAGTAAAGTGTTTATTTAATGCTACCTTACAACAATACCATTTAAATGAGGTTAACATAGCTATTTAAAGAATAGATTAAATTCAATTTTAGGATTTAATATTTGAAAAGTTAAATTACTAGATAAAGATGAAAAAAAATTACTCATTATTCTTTATGCTAACCATCATCTTTATTCTCAAGTCAATACATCTCTTCAAATTAGATTCATAATCATTAAGCAACTTTAGTGATTTCAAACATTTATAAAATTCTCTTTATTGATGTAATGTGATATAGTGATTGGCTTTAGGCTTCAAAACCTTAACACATGTGGTCTTCTAGAGATCTAAATCTATTTTATGTAGTACTGTTTTAAGTTTAATCTAATCTTCATGTTATCATTACTTTATCTCTTAACATCCATCACAGTATTAATATACTATCAAAACAATTTTTTTTATATAAATAACTTCAATATTATGTCTAATCAAAATATTCCTCTAATATGATAAAGCATAAAAAAATACTCCTCTTTATCTAACTATGATTTACACCATAATATGGAAACTCATAATAAAATAACATTAACAAATCAAGAATCCTTGGATTTGAGTTAACAATTTTCCATAACTCATTCCCACTTAACCTTGGTAGACTCATAGAACTCTCAACTCTATTCAAATAAAAAGGATTGTACCCTTATTTTTTGAATAAATACTTAGCTGGAAAGAAGAGGTATGGTAAATCTATGGTAAATTTTAAAGTAATTTTAAAAAGCAGGCAAGTTGATAATCAAAAAATGAATTTTTTTACATATTTTAAAGTAGATTTCATTGATAAATCTATGTAATATGGGTTGGTATGCTAATGCTAATTTTTTAGCAGTGCTCCATCCATATAACATTCTATTTATAATAAAATTATTGATATTCCACATGAGTAATGCTTTTATTTTAAAGTATTACCTTCTAGAAATATCATATGAGAGCACACCATTATCCCATATAATTTTTTACTCTAAAATAAATAAATACAAAAGAACACTAATTTTTCTTTTTGAAATTGATTATCTTGGTATAAATTGTGTGAGAAATATAAAATGCTTTGTCATGTACATCTCTAGGGATAGGTTGTAGAGGGTAATTATCATAGCCCAATATAAATAATACAAGATAGGTAGATTGTATGGTAGGAAACCATCAATGTATAAATCAAGTCCGATATTGCATGACTCATCAGTAAAATTTGGATAAGTCAAGTTGAAATATATAATTTTATGGTTTTTTATTTGATGGATGAATCAAGAAATTCATTTTGATCACTCTTTCATGGTTTCATATTATATAGTCAGCATAATGCATTAATTCTTATAGTTTTGGAATATGTGAAATGAGTGGCACATAGAACATATGCTTGTATGAAATTTTCTTCTGATTGCATTATTTTATCTTTTATGGTTTGAATTCGGGTGCTCCACAAAATCTATATTAAGTCTCTATTACATCATTCATATGGTATAACATGCAATCATTAGTACTATAATTTATTTTTTGTCAGTTCAAACCTTATTTAGACCCAAATTTTCATATTCTTTATAAGAATTTAAGAAATATGTTTTCCTTTAAGTAAGCTCCACTAAGAGCATTGTGAATTAATTGAAGAAATCTTGTGATATATTGTATTTAGTTTTGATTCTTAGCATTCTCACATCTATATATAGTTTGGTGTAGTTTGTGCAACCCTTCACAACGATCATTATATGCAATAAATAGTTCACAGAGCTTTTAAGTTTTTATGCTTTGTGGCTCCTCTTTTATTACTCCTATAAATTAACCTCTTGTTGCAGTGGAGATCATTTTTTCATATTTTATGCAATCATATTTATTTTATGGAGAGAGCTCATCAAAGGACTAGATTGATCTTTAATATATGACCCTATTCACCATGTGAAGTCTAAAAATAGAAATTTAGTTTAAAAGTCATATGAATTAATCTAACCTAATTGTATTTAGCATTAAATATGCTTAATTCCTGTGTCTCACACAAATATATTAGAACTTTTCCCTTAAAAGATTAATAAGAAGCTAAGATGCCACATGCACTAAGAACTCCACGCCATTTAAGAATTCATATGTTTATCTATTTTATACCTTAATGCAGCAAATTATATACTCATGATCTTTTATTGTGAATATCTATGAAATATTTATAAATGTGAGAAAGAAAACCTGTAAAAATTACAACTAATCAAGAGAAGCACAGACATAAGATTTTTTTAAGATGAACCAAAAAGAAAGAAAGAAAGTAAACCCTTAACAAAGTCAAGTTTAAGGTTATGGAGTCATTAAGGCAATGGTAAATGAAAATGAAGAAGTCGCTTAGGTATTCTTGGAAGGGGAAAAGCTAGAATGCATAGTCACTATTATTCTACAATATGAAAGGAATCTGTTTGGATTCATATCAGTTGTGGACATATAATAGTTAAAAGAATAAAGCCTGAAAAGCAATTAGAAAGGATAAATTCTCGAGAATTCAACCTAATTCAAGCTTTTTTAGAAAAATTAAAACCCGATAAATAATGTGAATTTGATATGCTATTACATTTGGATTGGTAGATAGTCTAAAAATAATTAAAAAATAATATTAATGCACTTTGGAGACCTCCTAATTCAAATTTTCAGTCACTTATTAATGGCGATTAAACAGGCAAAATTAGAACTTAATGGTTTCCAAAAATTAGGTCTAACTCAATGTTTTTTGCAAATAAAAATCTCAAATTCCAATCGTTGAAGAAGAGACAGTTTTTTAGGTTTACTAGCACCTGTCATATGACCAGGTCATAACCGAACTAGTCAAAACAACCAGTCAAATCCAATTGAAGCAATCTTATGCCTGCTGTAATATTAGTGTGTTTACGATTTATGGGCTAACAAGATATGGGGATAATATATATCAAATATCTCAAGCTTGCATCTTACAAGTACCCTTGATCCCACCCTTGTTATTGGTTCTTTGAACTTTGACTTTCAACAAATATAATAATAAAATTTTCTCTTTATATTAATTATCTCTTTAATTGGTGTTTTGTTTTATCCCTAAATGTATGATTTTTGGACAAGTGTAATTTATTTGCATAGCTGTAATTTCCATAAATAAAAGAAATATAATAATTAAATTTAATATAATTGCAAGATATTTCAATATTAAAAAAATAATTTAAAATCATCAATAAATGGCAATGTGAATTAGATAAGAATATTAAAAAAATGGGCTAACTATGAATAAAGAATTTAATTGAACATTTGAGTTTATCTCTTGGTCAAAAAATGTAAATTTGATGGTCTGTTAATAAATATAATTATATTTTGTCTGAGTGTCATATAATAAACTAAATAATTGGGGGTTGATTTGGTATTGTAGATTGCCTATAAAAGTCCAAATGGTAGTGTCACCCGGAAGAAAAAATATTACATCGGGACTCTGCACGTAGACTTACAAGCGGAGTCGAATGAAATCACGCTACGTAGAGAAAAAAATTCTGCCCAGTACTCCTCCCGTGTTATTCATGTGTTATCGTGTGTTATTCAGGTGTTATTGTGTGTTATTCAAGTATTATTGACATGTTATTGTGTTATTATAATACCGAGAATATTCTCAGAACACAATAACACCGAAATAACATTGAATAACACGAGGGGAATATTCTCTTGTGTTATCGGACTGATCACCTCCACGGCGTAATTTCATTGGACTCCGCACGTAACTCTACGTACGGAGTCCTGATGTAATATTTTTTCCACCCGAAAGCATGTAGACAAAGAAGGCACACGAAATAACTTCAAGAAGTAATTAATTTTTTCTCTCTAGCCCCAATAATAATAATAATAATAATAATAATAATAATTAGTATTATTAGTACTATTGTAATTAATAGTATGATTTATTTATTAATTAATTAAGAAACTAGAAATTAAAAGTTGGCCAAAATATATTATCATGCTGCTCCATCAAGTTAATTACAAAAAAGGCCGTTTTCTTACCCTGTGGATTTGACTTGGTTGATTTATTTATCTCATACTTGAATTTTTATGCTGACACGCATACCACTAAAATATTTAATATCACATAAAAATAATAATAATATAATTTTTTTAAAATAAAATATGCATTTTTATTATGAGATATAATATAAATCATTATGACAAATATAATTTCACCTAAAATTTTCCCTCCTAACTAGCCTTTCCAGCCCTTTAAGAAGAAATCATGTTCAAACTTGGCTTCCTTTTGTTTCGAGCTTTTGAAATGTTGCTCGAGTTCATTTTATTTGAATTTATTATTATTCAAGGTTGATTAATGATATTATTAAACATATAATCGAAGAAAATTGTCGGAGGTCGATGGTGGCCGACGACAGTAGGCGGTCATCGACAACGATTTTTAGAGGTCAACGATGGTCGACGATAATCGGAGGTGGTCGTCGGTGGTCTGTGGTAGTTAACGACGATAGACGATGGTCGTTGAAAGTTGGCGGTGGTCGAGGACGGTTGGCGAAGGTCAACGATGGTCGACCACAATCAGCAGTGGTCAACGATGGTTGGCGGTGGCGTTGAACTGCAACTCCTCCTGAAGACCTCGGACTCTCTCTATGGGCTTAAGCTACTCCTCTTGAGAGAGGGTGTGACTCTATTTATAGTGTTTTGCATGCAATTAATGTAGGAATATAAACAATTTTGATCGGACGGACCGAAATGCTTCCTCAATCAAACAAAGTTTAATGGGCATTTGGAAGCCTTAATGGTTGGAATTGAGTGACCTTATTCTTGTTGAATTCGTCTTATTGAGGCGCTCGATTCAACTATGAACTTGCCAGATTCAACATCCGTTTGACCTTCCAAATGTGTTCGTAAATCTTTCAAGAGTGGTTTAATGACTTGATTTGGGCTTGATTTGACTCAGATTGGACTGACTTTGATATCATTAGCACTTTCTCATCAAGCTGGTCAGTTTAACTATAAGTTTGCTGAAATCGGAGCTTTGGATGACTTTTTATCAGGATTTAAAAGTTTCTTGCTCAAAATATCATTTCGAGATCTGTGTCATGCCTCGATATTTGTGCAAGATTATGAAAATTAGTTGGTGGTGTATCATGTTTAAATGCTTTGTACCTCATTCCAGTACCGTATGATATCTACAAATTTCAAAACTTTAAGCATCATTTGAATATTTATAGAACATTAACAATGTATTTTTTCCTCGATGAAGTATTAAATGCATGAAAATTGGTGTTAAGTTTGTGTGGAGCCGAAGCACATCAGTAGGGTTGTCGGCGCTTATGTGTCGGCTTATGGGCGCTCAGGCTCCCACAGATGGGTGATTCATAGAGGAACCAACGCATATAGGCGCATATGTGCCCACTTATAAATGTGTGTTGTTTTGATACAGTAAGTTTGGTGCTTATGTGCCAATCTTTGGCCGCCTAAGCACCCACCCTATATGCTCAATGCAGAGAGCATTACACTTAGATTCAAAGCTGGGCGCCTAAACGTCATGAATAGTTTGTCCAGCTTTCAGTGGTGTAAATGTTCTTTCTTTTGGTTTTCTTCGACAAGCATCCAGCGGAAGGTGAAAAGAATCGAAAATGTAAATTTTGGTAATTCGTCTTGATTCTTGAATTGAATTGAAAAAAAAAAGATTGTGGAGTGTGTCCTGTAAGTATCATTGTGTGGTACTTATTGAAGTAAGTCATGTTCCAAGTTTGAAGTGAAAACTTATCTCGGTGAGCCAACTAGCAAAGTCGGGACTAGTGAGAACTTTCACAGGTGATTTGTGAAAAGTGACTAGGGGCAACAAGGATGGCAAGGGGCAACATTAAAGACTCCCTTTATCTAATCAATGAAATGGTTAATTTCATTGATGTGGCTGGAACAAGGGTGGAAGCAGGTCTATGGCACCATAGGCTTGGTCATATGAGCGAGAAATGTACAAAGTCCCTACTTTCAAAAAATAAGCTTCAAGGTTTGAATTTAGTTGTTCTGGATTTCTGTGAAGAATGTATTCATAGCAAGCAGAAGAAATATTCTTTTTCGAAGAGCGAGATAGTGGTGAAATCAAAGAAACTAAAGTTAGTGCATACTATTGTATGGGGTCCTACTCTAGTTCAGTTCATTGAAGGCTCTTGCTATTTTTTCACATTTATTAATAATCGCATGAAAAAGATATGGATTTATTTCTTAAAGAAAAAATCAGATGTATTTGAAGTCTTTAAGAAGTGGAAGACCATGGTAGAAAATAAGACAAGATTGAAGCTGAAGAGCCTCAGATCAGATAAAGGCGACAAGTAATGTGATCAGAGCCCGCTTTAACTGGTCAAATCCTGAATATGCCTAAGCCACACTAAGGCCGGCTGACAGCGACTTTATACATGCTTAAAAATACAAGAATTTGATGCTGCTGCTAGAAGATTTAAATCTCCGGCAACAACGCCAAAAACTTGACAACAGTTATAGATTTGATAAAGATGTGTATAAAATATTCAATAATTCAAAGTCATACTTATCAATGCAAGTATATGTATCGCTCAAGTAATACAGTGCTCTAATGAAGTCCTGGATATTGATCCCACGGGGAGTAATATTAGAGGCTACGAACTAAGATTTAAAAAAAATCAATACTTAATCACAACAATATAGTTTAAATTGCATATTTGTCACTAATAGACAATTGCAATAAAAATGTAATTTTAATAAACTCTTAATTAACTAATTCAACAAAAAGAGTTTTTAATGTGAAGTTCAATATATAAGAAAACATCATTCTCATTGTCAAGAAATTTAAGTCAATGGATAAATTGAATCAGTTCAAATTGTATTGTGTCAAATAGGAGCCTACATATTCTTTACCCTTTGAACCAGACATAAAGAACATTGACTAATCATATGCTTAGTTACTGAATCTGCGGCTAGGTTGGGAGGATACTGGCTCTCACTTCGGAGCTCCCACGTTCCCCTCGCTTGAGGGCTAACATTTACATTTCAGCACCCAAACGATAGGATCGAATTAAGGATATTAGTCTGTCACTCTAAAATCTCCAATTCTACGCTCGATAAATTTTATTTCCCTATTTATTTGCACCCAACTTTCAAGGACTTTGACCTCCCTAAATCTTGGATGTAATCTTCACTTTAGTTGTAAAACTCAACATATTTTAACAAATAAATTGGCCAGATTGAAGTGAAAAGATCATCACAACTTCTTTAACATTCTCATGGCACAACCAATTCAAATCACCATTTCACAAAATCTCAAGACAAGGAGAAAGACAGAGAAAACTACTCAGAACTCATGAAGAAGATACGATAAAACTTGCAATTTATATATATAAGCAAAGTCATACAAACTTCAATAAGTAAATACAACTTATCTCTAATTCCTCCCCAAGCAAACTCCTCGAAGTTCCTCTGAATCTCTTCCTTTCTTTACAGAACACAGAATTCTTCTTCGAAGCGGCAAAGAGGAAGAAATCTCTCACTTTCCTTCCACTTTTACGATCTCTCGAAGAATTCCTCACAATACTAATCACTCTCTACACTCTAATGGGCACCACCAACAACAAAGACTCAACGGACTACCCTGGGTACCCCTTTTTCGGCCTCCAAATGTTTCTTTTAAAGTTGTAGAAGAGTTTTCAAGGGTTGTCCAAGCGTCCCTTCAAAAATCGTCCACATTCAATGCATCTGTTGAGAGAACCGACGTGCTCGTTGTCGGCGGCCTCGATGATGCCGTCGGCGGCCTTCTAGAATATTTAATTCTGAACTCTTGGGAAAAAACTGTCGTCGGCGGCGTCGAGCCCGCCGTCGGCGCCCAAGATCAAATCTTCATATTTTGGTCTTTTTGCTCTAAATTCACTACTTTTTGCATCTTTTTGCTCCAATGACCATAATTTAACATACCTGCAACAAAACATCAAAAATATCTTTCTTTAAAGTGCAATAACATCAAAATTAGTGTAAAATAAGTATGAAAATCTCAACATATTTTTCTTTTGTCACCGACCCACCCAATGCTCAGGTTTAACTTTCACTTTTGTAACCAACTTTAAACTACATGCTCACAGCTCTGCAACTTCCTACTATGTTTTTTGTGTTGGGGCGGGATCTAGATATACACCAGTTGTGGTGGTATATAAAATAAAGTAGAAGAACGATCTTTAAAGCGAAAAATAGAATGAGAAAAATCACAGCATAAAAGAGTAGCACAGCAGAACACATATATTTACGTGGTTCGGCAAATTGCCTACGTCCACGGTGTTTCAGAGGATTTTACTACTTGAGGAATTTACACCAGTCGATCACTTCGACTTACAAAAGGAATCTCTCACTCTCACTTCGTTGCTCTCTCTATTATTCTCTCTCTACACCAAGATACACTGAATAAACTCTACATCGAGATACACCAAAGAAGACAAACTTATAAGAGAAATAAACCTAATTTCTATTATACCACAACCAACAAGAAGAAGCATAATGAGAACAATCTTCTTCTTCTTCCTTCTTCTTTCTTTTGCCGCAAGGAACTACTGCTTGCACTTCTCTTCCTCTGCCCTGAGGAAACCTTCCTCTATCCCGAGAAAACCGAAGAACTTAAACCGTGACTTCTAAACTTTAAGCAGAGTCGTTCGAAGTCTTTTTATTGCGAGAATGAAGTCGGAGACGTCACGACTATTCGCGATCGGACGAAGCTTCGGGCTTGCGGGAACAGTTCTGCGATCGAGCGGGAGCGGGAGGAGTTGCGACTTTTCGCGACAAAGGAGCAGGCCGAAGCAAAGCTTCGTTTCGGGACAGAGCGGTTCACAAATAGCTGGCGGAAGCGGGAGTCAGAAGCGAGAGAAGAAGGCGTGGATCGGGCTCCAACTTAACACAGTGCGGCCCACTGACGCTCTTGAAGCAACGATCGACAACTCACACGCCAAACTACTATCATGACTTTCAATTATGGTCTACACAGCAAGTTGACGTTGCAACCACCGTCTATAAATTTACAACTGACTACTTCCTCCATAGCAATCAACTAGGGTCTTTGCAGCCTGCTATCACCAAAAATCTGCATTTATTATGAGCAAATTATCATTATTATCAATGAATTATTATTGTACATTTACAATGATCAACTTTGTAATTTCTTCTTTCCTAATTCAGAAGAAGAGTAAACTTTTGTACTTCTCATTTATGGTGACCCATTTTAACTAGTCTAAGCCCTATGATTTTTTCTCTTTTCGAAAATTTTCACGTAACAATTTATGGTGACTCGTGTTTTCTCTTTCTCATTTTCTAAGGATATACTAAACATTTGTACAATATTAAAATAATAAATTATCACCATCATGAGTGCCTTCATGAGCCCATTTGCCTCTTTCAAATCATAACCACACAAGAAAACTATTTTCTTTCTGGATTACAGGTGGCACATCAACGCTGGGAAAGCAGATCAATTAAGATCAATACTCTACTAATTTATCTCTTGGAATGAATATAACAAACTCAGATTTTAGTCCATTTGTCCCTAAACTAGTATTAAAATGATCCAGCTAGATTTTTCAGTGCTATAAAAATGGGAACAGACCCCATCTCAGGCTACCAATTTCTCTGACAGCATTCAGAAATCCACCATGCTTCCTCTGTTATTTACTTCATGCCTTCTTCTCCTTCCTCTTCTTCTCCTCCTCTTCAGATCTCCCACTGGTCTGAGCAGAAGAAGAAGAAGAAGCCATAACCTCCCACCCGGCCCCAAACCCCTTCCCATCCTCGGCAACCTTCTCAATCTCAGCCATCTCCCCCACATCTCCCTCGTCCATCTCTCCAAACAGTACGGCCCTCTCATGTACCTAAAGCTCGGCCAGATGCCCACCATCATCGCCTCCTCCAAAGAAACCGCTTTTGAAATTCTCAAAGCCCAAGATCTCACCTTTTGTACCCGCCCTGAATCCATCGTCTTCTCCAAGTTCTCCTACGGCGGCCTCGGAATGGCCTTTTCAGATTTCAACGACCACTGGAAGAAGCTTCGGATGCTATTCAAAGACGAGGTCTTCAGCACTAAAAAAATCCAATTTTTTCGCAGAATCAGGGTGGAGGAAGTGGGGACATTTATGGACACCATAAGACGAATTTCTCAAAGTGGAAAGCCCATAAATTTCTCCGACATGGCGCTCTGCCTCTACAACAACATCATATACAGAGAAGCGTTTGGGAAGAGGTTATCTGCTGTGGGAGAGTGCGGGGCTAGTCCTCACCATGATTTGATCATGATGGTCGTTACTTTCATGGGCGGGTTTACTGTATCGGACTTCTTTCCTTCGTTCTGGTGGGCTGATTTTCTCACTGGGAGCAGGGCGAAGCTTGAGAGATGTTTCAGGGTGATGGATGGGATGGTGGAGAAGGAACTTGAGGAGAGGTTGCTTACCATTGAAAGAGGTGGGAGGAGCCCATATCCAGACATTCTCGATTCTCTTCTTCTCTGTCAAGTTCAGAAGAATCCATTGCTAGGATTCCTGCTTTCCAGAAACGAAGTCAAGGCTCTTCTTCTGGTACACAACTGCAAAATTCATAAAATGCATCATGATCAAAATCTTTGAATTCATAATTTTTACACACTCATAAATGAGATCATGATCGTAGAATTCAATCTGAAGAGATAGAATTTCTCTCTATAATCATTATTACTTTCTGTACTTTCTGATGGATTGAAAGATATATTTCTTTCTTGAGAGAGAGAAGCCTTAACTCTTATTTATAAGAGAAAATAATTTTTTTGAGAAAAAAACATAACATTTATCTTAATTATTCATTATTAACCATCATCCATTATGATGATTATTAATCAATAAAGCTTAGAAAGATTTAATTAATTTATTTATTTAAGATGATTTAATTTAGACATGATCATTTTTTTAATTAATTAATTAAAATAAAAGACAGTCTACCACATAAATAAAATAATGAAAAACTAACATTTTAAATAAATGTTTGTATGATCTCAGGATATGTTTGTCGGAGGAACCATGACCGCAACACTGACAGTGGTTTGGGGAATGGCTGAGCTCATGAGGAACAGAGACGCCATGAAGAAGGCGCAGGATGAGGTCCGACGAGTCGTTGGAAACAAAGGAAGAGTAGAAGAAGAAGACTTGAAGCAACTCCACTATCTCAAACTGGTGCTGAAAGAGACGTTAAGATTGCATCCTGCTGCTGCTCTGCTGGCTCGTGAAAGCATGAAGGATACAAAAATCAACGGTTATGATATTCCGGCGAAGACCAGAGTCATGGTTAACGTTTCGTGTATAAGTAAAGATCCAGAGTGCTGGCCGGGGGATCCGGAGATCTTCAGGCCGGAGAGGTTTGAGAACAGCTCCGTTGACTACAAAGGAAACTGCTTGGAATACACACCGTTTGGGGCAGGACGAAGAATTTGTCCTGGATTTGCGCTTGGCATGGCCTGCGTTGAGCTTGGATTAGCTAATGTTCTTTATTGTTTCGACTGGGATATGCCTGAGGGAATGGAAGCGGGAGATATTGACATGACGGAGCATTTTGGGATCGGTGTTACGAAGAAGACGCCGCTTATGTTAATGGCGAAGCCGGTGAATTTTGAAGGTTGGACTTGATTGGCTATCTCATTCTCGGGTGAATATTGGTTCAAGTCGATTGGCTCGTGATATTTATTTTAAGATTATTTTCTTGTATGTCTATAATTGTAAAGGTTTAATGAAGCTGATTAGCTTAATTTGATGCATTATGGTCATAAGGTGGATGTAAATCTGACTTTGAATTTTATGTAAAAAATATCTACTGTTAATTAACCAATTTCAAATATTGTTTTAGTTTAACATGACTTAAGGTGTGTTTGAGGCAGCTTATTTGGTGCGTTAGCATTTTGAGAAGTTTGTTTGGCTAATGGCTTATGCGTTTTCAAAACGTTAAAAACAGCGTTTTCACACCACATCTATGTAGATGCGATGATAACTTTTTAACTGCGGTATGACTTTTCCAAAAAAAAAATAAAAATTTATAATAGTCACCGTACCTAGCTTATCAACAGATTATTTTTAATCAGCTTATCAGCAGATTATTCAATAAGCTACATCTCCAAATATACCCTTAAATTTAAATGGAATTTAACATGTATGGACACGGACATAAGCCAAGGGATGCGATACATCATATGCGGTTTTTTTAATCTCTCTTCTCGTTTCATCGATGTATCGTGTCTGTTGTCCGAACATAGTTTAACATCCGAGCTCGCGATGAAATACTTTTCCCTATCATTTAAGTGATCAATTGTCCCTCCTCAAAATTTGAGAATTTATTAGTATAAGATACAATTTAGAGCATATTAAGATTAAAGCCTAATCTAGCTTGTTAAGGCTACCACAAGCCTTGATTAGGTCTTAACACCTAATCAAATCCTTAAGCCTTATTAACATTAAGCTTAAGCACTTCCCAAACCCTGATTAGATCTAAACCTCATTCGACCTAACCAAAATCTTAAGCTCTTCTTACATTAAGCTTAAGTAAATTTTAAACCTTAATTAAGTCTAATCTAAACTAGACTTAAGTATCCATTAAACCTTAACTAAATTAGGTTGAATACATCTTAAGCCTTACGTAAATCAGACTTAATACACTTTAAACCTTAGTTAAGTCTAACTTAAGGAAGACTTATCTATCTATTAAACCTTAATTAAATTAGGTTTAATCCATTTTAAGCCTTACTCAAATTAGGCTTAAACCAAACCTAAACCTCAATTAGGACTAACCCTATATAGACCTAATTAACCTAATTAAGTTTTACTTACATTAGACTTAATTAACCCTTAAACCTCAATTAGGTATAACCCTAATTAGACCTAATTAAGCCTTACTTACATTAGGCTTAATTAATCCTTAAACCTGTCGGCACTATTTTTGGTGTGGGGTTTGCCCGTAAGAAGCTGTCGGTCATCGGAATTGAAATCCCGNCTATTCTTGCGATCCTTTAGAGTCTTCACTCTTGTTCGACGTGGCATCCCTGGAAAAGATGGTCTTCTTTGGAGGAGCGTAATAGGCAGCGTCTTTGTGGATGCCTATTTCGTGTAACGAGAATGGTTGCAAATTCCTTTTTTTAAATGCTTTTATCCTTCTTTTCAATTTTTGATGCATTAGTGTATCAACGATAAAGCCACATTATGCTCGTGGATCTATGGTCAACAAAGCAAAGTGTTAAACGCTATTAGATCATCAAACTTCATTAATAGCATTACTGGTCCAAGTCCTCTTTCTCCCTTCTGATTAAATCCTTTTAGCATCATCTTATTGGTGGTAAGCTCCTGAGCATCGATGTCCAAATAAGTTAACATCCACAGGCTTATTATGTTGAGCGATGCTCCTGGATTCTCCAAGACTCTGGAAAGCATGAACCTTTCAATATTGAATGAATTGTAGAGAGGGCGGTTGTGATCGACAGTACCAAACAAAAAATCTTTATCTATGAAGGTTACCCCATGTTATTCCTTTAACGAGCAAACTGCATCAGAGGTTATGCTAGCCAAATGAGCTAAGCAAATTTTTGGATCAAATAGAGCATTGATCAAAGTTTTTTCTCATCTTTTTTTACAGGATCAAAGCATCATAAATGCTTAGTTTGGCTGACAACTTCCTATGATGAGCTAGCACGTCATAATCTATTTTATTTTATCCTCTAATCTCTGCATGAGTATGTGTTCTTTCCATTAGTGGAGG
>JXCR01148392.1:0-11521 GCA_002079205.1 Phalaenopsis hybrid cultivar
TTGAATTAGGAGCGTACCTGTAACCGCTTCTTCAGATTTCTCTGGCTTCTTGAGGGATAATTACATAGAATCAGGCTTTTACTGGTTGTTCAATTCCGTGCTCTGAAGTTCACCATTTTCTTGCACTGAAGGCTTTCCCAAGAATTGAGTTCTGATGGGAAAGTTTTTTTGGCTGTCCTTGTCCTTAAATTGTCTGTGATCTACTATCTCTCTTCTTTTATTGTGGATAGTCCATTTGGATTTGCCATAGTTGTTAACATTTGTAATATTTTCCTGAACCAATCAAACACTGCCCAAATATCTTTTTTCAAATTTTTCATAAATTTTCTTTTCTATTTGAGGATGCTTATGCTTACCTTATGATTTAATTTCTTGCTTTGGAAGTGTTCTTTCTTGTCGAAACCTCTTCGTTTGTTTGCCTGAGGTTGCCATTGCTGACTGGAAAAGTTTATCTCATTTTCAATGCTCCTGGCTACTTCAATTAACACAGAGAAATCGCTAATCTCGAATGGAGCCAATGGCAACCTCAACTGATCTCCTAGAACACACAAAAATTTGACATTTTTTCTCCTGGGTGCTGACATATTGAGATGCATATCTGGAGAGAAGTTAATTCTACCTCATATTTACATAACTGTCTTGGGCCCTTGAGTTAGATTGAATAACTTATCTCGCAATGCTAATTTGCTAAAGACTGAATGAATCAATCTTTGAAGACTAGGCGTGTTGTGTATTCATCTCTTATTTACATAACTGTCTTGGGCCCTCTTACTTTTTGATTTATCTCTAGACATGTTCATCTGTATTGACATAATTTATTATTTAAATGCAATTTATCATATAATATTGTGTTGTGTATTCATAATACCTTGAGTCGTATGGGATACCCATCCTAGATTCATCAACCTATAATTTTGTGTAAATCAATACATATTTGATCTCATTCTTCTAAATCCAACACGCTTCCATTTTTCTTTTCATCAAATAACCATGCTCTGATATTACTTTTTGTCACACCCCAGCTAACTCCCTATTAGGTTCAATCATGCGACAGAGGCTGACAATTTGGTCAGACCAACTCTTACCAGCATTCGTCTTGACTTGTATAATCAATATCCAGTGCGTGATGAATTAATCTAACTAGATTGCCACAATATACGTATATCATCCAAAACATGAAAATCTTACAAAACTGTTAAATCTAATATAATAAAAACACATACTCAAAATATATGTACAAGCTTCCAGAACTATCATGCAAAATCTGTTCAAAGACAATTGGTTACTCGCGCAGGTGCTCGTTGCCCCTACTTGGAAGGCAACAACTAAGAATGGGCAATGATAAGCTTAGAGAAATAATCAAAGCTAACATAAGATTTTATGTATAAATAAGAAATGTGCATGCTCGTAGGAAACTGTACATGTCTACACACACAAGTAATAACATACTAGCATGACATAAAACATGAAAATAGAGCAAACGGTATAAAAATCAAGACTGCAATATAATATGTAGGTCGTAAGCATGAAATCATAAGTACAATAAAAACCATGTTCATAAATATGTTCATAGACTATTTATCGTATGTAATCATATTAATGTTATTTCATATTACTGTACTCACCTTGCCCCAATGACCAGTATGAACTATCAATAAAAGATGGGTTTCCCTTGACACAACAGTTTTCAATAGACTCCATGATACCCACAGTTTTCTAACATTTTGTCACTGCATAATCCTAACAGTTCCTAGAGTTTCGTCATCGTATTGATATTAGAAGTCAGAAATGTTATGTCTCTGCATAGTGTACTTGCAAGCACTCATGTAATAGTCTATCCATAGCATTTATTGTGACATTTAAATCATCATTCTTGTATCAAGCATTTATAAGGCATTACATGTATATTGGACATGAAACATAATAAATGAATACCTGCAAATTAATATCATAAGCATAATCATATGTACTGTTATTATCATAGCTTCACATGTATCGTAAGAGAAATAAACATACATTCATGCTTTCAATTGCACGTATCCATTTACAATATACAAAATTCTAAATGCATATGTGTGAAACTCAAAATCATATGAAAACCTATAAAAGATTATTTTTCTTAAATTAGCCCACACGCTCGTCTCGAGCTCGTCACCTTATATAAATAACCTGGTGCTCGTAGACAACATAAGGTTTCATAAAATTTGGCTCATAACATGCATTAATCCAAAAATGTACCCTATTTGTCAAAACATACCTCAAAAGGGCTTTTCGACATAAATTTGCTTTTCTGAAATCATCTATTTTCTCTCCAACTCTTCCTAACACCTTAATCTTCAATTCCCCCACCCGCTGATTTCATACTAAAACCCATACAAAAAAACTCGCAAATGACTTTTGACGCTTCCGACACAAGATTGGCGCCACCCACTGCTACTGGAAACGAGAAATGCTCGAAATTCATGAAAAATGTCAAAACAATAGGGTGAGAAAGGAATTGAAAGTCTCAAATGACGTGAGAGAGAACTTCTTATCTTTTAAACTCACACAGGAGCCTTGAATAGTGGCCTATGACATTCGGCTATGCACCCAATTTGCGCGGCTCTATGTGCCCCGAGCAAAGAGCCCTTCTAGGTGGCGAATATAGGAGCAAGAAAGGAAATCGAGAGAGAGGCGAATGAAATTGGAGCTCAGAAGGGTCCTATTCAATTGAAACCCGAAAATAACCGAGTGAAGGTTGGTTTGCTGCGGTGCTACAGGAATTAGGGAGAGATTAAGACGTAACTATTGTTTTAATTAAATTAATTAAGCTTATAACTTCAAAATTGTATATTTCATGCTTGGTGTTTTATATAGAATTAATCGATTTCGTGCGTAGAATTTTATAAAATTTTTTCAATCGAATTCCAAGAGATGAAAAATTTGGTGTACTTTTCAAATTTGTCAAATTTTTCTTGGTTTCTTGAAATTTGGGCGTGTGTTTCACACTATATTAAAAAAATAAATACAATAGTAAAATAAATGTGTTACCTACCAGCACCCCGCCATCTCTTCTCTAGTAGCAACCATAGTTGTCTAGCCCTCCCGACCACCTACCAGCACCTCACCATCCCTTCCCCTGCAGCAACCATTGTTGTCCAACACTTCGGGCCTCCAACCAGCATCGTACCCTAACAACTTTCCCTGTAGTGCTATCAACCATCCATTCTCTTCCCAAACTTCACCATTTGCCTCCCATCTGTTTCCCCTCTTACGAAACCACCGGTCACCTTTCCCTGCCTGCTCCACCTTCCCTTGCCCACTCTACTATTACTTCAGTTTTGAGTCCTGTTCTGTAACCCCAAGTCAGTTGCTTAATGAAATTGTTTCCGTTTCCGCTATTTCACACTTGTTCAAGTATCATTTGTTATTAAAGCTAATCTAACTATAGTCCTATCTTATGGTTTCTTGGCATCCACCATAATCTAAAAAAATTCTTTCATACTACCAAATACCCTTTTCACTTTCACAAATCCCAAACCCTAAACATGCCACCAAAAAGATATATGTCCTAGCCCACCAGGGAAGAGATACGAAAAGAGCTCTATCGCCTTCAACAAAGGCTTGCAAAGATTATTGAGATGACCCAGTGGAGGTTACGCTCAATCGAGATCTAGAGAATCTAACGGGAGAAGAGAGGATGATCTGAATCTCTTACATAGGGAGAATTTCTACGATGAAGAAGACATGCTATAATATTTTTGAATCCAGTATCAGAGAAGGCCTAGAGAAGTATATTTGAATCCCTCCCATAAGGAGAATTTCAAATAGGAGATATCATTTGGAGGGCACAAAGACTTTGACATCAAAATGCATCTGCTAGAGTTAGAGGGAGGTATGAATCCAGAAAACTTTATTGATTGACTATAATTCGTTGAACAAATTTTTGAATATAAGGATGTTTCAAAGGATAAGAGGTTCAAATTAGCTGCGATCAAGTTAAGGAAAAATATCTTTTTATGATGGCAGAACTTTCAGAGACAGAGAAAAATGGAAGGCAACAATAGGATTATTAGGATGGAAAAGATGAAGAAAGCATCATGTTTTTTAGGCTTCACCACCTGCTATAAAGGTACATGTCAGTAGAGGAGTTCACAGAGATCAGTTGCAGATGAGATGTGATTTAGTTGAGTCAGAGGAGCATACCATAGCCCATTATCTGTGGGGTCAAAAGTTAGTATTAGCAAGGTGGTGCACGACAACCTTATTCGTCACTAGATGTTTAAACTTTATTCTTGAAGGTGGAAAGACAACAGAAACAGAGCATGCAACAGTCATCCTTCAGGCAGAACCTTCAGTCAAGCAGTCACTTAAAACTGCCATGATTGACAAGGGTATCTCAGGAGGAACTAGCAAGCTCAGAAAAGGAAGTGACAAACTAGATCATAGTGAGAAGAAACAGAAGAAAGGCAGCTCCTCCAATACAATCCGATTAGAATTTTTTATAGTGTCACAACTACGACCACATAGTTTCAGCTGTCCCATGAGATGGGTAATCACCCTTACAGATCAGGGCGCTGTGGAGTAAGTTGGCAATAAGGAAAACTGAGAACCAGATTGAGGAATGTATGTCGCCTCATCATTAATGGAGGGAGTAGCAAGAATGCGATGCCTACATAGCTGGTTGATAAATTGGGCCCTCTTGACTCAAAGATATTTCCAACCATAGTCATTGACATGGCTAAAGAAGGAGAATCAGGTCATCATCGACTGAAGATGCATCGTAGATTTTTTTATTGGGGATTAGCTGCATGATCAGGTGTGATGCGACGTGGTCCCTATGATGCTCGCCACCTATTGTTGCGGAGACCGTGGTAGTTTGACCTGAGGACTCAACACGACAGATTTAGAAACACATATTTCTTCACCAATGATGTGAATCGCATTACCCGACTTCCTTTGGCCGAGACCGAGATTACAGGAGTCCTCACTAGTGGAGCAACTTTGGTGGGACCAGTGATGGTGACGACAGAGGATGCTAAGATTGGGACACCCGCTCTGAACATGGGACAGGCATGACAGGGAGCGTTTTAGGATATCAGGGTCGATACCTTACCACCAGTGCTCCATCGTGTGAGAAAGTCCATGTTACCCCCACTCTAGATCTGGTTACGCCAATCGTGGGAGTATTAAGCAACAGAGACAAGACACAATTCATTTCAGTAGTAGACTCCTAGGAGATTGGACCGATGTGGATGTTTTCTTGTAAGTTGGGAAAGACCCTTAGGTACCTTAGAGCATGGTGCAATCCCCAATGAGATCCAGGTGCTATTGGGTTTAAAGACGAAGAACTGGAAGCTTTTACGAATGAAGTTGAAGCTCCCCCAACCTTGGGAGACTGACGTAGGGCTAAGGCCAGCCAACTGAACCGGTTGACAGATGGACTGGGCTAACCCATCTGAGAAGACTGATCCTGATCGGGACCGAGCGACGTCTGAGGCCGATCCCAAGACGAAGCTGCNCAGGGCTAAGGCCAGCCAACTGAACTAACCCATCTGAGAAGACTGATCCTGATCGGGACCGAGCGACGTCTGAGGCCGATCCCAAGACGAAGCTGCAATTGGAAGGGGCTGTAATGACGCCATCCCAATTCCTCCCTTCCTTTTCTATCTTTTCTCCTTTTTTTTCTTGTATCCCGCCTGAGGGGAATCTAGTTATTTGCTTGTTGCTAGAATTAAGGTTAGGTTATGTTTGATTACTTTTTCAGATTCTGTTTGGGGTCTCCTCTTCCCTTACTGGGGCTGTATCCGACGACGGATGATACTTCGACTGTATCCTGCTTCGAAGCGGTGTTCCCCTATCTCCCTCCATACCATTTCTCCTTCACCTCCCTTAACCGCAGGCCATCCCATCTTCTCCCAGCTGTCCTGCCACCCTGCCACAACATTGCTGCCCAGCCCTCCCCAACCACCTATCAGCACCCTGCCATCTCTTCCCCCGCAGCAACCATTGCTTCCCAGCTCTCTTGGCCACCTACCAGCACCCCGCCATCCCATCCCCTGCAGCAAGCATTGATGTCCAGCCCTCCAGGCCTCCAACCAGCACCCTAACAACCTTCCTTGCAGTCCTAGCAGCCGTCCATCCTCTTCCCAAACCCCACCATCAGCCTCCTATCCCTTTCCCCTCATACCCAGTCACCGGTCACCTTCACCCTCAACTCCCCCTACCACTATTACTCCCACCTCGGCGACGCCACCACCACGCTTTGGTCTTCTCTTCTTGTTGTTGCATTTTATTTCAGTTTCGAGTCATGTTACGTAACCTTAAGTCAGTTGATTAATGAAATTGCTTCCGCTTTTACTGTTTCGAACTAGTTTCGGTATCACAAACNTCCTCATACCCAGTCACCGGTCACCTTCACCCTCAACTTCCCCCTACCACTATTACTCCCACCTCGGCGACGCCACCACCACGCTTTGGTCTTCTCTTCCGACCCTAGTTGGGAACTGTTGTTGTTGCATTTTATTTCAGTTTCGAGTCATGTTACATAACCTTAAGTCAGTTGATTAATGAAATTGCTTCCGCTTTTACTGTTTCGAACTAGTTTCGGTATCACAAACTTTATCAATAGCAATATTGCAAACATTCAAAGAATAGTGCCCATTCTCAATATAGGAAACAGTATATCATGTTTTATTTTCAAAAAACCATACAAATTAGAGTTCCAAATAAAAGAAAATGTTTTTTTTAGTTTGTTTATCTCTACATGTGCATCTTGCATCTCAAATGACTATAAGCTTAAGATTTTTATGAATTCTATCTAGTTTTAAAATAAATCAACTTAGTTTGTTCAATTGATATTCATCAATTCTATTTGAGCATAATTATTGGAATTTGTGTAGAGTAATTCATTTATTATCACATGCAAGCTTGTTGCGACAGGGCATGAGGTATCTTTGATATCTTTTTTTGTGTGATTGATACATTGTCATCATTTATTATGTCTTCCGGCACAAATTTATATTATTTTTTAAAAGTTGTGTAAATAATACATTGGATGTGAATCTTGAAAGAGAAGATGACAAAGGAGAAGAATCCGAAGTATTGACTGATGATTTATGAAAGAAAATGAAATCAAATTAAAATATGTTTCATACTAGAATTTTGTATGATATTTGAAAGCATTTATATTAATATATTGTACGACTTCATATTGTCTCAAATTTATTTTAATTAATATATTAAGTACTTTTGTGGCATATCTTTTAGAGTTTAGAAATCCATCACTTTATCATCTGGTTTAAATTCCACATCTCATATATATTTTTACTAGACTTATGTTTATCATAATTAATAGTATTTTTTTGACAATGCTTTTATGCAAATCTATGTTGCTAGTAAAAAGTATCATAACTTTTACATGTTCCTTAATGTTGGCACTATATATAATTCCAATAAAGGTAGATGATGGATGGTAGTTAAAATTGAAATTCTTAATCAAATCTTCTCCAATAATAGACAAATTACACAAATATGGCATTTTAATTACATTTTGTCTCTAATTGCTTTAGTTATGGATGCTCTTACCGGGCATATATATGAGAATGTACCTTGGTGTATACTTTTTGTTGATGAAATCCTTCTTGTGGATAAGACTAGAGGAGTTCAGTAAAAACTTGAATTATGGAGATCTTCATTGAAGTCTAAATACCTTCGTTTGAGTAGACCTAAAGCTGAATATATGGAATGTAATTTTAGTAGTAGTAACTCTAGTGGAAGAGTTGTAACTATGAGTGATGAAATCATTAAAATGTGTAAAAATTTTAAATATCTCGGGTTTGTTATTCAAAGTGATGGTGATATAGATATGGATGTTAGGTTGGTTGGTTGAAGTGGAGGAATGCATTTGGTCTATTGTGTGATAGAAAAGTACTACTTAGACTTAAAGGAAAATTTTATAAGATGGTGGTGAGACTTGGAATGCTTTATGATGCAGAATGTTGGCCTTTAAAAGAGAAGCATAAAACGAAGTTAAGTGTTGTTGAGATGAGAATGCTTAGGTGGATAAGTGACTTGACACTTAGAGACAAAATGCAAAATGAATCTACCCGTGAAAGGGTTGGTGTAGCTCTAGTTGCAGACAATGTTAGAGTTGTTTTCAATGGTTTGGTCACATTAAACCTCGACCATCTGATAATCCAATTAGGAGAGTAGATGTTTTAGATTCAATTTATGTTAAAAAAGGCAGAAGTAGATCTAAAAGAACTTGGGCATAGTGTATAAAAAATAATCTTAATCTATCATAATTAAATGAAAATGTGAACTCAATAGGACACAATGGAGGAAAATGATTCATGTAGCCGACCCCACTTAGTGGGATAAAAGCTTGTTGTTGTTGTTGTTTTTGTAGTCTAAATATTACTCAATGTTCAACCAAGTTGATGGAGATTTGAATTTCATATTTACTTGAAGGCAGTTATCATGATTATGCCCTCTGATATGTGCACAAAGTTCTATTTTCTCCATAATTTTTTTTATCATTTTGTAAATCAATAAACTAAAAACCCAAAACAAAATCAATAATAGTCTTATTTTATGATCATTGAGATAATATCATGAAATACATTATTAATTAACTCACTTCATTCAAATACTTGTACATATATTATTTGTTATGTTTTCAAATCAACGGGGCATTGAAATTTTATTTCATTATTGATCTTATCCTCAATTTTTGGTATACTTCAGAAATGCTCTCAGATTTAATTTTAGATTTAAGTTTTAGCTTTTTCTCATCTTTAGAATCAGGAGGCAAGTGAATTAAAATTTAATAAGATCGAATGAAACTTTTTTCTGTTAATACATTCACAATTATCGATCAATTCAGAGTTGTATTCTTCATGTTGTCCTAATTATTATAATTCATAACTCTCTTCTTTTGATTGAATATGGCTTTAAGATAGTTATTATTGTCTTCAAATATATATTTCTTGACTTATTTTTTTTCTTGCTTATATCAATTTCTCAGGATAAATTAATCATCATGTTTTGCCTGTTTAATGTTTTCCTATCAGAAACAGCAAAAGCTGTGCTTGTCAACTCAAACAGATCACTTACTTTTCCAGTTTAATGTACTTTACTGAATCCGTGTAATTTTCCAAAGCACGAAAAAATTCTCATATGAATATTCAGGGATGAAATAGCATGATCTATGAGCAGTCCTGTCAGCCCGTTAGGCTATAAAATGGACAAAAAAATTAACTTTTTGCACGAAAAACTCTCTTTATAGTTTTAGGCTGTAGAATATAGTGGTTCTTCGTATTTGCCGATCTTCATCAATATTTTAAATCTTAAGATATAATTTTGTTATTTCTAAAACCCCATAGGATTGATTGGCCTTGACTGGTTGACCTGTGAACTGAACCAGCATGCCCACCTCAAACCCAATGCAATCATCGGAATATAGCTGGCCATGCAAAGCTAACAATTATCCAACTTGTGCTATCTATCTGAGCCATTAATTATTATAACAGTGACGGATATTGCCCTGTTATTTTAAATTCAATTAGTTCATATGGAAGTTTTACTGTATTTGTTATTTAGTTTTGTGCTTGAATCTGATAAGAATAAGCTGGAGTTGTATTCTGCAAGCTTAGTTTGAGTTTATGTTGAAGCTTATTTTTTTGCTGGAAATAGGTGGGACTTGAAGGCAGCGCCAATGGGCAATGGTGGCTGGATACTATTGGTAGAACCTTAGATGAGGGAACATCTTTTGAACGTGTTGGCTCTAGGCAGCTAGCAGGGTTGCTTATTGGTGCATGGTACTTGCTTCTGCTTTGATTTGTTTTATTTTAGTTTAGCATTTTCTTTCATTGCTTCTATATTTTCTTCAATACTTGCTTAACATTTGAAATATTCCTTACTGCTCATTTATGCTCTTAAAAGGGCCAGAAAGAACCTTCGGTCAAATGTTGGTGATGTTGACGCTGCAGCTGTAGCATGTGGATTTGGAAGAGCAATTGGCAACAAGGTATACTTAACTAGCAACATTGCTGTCGTTTCCATTTCTACTTATTCATTTTATTGGAGGAAGATAAGATTTTATTATTCAGGGGATGGCATTTAGAATATTTAAATGAATACCAGATAGTAATTTGGACAACTGTACAATTTGAATTTTCCTATTTATTGTTGTACTCGTAATCCACTCAACACAATTTTATCCATGAAAATCATATTAGAGTGTTTAAAAAAACTTGAACAACCCTATATTGTATTTATCAAATTGAGCAAAATCTAACAATTACATTCGAGGGTGAATTACTCACATGTGCTCCAATATACAATTACCAAATGTTTACATGCTTAATTGCATAACAATTGCATACGGAACAAGTCATGATATATACATGCATCAAATTATAGACATTTCATAAAAAAATTTGCAAGTGTTTAACTATCCAAATAAATATCCATGGTATAAAAGATTTGTTAATCCTTGTTATTTTCATTCAGCATAACTATAGGATACAAAATTTTACATATATGTAATTTCTGGATATATTATTATATGGCCTTGATTAAAATTATTATTCATAGAAACATTGAAATTCTAGAAATTTATCATTCCATATGATAATACATTAAAGTGTCTAATACTATGCTATGCATCTATCATACATAAATAGCTAACCATGGTGCTCTACATTGGCTGTATACAGATCTTAGACTTTCTTGTGTAATGGTCATCAATTAATGGGGCGAGTTATATTAATAAATATAACTTGGTGGATATATCACAATTCTAAAAAATAGTAAACCCAGTAGGAGAAAATGAAATACACATATTTAACATTGAATATGTTTCAAATTTATATATAAATACGAGATTTGACTAGACAATCATTAGCATGGCATAACAATAGAGTGATCATAACAGTTGTCATAACATTTGAAGTCTGAAGTCATAAGCATAATCATAAATTTGATTGTAAACATGGTTATTATTGTTTTCATTGCATTGAGTTGGAATAACTTTTGGATTATAAGATATAGTTCTCTACAAGAGGAATAATTCTTTCTTGATTATATAAATCAGATGTAGAGTACATATATATATAGGGAAAACAACTTCTCCTAATTTACAAAATTACAAAATATATCTAACTAAAATTAGGAAATGAAATAATTTTGAAAAAAAAAAAAAAATTAGAAGGGAATAAGCAAATCAAGGGTTTCCTAATTTGTCCCAATCAAAAGATCAGNCGGTCATCAATTAATGGGGCGAGTTATACTAATAAATATAACTTGGTGGATTTATCACAATTCTAAAAAATAGTAAACCCAGTAGGAGAAAATGAAATACACATATTTAACATTGAATATGTTTCAAATTTATATATAAATACGAAATTTGACTAGACAATCATTAGCATGGCATAACAATAGAGTGATCATAACAGTTGTCATAACATTTGAAGTTTGAAGTCATAAGCATAATCATAAATTTGATTGTAAACATGGTTATTATTGTTTTCATTGC
>JXCR01148393.1:51628-72029 GCA_002079205.1 Phalaenopsis hybrid cultivar
TCATAAGCACTTACCTCATTGATAGAAAAGGGTTGGGTATCCTCAAAGATGGAAAAGTCTTCCCTCCATGCTTGTATTTAATGCACTGATGGAGGGTTGAAGGCACCATCCCATACTCATGGACCTACGATTGTCTGAGAAAAGCCCTAAAGGACATGCTACCATCGATCACATGGAATTTGGCTTCACTCTTGAATCCTTTGAATTGGAGAGGAAATGTAATGGAGCCTCGACTCGTTTGGCCCTTTTCATTGAAACCATTGAGCATGATCTTATCAGAACACAATCTCCACATATTTAAGGACAATAGCTCAAGTGTGTGGAAGTTGACATATTCACTGAAGCTTTTGGATCAATGAGAATACGGTTTAGCGGAGTTCCGTATATCATGATCATCCCGTTCAATGAATGGTTGTAGTCTGTAGTGCCTAAATGCAAATCATCCTCTAAGAAGGTGACAACAACTACTTCTTTGTGGTATAACGACCTCATCCTTTCTTCTATATTACATGCATGGAATACTTTAGGCTCTTTAAGGTCATTAATTAAAGTTTCTCTTAGCTCAAGGGATAGAAGGAGTGCATCATAGATGGCTGGCAGCATTTTAAGGTACGCCACAATATTATAATCCACCCATTGGAAAGACTTTTAGTTCCTTTACTAGGCACATCAGGATGATCATCTACCTCATGGGTGATGATGACTTTCCCATTTACCTTGGAGCTAGGCTCAGTCATCCTTGCATTAAGAACCTTGTTGCTTCTCAAGCGAACTTCCTGAACATCCTCATTAAGGGATCCAGATGAATCAACCCTAGTGGAACATTTAACAGGAGGTTTTATGTTTGTGCCTGTATGGCCAAAGGTCTCATATATATTTATTTATGAATCACTAAGATCATCATATGTGTGGTATGCATCTCTTAAGGAAGGCAACAATGGATGTCATCTCCCTCATCATTATCATCATCATCATCAATGTCACATGAATCCATCATCAAAATGTGAAACACAAAGACATAAGAAAAACAATTTCCTTTCATTGCTTCATTAAAGTTACAAAATGTGCTAGGAGGAGCATTACAATCGTCTTTTGAAGTTTTATCAAAAGCAAAAGAAGTTACATTCTTACTTATGTCGGCATCAGAACAATTGCCACTGCTTTAACTGATCTTCTTCCAAGAGGTTTCTCTTGGTACTACTCCAGGATTTCGATCTCCTTGGCCTCCTAGCAAGTTTTGAGCCAATTCTTGAAAGTAAAACAATCCTCAAGCACATGCCCCAAATGCCAATGATGTGAGCAATAATTGGGCTCTTTGGATCTCTCTACTTTATCGGGCCTTTTAGGTGAAGATGGATGTATCCCTTGCTTGATTGAGTTCTTTAGGATTTTCCTAATGCTCTCCCTTTTAGAGGAATACACCCGATACTTATTTTCCTTAATGGACTGTATCTTCCACTTCTGGGAGGACGGGAGAGCTTCTTCCATTGATATAACGAGCTTTTTATGCTTGTCATCAGATGTCAAAAGCGGCAAACTCTCCTCCCTCCTCTTTGATGGACCCATAAAGGCTTCTTTCCCTTGGCCTTATCATCACTCTTAAAGGCTAGGGCATTTATTGTATTCTGCAGAGTAGCCACTTTCTTGTTNACCGCTTTCTCGTTAAAAGTCTCGAAAGTTATAATGAAAGACATCTTCGATATGACCAACATAGGGTCTTTTAACTTGCCTACGAGAAAAAAGAACAATATATTGTTTTTGCAGCTCACACTTTATACTCAAGTTTCACCACCAGATAACAAAGTCCAATAGAGACTCAGTAGGACCTATTGGACTTTGTTGAGATAACATCAAGTCACTCATGGTAACTTAGTGAGGTGCCTAAGCAAAATGCTAAATGAATGCATCTTCCATATCAGTGAATGTCCAAAAGGTATCATTCAGTTGATTGGTGTATCGCTTGAAAGCAAACTCTAATAAGATGGTGACAAACAAGCAGAGTAATGATTCATCATTGTTGCCAATAGTGCAACAACAATAGATGCAGACGAGGTCGCTACATGATTATCCAAAAGATGAGCAATTGGTGCAATAGCAACATGCACCACATCAAGCTTTTGAGGCGATGTCTAGGTGGACTCGACAGCCTGTACTAGAGATACTAAACACCCCAGTCTCAAAGTGAACCATTAGGAAAACCCAATCTGATACTTCAAGCACTTTGAGGTTGTGGTTTTTAGAGTCATTCTTGCATCTCTATCTCGGATGTACTAGTAATCCAAGCAAGAAATTTTTCAAATAAATCTCCCTCTCGGATCATAGAAATGGCCTAAAGTGGAGAGGAATACAAAAGGAAGGATATATGATGGAAACTAGATAAATAAATTTTAAAAGAAACATGTAAGGTAACCCTCGTGTGATAGGTTAAGAGTATACGTCTAAATAAAATTAAATTGAACTATCTTCAATCATAATATTTATGAAGAGAAACCATACATAAGCCACACATAATCAAAGAACAAAAAAGAATATTTTGTTATGGGGTCAAAAGCACTCTCAGAGAAACGTATCCCTTTGTTTAAATACATCTTGTGTGATACCTAAGAATACTCTTAATAATAGGGGTCCTGCTTACATATAAGTGATAATTAGTAAATATAGGTGTCACAAAGGATGGTCATTTCAATCAGAAGCATCTCGACACCTCCGAGACCTATAACGAGCCACATGTGCGAGCGTGAATCTCTCGTATCCATAAATGGATGGTGGCATGTCAACTAGACCTAGGAAATGACCAGATCAATTTGACAGTAACATCCCTACTCTTCAAGGCTCACTATGTTATAAAGGCAGAGGGTGAGTCACCAAATCCCAAACAGGCGGCGGTCTACAACAATTAGGGTCGTTGAAACAATCAACAAAGTGTCAAAATGATCGATAGGGCTCAAAGAGATGTATCAATAGAAAGAGGAGAGTCTCTAAATAAGTAGAGACAATCAGGTGAGGATATCGTGGATTCATCATCCCAAGCTATGGAGACCCTAAGTTTACCTATTCGAGAAAGTAGTCGACCCAACCCGGCTAAAGAATCCTTGTTAACAATTTATCAATTGCATCATCCAAAGTAGCCTTAAGGTCAAAGAAGGAAACCTTGAGTCCTACAACNGCCTCATCCTTTCTTCTATATTACATGCATGGAATACTTTAGGCTCTTTAAGGTCATTAATCAAAGTTTATCTTAGCTCAAGGGATAGAAGGAGTGCATCATAGATGGCTGGCAACATTTTAAGCTACGCCACAATATTATAATCCACCCATTGGAAAGACTTTTAGTTCCTTTACTAGGCACATCAGGATGATCATCTACCTCATGGGTGATGATGACTTTCCCATTTACCTTGGAGCTAGGCTCAGTCATCCTTGCATTAAGAACCTTGTTGCTTCTCAAGCGAACTTCCTGAACATCCTCATTAAGGGATCCAGATGAATCAACCCTAGTGGAACATTTAACAGGAGGTTTTATGTTTGTGCCTGTATAGCCAAAGGTCTCATATATATTTATTTATGAATCACTAAGATCATCATATATGTGGTATGCATCTCTTAAGGAAGGCAACAATGGATGTTGCTCATCTCCCTCATCATTATCATCATCATCATCAATGTCACATGAATCCATCATCAAAATGTGAAACACAAAGACATAAGAAAAACAATTTCCTTTCATTGCTTCATTAAAGTTACAAAATGTGCTAGGAGGAGCATTACAATCATCTTTTGAAGTTTTATCAAAAGCAAAAGAAGTTACATTCTTACTTATGTCGGCAATCAGAACAGTTGCTACTGCTTTAACTGATCTTCTTCCAAGAGGTTTCTCTTGGTACTACTCCAGGATTTCGATCTCCTTGGCCTCCTAGCAAGTTTTGAGCCAATTCTTGAAAGTAAAACAATCCTCAAGCACATGTCCCAAATGCGAATGATGTGAGCAATAATTGGGCTCTTTGGATCTCTTTACTTTATCAGGCCTTTTAGGTGAAGATAGATGTATCCCTTGCTTGATTGAGTTCTTTAGGATTTTCCTAATGCTCTTCCTTTTAGAGGAATACACCTGATACTTATTTTCCTTAATGGACTGTATCTTCCACTTCTGGGAGGACGGGAGAGCTTCTTCCATTGATATAACGAGCTTTTTATGCTTGTCATCATATGTCAGAAGCGGCAAACTCTCCTCCCTCCTCTTTGATGGACCCATAAAGGCTTCTTTCCCTTGGCCTTATCATCACTCTTAAAGGCTAGGGCATTTATTGTATTCTGCAGAGTAGCCACTTTCTTGTTAAAAGTCTCGAAAGTTATAATGAAAGACATCTTTGATAAGACCAACATAGGGTCTTTTATCTTGCCTACGAGAAAAAAGAACAATATGTTGTTTTTTGCAGCTCGCACTTTATACTCAAGTTTCACCACCAGATAACAAAGTCCAATAGAGACTCACTAGGACCTATTGGACTTTGTTGAGATAACATCAAGTCACTCATGGTAACTTAGTGAGGTGCCCAAGCAAAATGCTAAATGAATGCATCTTCCATATCAGTGAATGTCCAAAAGGTGTCATTCAATTGATTGGTGTATCGCTTGAAAGCAAACTCTAATAAGATGGTGACAAACAAGCAGAGTAATGATTCATCATTGTTGCCAATAGTGCAACAACAATAGATGCAGATGAGGTCGCTACATGATTATCCAAAAGATGAGCAATTGGTGCAATGGCAACATGCACCACATCAAGGTTTTGAGGCGATGTCTTGGTGGACTCGACAGCTTGTACTAGAGATACTAAATACCCCAGTCTCAAAGTGAGCCATTAAGAAAACCCAATCTGATACTTCAAGCACTTTGAGGTTGTGGTTTTTAGAGTCATTCTTGCATCTCTATCTCGGATGTACTAGTAATCCAAGCAAGAAACTTTTCAAATAAATCTCCCTCTCGGATCATAGAAATGGCCTAAAGTGGAGAGGAATAAAAAAAGGAAGGATATATGATGGACACTAGATAAATAAATTTTAAAAGAAACATGTAAGGTAACCCTCGTGTGATAGGTTAAGAGTATACGTCTAAATAAAATTAGATTGAACTACCTTAAATCATAATATTTATGAAGAGAAACCATACATAAGCCACACATAATCAAAGAACCAAAAAGAATATTTTGTTATGGGGTCAAAAGCACTCTCAGAGAAACGTATCCCTTTGTTTAAATACATCTTGTGTGATACCTAAGAATACTCTTAATAATAGGGGTCCTGCTTACATATAAGTGATAATTAGTAAATATAGGTGTCACAAAGGATGGTCATTTCAATCAGAAGCATCTCGACACCTCCGAGACCTATACCGAGCCACATGTGCGAGCGTGAATCTCTCGTATCCACAAATGGATGGTGGCATGTCAACTAGACCTAGGAAATGACTATATCAAATTGAAAGTAACATCCCTACTCTTCAAGGCTCACTATGTTATAAAGGCAGAGGGTGAGTCACCAAATCCCAAATAGGCGGCGGTCTACAGCAATTAGGGTCGTTGAAACAATCAACAAAGTGTCAAAATGATCGATAGGGCTCAAAGAGGTGTATCAATAGAAAGAGGAGAATCTCTAAATAAGTAGAGACAATCAGGTGAGGATATCATGGATTCATCATCCCAAGCTACGGAGACCCTAAGTTTACCTGTTCGAGAAAGTAGTCGACCCAACCTGGCTAAACAATCCATGTTAACAATTTATCAATTGCATCATCCAAAGTAGCCTTAAGGTCAAAGAAGGAAACCTTGAGTCCTACAACCCTACACAGGTGTAGCTCAAAGAGTTGGGATTGAGTAAATGACAAAGAGGCCAAAAGAATGGAAAAGAGAAGAGGTTCAACTACATAGCTGAGACACTCTCACTAAGGGCTTATACCCCTTTTGGGTCATGGAAGCCTCTAACCCTAAGCATGCTAGACAACCATCTAAGTATAAAACTTATGTTTCGTCAGTTAGTTTGAAGAAGCACGAGAGCTTCTCCTCAGAACATGTAATATGATGTAGTTATTATGTAAAGGCTCTATTAGGGATAACTTGAGAGAAAGTCATGCAATGCAAACTATTTTAAAATGGACCAAGGGTCATTCAGAAAAGTAAAGTAGAAGTTTTAAGTAGTTGAAATAATTTTATCCTAAATTTGGATTAATCTCAATCTTTATTATTAGAATTTTGAAAAAGATAAATTTGAAGTCTTTAAAAAGCCTAAATTACATTCTTGCAGGATTCCCAAACAATCCACAATCAAAGAAAGGGAAAATTCAGCACACACTGCAAAGTATACCAAGCCAAATGAATAAAATAGTAACATAAGTTGGGTGCCGCGGGTCGAAAATATATCCATGAAAAGAAAAAAAGACAGTAAGGCTTTGCATAAAGATCTTTGGTCCTAATACTATACATCAAATAAAAAATTAGAATTAAGGTAAGAGACATGAGTTGATTGCTTCTGGTCCCCGCCACATGGTTCCTACGTCAAGCACCTTGGAACTTGTTCTTGTACCTTATTTCTAAGACAGACTCTCCTAAGGACTCTAAATGGTACATATAAAAGTCTAAAAAAAGACTTGACCTGCAACAAAGATATTAACACAGGTTATTTACATGCAACATATAATGAATCATATCTGATGGAAGGAGAGCTAAGAAGAACCTACAAGAAATAAGGGTTAGTTTTGAATTATTAAGCTCCTCCATATTGGATATGACTCCTAGTAGAAAATGACCCTAATATACTAATGTGTAAGTCTATAACCGGTAAACACATAAAGCATCACACAAAATGCTTGGCTATGGCGCGGACCAAGGACTAGTAGACATGACATGGAAAATCCTAACTACAACCTAGCCTTGGTTTAGGAAACCATCTAAACACAAAGTGGCCTAATCACAACTTATAAGTCTGTGTGCACAGTGTGGGTAAGGGCTACTGTGTGACTTTAACGGGGTCGTCGATACAGGGGGATGACATTTTAAATAAGAACCCTCACATATGGTTTAACATATGTAAATTTTAAAATAGGGAGGATAATATTAAATAGTAAAATATTCATTTTTTTATTTTAAAATATTAGACCATTAAATGCAGATCAGTAACAAAACAAATGACGTACTTTAGAGCCCTTGAATTTTTAGCATAGCCATACATATATTGATCATTATACAAAAAGCTGCATTGCTCGCTGAGATATCCTCATGAGAAATGCTCCTTTAAGTATTACGGCCATTAGGAGATCACACATCAAACAAGTAGGATTTGTCATCAATGCAACTAGGTGATGCACGTACAACCCAATACATTGTGATTATTTGATCGAGATATGAACGATCACATTGAACAAAAAGAAGGCCGATCACACATTAAGCAAATGTGAATGCAAGAATGACACATGGACACGACACATGCTAGCCCGTTATCCTGGGTACAAGCCACCTATAAAAGGAATTACACATTGTTTGGAAACCTACCTCGATGTCATGCAACAAGCAAACAAGTGCTACAAATGAATTTGCATCAGACACAGGACACCAATAAAGGAATTACTCCTTATTTGAGAGATAATTAAAAGAGCACATGTAAACATACATTCAATGCATAAGATGCCCAAAGAAAATGACAAGCATACATCATGCTATGTAGTATGATTTGTGCTATGTGAGAATCACATACATAAGTAGACACACATTGTACCTCAAACAAAGTTCATTTGTTAGAAAGCATGACTCGTACCAAGCACAATGTAAGATACCTACAACACTCCTATACGTTGTTGCCGGTGGTAATGTAGCACAACTCTTGCTAAAGAGAATTGCATAACAGGTGGCTTTATATGTAAGCCACCTCCTCACAGAATGTGCAACCATTTATCCACGTGCTTAGAGTGACATATTGAGAGAGATGCGTGCATGTACAGGTATTTGGGCATTGCCTAATTGACATGCATGTGCAGGTATTTGGGCATTTTATTATACTAATTAGTCGTGTGCATGTATTTGGGCATTGCCTATACAGACAAAATGTCCTAATGCAGAATTCTAAACAATAAATTATTCATATATGAAGTTGATCAGTATGTAAGCTTACATAAGTATTTGGGCATTGCCTAATTAGTATAATAAACAATNTGTGTGCATGTATTTGGGCATTGCCTATACAGACAAAATGTCCTAATGCAAGATTCTAAACAATAAATTATTAACATATATGAAGTTGATCAGTATGTAAGCTTACATAAGTATTTGGGCATTGCCTAATTAGTATAATAAACAATATTTTTTAACTTGCCTATCTATGAAATGGTATATTTCACTTTGTGAGAGAGTTAAAATAGCGGCATTTTTCTTTGATACGAAAGATTTGGGTGGCATAAGTGTAAAGTAAGTAAAATGTATATGTTATACATGTAAATACATAAGAATTGGATGGTATGTACGCAAATACCCCTTTCTATATATATATATATATATATATATATATATATATGATAGCGAGTCAAACCAGACTACTGAATAAATGTCATTTTAGAGTGAAGCTTTGACAATCCACACAACGTCACTTGACAAGCTTCGTGTTTTAAGAAAAAGTGAACTTTTAACCTTACACGGCATGCAAACCATGCTCCAATGGATGCCGTAGGGTTTAAGTTATATTAAATAAATGTGGTTTAATGGTAATTATGAAAGTCAACTAGCATCCACATAGAGATTACTTCAAGTTAAGAAAGTGCATTATATAATAAATAGATGTTTAAGTTTAGGGAAATTAGATAATAATATGTATTTATTTTATGAATTTTAATTGGTTGAGAACAAGAATAGATATTTAATGTTTCTTANATTTTATTTTTGATAAGATAGTAATAATTAAATTTTTAATACGATGATTAGTAAATATTAAAATTTACATACCGGGTGCACAATTTCTATATATATATATATATATATATATTAAATTATTTATTTGTTGTGATTTTAGAAGTTATTTTCAAGATTTTATTATTATTCATTTTCAATAAATTTATACTTCAACGTTCAAATTCTCTGCGGAAGAGTTTAAAAAGTGACTGTTACTTTGAACTTATATTAAATATTGGCAAAGACTGATGTTACATTTATAAGTTGTTCAACAAATATTACTTTTTAATTTGTTGAATTTTTGGAGCTGAAAAGAACAAAATGATCAAGATAAAATAAAAAGAATATTTTATGTTTGAAAATAAAAGGGGAATTTACAACATACCAAAATTTAATTAGGATTATTTCANTGGAAGAGTTTAAAAAGTGACTGTTACTTTGAACTTATATTAAATATTGGCAAAGACATGTTACATTTATAAGTTGTTCAACAAATATTACTTTTTCATTTGTTGAATTTTTGGAGCTGAAAGTAACAAAATGATCAAAAGAAAATAAAAAAGAATATTTTATGTTTGAAAATAAAAGGGGAATTTACAACATACCAAAATTTAATTAGGATTATTTCGAAATTATTAAATTTATTTAAAAATAAATATAATACAAATTTTAGCTAACTATTCATATATATACTTATCTTAAAATAAATTTAATGGATTTAAAATTCATTATGTATGATCAAAATATGTTAAAGCACATCTGATGGCTCTAGTTGGAACATCGTGCAGAAGAAACAACCCTAGGAAACGCAATGAACCGCCAGTCGGGATGGAGAAAATTATTCAGTCGACCGAGCTGGATGGTTGGCCGAATAAGAAATGAACGACTCGTCAACATAGGAGCGAGTGAGTCAACGGTCCAAAAAGAAATAATTCGACGAAAGTAATGGGTGTCTTGACGGTTACTACGACCAACACATAGTATAGAATCTTAAGGGTATTACTGACATGTCATTATGTAACTTCTATTTAATATGAATAGGAGGACAGTAACATATAAAAAGATACTTTTTTCGAAAAGAAGTGAGATGAGTACTAATTTTGTTCTTATGAAACCCCCATCTTTCCCTACTTTCTCTGTTTTTCTCTTCTTACTTACGATTCATTCCTTACGTGTTATTCAAAAACCAATTTGACTGAACATCCTGAAAGTTGTGGTAAGAGTGGATCGTTCTGCAAAAAAGAAAATGAGTAACTCAATGAGATAACCTCAGGAAATAATCAACAATATGAGTTACACTAGTGAGTTCATGAATGAATGGATGCAATCAAAGGCAATCGTGTACGACCTAAAAGGTTTGGATTAAAACAAATTGAACCA
This sequence comes from Phalaenopsis hybrid cultivar, assembly GCA_002079205.1. Classification (NCBI taxonomy): domain Eukaryota; kingdom Viridiplantae; phylum Streptophyta; class Magnoliopsida; order Asparagales; family Orchidaceae; genus Phalaenopsis; species Phalaenopsis hybrid cultivar. The sequence continues at coordinate 61,938 of JXCR01148393.1, forward strand.
AATATTCATGAATGAATGCCTACAAAAGCTACCCACAAGCAGAGATTCAGGTGTGTTTGTTTGTTCTAGGGTTCAGAGCGCTCCGAAGGGGGTGTATCTCACTTAGTTAATTACATTTTGGGGGCTGCCCAAAAACACTCTTGATCTAAGGTGTTCTACTTAAAAATGAGTGATAACTAACACATGATTATCAAAGGATGGTTTATTTCATAGGAAACATCTCAATGCTTGCTGAGGTCGTTCTAAGCCAAAGAGTAGAGAGTAAGTCTCTCATAGTCCAAAATGATTAACGACTCATAGGCAATCGAGGTTCATGAAACAACTAGATCATATGGTAGTAAACATCCCATATGAGCATCGACCTATTAACTAAGACCCACCAAACGACATCAACGAAAGTAAGAGGAGAAATAAGGCTCAATGGAGTAAGCAAAGGAAGGGGAGAGTAACCTATTTAATAATCCGTGAATTGCATCATCCATAATGATCTTGGTAGCCCTAAGGTCAAAGGAATGAAACTCTATCCTATAGCTATCAGGTTGAGCTACAAGAGGTGGAACTTATACATGTTGAAGTAGTGAGGATGCCACTGGAAAGAAGAGAATGGGAGGTTTGGCTACAAAGCTGAAAAACACTCCCAACAAAAGGATTTACACGCCGTCTTGGTCAGGGACCATCTAACGACCTATGCATTCTAAACAACATCCTATGTAAGAAGATATGTCAGGCCAGTTGGTATGGAAGAGTGAGAGGACTCCACCTCAGGTGTATGCAAATGATGTCATTATTTAAAGTAGTTCTTAGATTTTTTGAAGGCATTATTTTACATGATGGGGTGTATAGCCATGCATACAATCCGTTTGAAATATGTTGTGAAGGTCATCCCAAAAAATAAAGACAAGTTTTAAAAATCCTTTAATCCTAATTTTTTTATCTCAATCTTTCATTAATAGGATTTTAAAAAACTTAACATTTTAGTTCATAGAGAGCCTAAGTTATATTTAGCAATATTCCCATACAAAACAGCAATAAGAAACCCTGAAAAAAAAGGAAATAACCTCAAGCATCCAAACATGCACTAAGAAGTAAAGAGCGCCAAAATATACAAAAAGACCAATGTCGATGGGTCTGCGACATACCTCGGGAAAAATAGGAAAAGCAGTCTGGCACCACATAAACATACCTGGTCTTAATTCTAGACAAGAACATAGATTCGTACTTAGTGTATAGTACAAGAGCATGTTGCTCCTGGTCACTATTCATTTGGCTTGATGCATCGTGTGCCTCAAAGTCTCTGCCTGTGCCTTAGCTATGATACAAACTCAATCCTAAATTATATAAAATACATGATAAAATAAAAACTCAAGCTACAAAAAAGATTTATCACGGGTTAACATGCAACGCATATGAGCCATGCCTGGCGGGAGAAGCTAAGTTGTGTCGCATAAAAGAGTTAGTATAAATTATTGCATTGCTCATCCCTGTACACGTGAGTGTGTGTGAGTGTTTTTAGGCATGACTCCCTACAAAAAGGCTCGACTATGACGCTATGGCGCCAAGGGGTGGTTCTATGACTCCACACAAAAATCATCATGTTTGCTCCATTTTTTTCTTATTTTCTCTAAATGTCCATTCCATGTACCTAAAACCAAAAACATGCAAAATACCTTTCTTTAAAGTGCAATATCATAAAAAATATACATAAAAATGTTTGTAAAATATGCACTAAAAACGGGTTATTTTGAGGTGTATTAGGTATTGTTCTTCTCATACAGATTTAACGTTTATCAACTTCTTGACCTCTATGGTGCCTTGTTGCTCGATTTCAAAATGCATTCTTCTAGGAGCTTGCTTGACCGAGACTATGGTTTGTTCAAGTCCTTACTTATAGATGACAACTTCTGGAGCCAAACCAGACATCTCATCGTAACTCCAAGTGAAACGATATTTATATTATGCTAATAACTTGATTATGTATGTAGACTCCTCTTCATTAAACAGAGAACTAATAAAAGTACGTACATATTCTTCCTCAGTTTCCAAATTGCCCTCTTTCAACTCATCAACTGTTGACTTGGTCTTTTTTTCAAATTCTGGTGGAGCATCTTCTATCAGAGAGTCTTCAGAATCATCTGCAGCTTCGAGACAGTCTTCATCTGATTTTTAAGTAACAATCAGACAAAACTCCATATCAACAACTGACCCTATAGTTTTGAATCTAATACCTTCTTTTAAGTTGAAAGTTCAATTTTTATTGTTCCACAGCTCCTCGAAAAGGTGTAAGCTATCTTTTGACAATTTATTGGGCACAAAGTCACTTTGGACATGTTTTTTAATGCACAGAGAGTATTGATCCCGACTGTCTATATGCAACAGTATTACAATGTATGTGATTATATTTTTAAATTATATTTCCTACTTTGCAACATGCGCTAAAAACTTGACTCTGAAGAAAGTAAGAGTTTAACTTTTATATTTATATATTGGGATACTACGTAAGTATATGTATCGTTATCAAGTAATATAAGACTTTTTGATTAAGTCTCGAATATCGAACCCACATTAACTAATTTAACTCTTAACACTGGCATTAGATAGCAAACCTCTATTTTAAAAAGACAAATACTTAAACTATAGATATTATCACAGGAATGAAAGTTCAATTCTTTTTGGATATTTTTGATAATTGAAAATAAATGAACAACTAACTAAATATAACTTGAGTTTTTGTAAGATAAAAGCACTAAATATAAAATATTTTTTTTCCTTATCATGAATCAGTAATAAGTATAGAAATTTTATTGTGGAAGTATTCAAATTGTGTTGTGTTAAATAATAGCAATATTATACTTTAACCTTACTAGAGATGCTATATAGAACATTGACTAATTTAAAATTTAAATAGTTTTGAAGGTTGGTTAGGTAAGAAAGATATCAGCCCTCACTCTAAGGTTCTCTTTTTTCCCTCCACTTGGGGGCTAACATCTCGTATCAAAACCTAAAACAATAAACCAAGTTGGGGGCTTTAGCCTGCCATTCTAAAGTCCTCTAACTCTACACCTTTCAAAGTTTATTTCTCTATTTATTTGCACTCAATCATATGAATTACATTTTAATCTATAAAATCTCATGTGATTCTTACCAATTGTTGACTAAAACAATACCATCACGGATTTACATATTCTCACAACAAATTTTAATAATGTAATGGGCTAAATCAAGAAGTAAATGAAGTACATGGATTTAAATCATCACAACTTATTTCAACATTAAAAATCAATACTTTCCACAACTTCCATCCAAAACTTTATTTACTTATCATTTTAAGGGAAAAGATAAAGAAAAATACTCAGAATTTATGGAGAAAACACAACCATAATCTAGTTTAAAAGTAGAAATCATTGTCAAACCAATAAGAAACCTAACTTAAAATCATTGTAGTAACAAAAGATAGAAACTTATCTCAAATCCTCCACAAAACTCTTAAAATTCCTTTGAATCTCTTCTTCTCTTATAACACTCTTAACTTTCAAAATAAAAACTAAAAAGAAAAGGAAAATGTAAATGCAAATGGCGTTTAAAAGTTTCTCCTAAAACTCAGAAAAGAGTCTCCCTTGAGCAACAATGAAAAAACTAGAAGAGCTCTTAATCCACTCCAACTCCCTCTTTTTATTGTTTTCCAAGAGGTGTCTTGGTATCTTGTCAAAATGTGTCTATATTCGATGAATTTCTCTAAGAGATGCCTCCTTCAAAAGTCCTTTTAATATATTTTTGTCCCTAGTGATTATAACCACTGTTTTTCGCCAATAGGTGCCTTAAAAATCTCTTCAAAATTCGTCAAAATTCATTAAGCCGTCAAATAACTGTCACTAACACTTAAGCTTAAGGTCACTGACGCTTAAGTGCGGCCTTCTCTGTATTGCGCCAGCTCTGGGCATTCAGGCGTCACAGTTCTTTTACACATTTTCATCTTTTTTGCTCCGAATTTGATTATTTTTCACTCATTTCACCATTTTTCATCTTTTTTATTGTACCTGAAAGAAAAATACACAAATATCTTCTATTAAAGCGCAACATAAATACTATATATTTTAGGTGTATCAAAATTTCTTAAACTTAAAATGTTATTTGTGCTCAAGTGACACTCCAATCTTTCAAAACTAAAATAAGTAGATTATCTATATGAGTTTCTTTAAAATATTCTAAAATTTTGTTCTCGAAATATACAATTCCAATTTAGAAAAAACTTTAGTGAATGTGACCAACTTAGAGTTTAAAAATTTCAAAAGTGAAGAGGTATGAAAATATAAGTTTCTATCTAGTTAAGAAATAGTTGTAAATATTTCTAAATACAAGGTCTAAACATTCTATCCCCTCATCTTAAAAATTTTTATTAAGTATAATTTTACTCACTATATTTATTATATCCTTAAGCTTAAGAGTTTATCAAGTTTTAAGCCTTGAAAAGCTCAGATGTAGAACTAATTTTTGATTAGGCACTAATCTTCAAGCTTTAATAAAAAAATTGTTGATCAACTCCGAAAGATTTAAAAATTAAAAAATAAAAAATAAAAAATAATGATAAAAATAAAAAAATGACCAAAAGAAGCTGGGCACCTAGCCAATGACATATTACAAAAATTTATATGTTGAAGAATAAATGTAAACATGTTGAGTAAATATTCCATAATTAAAATTTTTTTTAGGATAGGTCTAAAACTTTTCAATTTATTTTAATATGAGTGCAATATATATACCATTAAAATTGCACTCTGCCCAATGCATATTTAAATACTTCTACACTGATTATTTTTGGTGAGGATATCTTGACTAAACTCATATTCCAAAGTAAATATATAAAAAATTAATAATAAAAAAATGGTATATTTTCTTGTTAAGGTTATAATCGAATATTTTATAAAAATTATTCTCAAAATTTTTAAATTTACTTTGATGATGGTGCAATACTACAACATTTTAAAGAGATTTATANTTAAACTCATATTCCAAAGTAAATATATAAAAAAATTAATAATAAAAAAATGGTATATTTTCTTGTTAAGGTTATAATCGAATATTTTATGAAAATTATTCTCAAAATTTTTAAATTTACTTTGATGATGGTGCAATACTACAACATTTTAAAGAGATTTATACACATACCACCAAATTCCTATATATTTACATAGCTTACACCGAATATTTCTTATTTATGCACAAGTGTTATGCATGCAAATATACAAATTTAGGTGTCAGACATGTAAATAAGAGAAGAATTATGCTCTATGTATGTAAATGCCCCTATTTTAAACAAATGTAAGTGTTTTAAAATTCAAAATGTTATATACATAATATAATTTCAATTAAAAAAATATAACTAGTGCATTTTACAGCCATATATACAATAAAATGCTCAAACAATACAATTGAGGAAAGATGAGGGTCACGCCCAGCTTTATTACCAAAAAATAAAAAGTACTACACCACCGAACTAAACATCACACAACACAAGACCAAGACAACAATCCAAAAATTGACAAAATCAACCAAATGAAAAACTAAAAATACATTAAAAAAGATTTCAAAAGCTAAATTCCAATGTAGACAGAAGAAGCAGAGAACAACAACAATCAGCTACATAAAACAGAGATCCAAAACGGCAATGTCATTGTGGAACCAATGCCAAAACAAATATCTCGTACACCAAAAAAATCACAGCATCAGTACAGAAAAGAGACCTGCAGCAAGAGTCGGGAGACTAAAGGAGCATCTGCAAGGATAAACTCAAAGAAGATCAAGTAAAAAAGGGCATAACTATAAAACACAAAAATAAGAAGGAAGAAAGACAAAAACCAGCTGCATCAAAGACAAAAGACAGTAAACAAAAGAGAAACAAATTGAGCTCTCATACTTACTTGAAAGAAAATATTAAAATTCCTTCCAGATATCAAAAATGTCTAAAAAACATATTTAAGATATAGTTANTTCACAGCATCAGTAGAGAAAAGAGACCTGCAGCAAGAGTCGGGAGACTAAAGGAGCATCTGCAAGGATAAACACAAAGAAGATCAAGTAAAAAAGGGCATAACTATAAAACACAAAAATAAAAAGAAAGAAAAACAAAAACCAGCTGCATCAAAGACAAAAGACAGTAAACAAAAGAGGAACAAATTGAGCTCTCATACTTGAAAGAAAATATTAAAATTCCTTCCAGATATCAAAAATGTCTAAAAAACATATTTAAGATATAGTTAAATTTTAATTGAACGGTTAGATATAATCATAGTTCAAACCAAACACAACAAACTAACTAATCAAACTTTTAAAAAAAGGATAACCAAACCATAACTAGCTGAAGCAATGCTCTAGAGAANGAGTTCAAACCAAACACAACAAACTAACTAATCAAACTTTTAAAAAATAGATAACCAAACCATAACTAGCTGAAGCAATGCTCTAGAGAAAACCAAAGCAACACCCAACAGAAACATATCACAACATCCAGAAATAACCATAACAGCCAACAACAATAAAAAACCGCTAACAACTGCTAAACCAAAACAAAAACAACAATATCACAACTGCAAAAACCACCAACTATATCTCCAAAAATAGCAAAAAATAGCAGCAGTTGTTTAACATCTAATCTCCAANAAACATATCACAACATCCAGAAATAACCATAACAGCCAACAACAATAAAAAACCGATAAGTGCTAAACCAAAATAAAAACAACAATATCACAACTGCAAAAACCACCAACTATATGTCCAAAAATAGCAAAAAATAGCAGCAGTTGTTTAACATCTAATCTCCAAAAACTAAGACAGCACTCACAAAAACAACCAACAAAAACAACTCCAAAAACAACAAAAATAAACAGCAAAATCTTAAAGAAACTGGTGCTAAAACAACCGATAAAAACTCTAAAATGGCAAAAAAAAGAGCAACAGAATCAACCTCCAACCGCCAAAATTAAGACAACGCCCAAGGATAGCTACAACAGCACGACCAACTATAAAGAAAAAAATAGCACAAAAGAAGTCTATCCATCATAAGAAAAAAAGCCAAAGTATCAACAAAAAAGAGACCTATACAGAAAAACAAACCAAATGATCAAGAAAAAGGCCAACAATATCTAAAAACAAGCTCAGAAACTTACCTGAAATTAAAATATTAAAAATCCATCTAAATATTATAAATATTTAAAAGCCATTGGATCAAGGATATTTAAGGTATCGTTGACATTTAATAACGGTTGGAAATTATCATAGCTCAATCTAATCTCGTCAAAACAACAAATCTTGAGGATATACAAACTAAACAAAAAGAAAAAGAAACCAACCAACAACCAACAGAAACAAAACAACGACTGACTAAACAAAAAGCCAAACTCCCACAGAATGAAACAGGAAAAATTAAATAGAATAAATATCTCTAATAAACGAAGGAAAATTATNCCAAACTAAACAAAAAGAAAAAGAAACCAACCAACAACCAACAGAAACAAAACAAAGACTGACTAAACAAAAAGCCAAACTCCCACAGAATGGAACAGGAAAAATTAAATAGAATAAATATCTCTAATAAACGAAAGAAAATTATCTCTAAAGTTTCATCTTCTACTCTTCCACTTAATAATTTCAAGGATATTAAAAAACATTATATTTAAAGTTGAAATAAAATTATTAAAAACTCTTTCATTCATTTCCTTCCCAATAACAAAAGCTATAACATGAATAGTCAGTAACTAAAATCTCTTAATAATGTTAGAAGAAAAAAAAATCCACTCGAGTTAAAATATATAAAAGATTATCATTTAAAAGATGATAACTCCCATAAGGAATACATATTTTCAGTAAATNAACATTATATTTAAAGTTGAAATAAAATTATTAAAAACTCTTTCATTCATTTCCTTCCCAATAACAAAAGCTATAACATGAACAGTCAGTAAATAAAATCTCTTAATAATGTTAGAAGAAAAAAAAATCCACTTGAGTTAAAATATATAAAAGATTATCATTTAAAAGATGATAACTCCCATAAGGAATACATATTTTCAGTAAATTATGGGTAAAATTACATTAAAAGAAAAAATGATTGTGAGTCTCATTATGATTAGATCATAAAACACAAGAATAGTTAAACATAATACCTTTAACAATCAAAACATCACAAGTTTTCAAACCCGTTAAGTAAAATTTTACAAGTATTAATGACATATCTAATAAAGTAATCTTTAAACGAAACATACTTATTCCAATTCAAAACAGTAAAACTATCAAAATACAAACGATAAACAAATTTATATGAGTGTATTTGTTCCGACCATTCCAGAGACAAGAAGTGAAACCATTTTTAATTGGAATATCAAGAATAGNGAGTGTATTTGTTCCGACCATTCCAGAGACAAGAAGTGAAACCATTTTTAATTGGAATATCAAGAATATACTTTAAATAAAAATCAGGAATATAACAAGAAGAAAAATAGCAATCATTATTAACAATAACATCACCAACTTCAGCGAAAGAATAAAGATTAAAGATTAAGGCAATTGAAAATAACATTACCAAATTTCTCGAAAAGAGAAAAACCATTCAACCAAGGATCAAAAAAGAAAGGAAGATTACTACTAGAACTAATCTAAAATTGAAAACAATTCTTATTTCTAAAAGCCACTTGAGATAAATCCTTCCAAAAAGAGGAAGAACTACTTTTATGTTTAATCCGAAGAAACACATAATGATTAAAACACCAAGTAGCTAAAAGAGAAGAAAAATTAAAGNGACAATTCTTATTTCTAAAAGCCACTTGAGATAAATCCTTCCAAAAAGAGGAAGAACTGCTTTTATGTTTAATCCGAAGAAACACATAATGATTAAAACACCAAGTAGCTAAAAGAGAAGAAAAATTAAAGTTCCTCCGGAGAGTTTTGGATTTACACATTAAATTCAACATATCTTAGGCAAACCAAAACCGCTATAAACCTTAGGTTCCTATGCATTGAGCCAAGAAATTGTACGAAATTTAGAATTATAACCATTATAAAAAATAAAATTATTACTTAAGGAATTTTCTTTCTTAATCCTTTAGGAATAGAAATAGCATGAAATCGGTAATGTAAATAACTCTAAATAATATGCATTAAAAGTTGAAATTCGTCTGCGAAATATGAGAATTTTAATTTCAAACCAGCAAGCCATTTTTGCAAGTTATCTCAAAATTTAGAACAATCAGTTCAGGCAANAGTAATGTAAATAACTCTAAATAATATGCATTAAAAGTTGAAATTCGTCTGCAAAATATGAGAATTTTAATTTCAAACCAGCAAGCCATTTTTGCAAGTCATCTCAAAATTTAGAACAATCAGTTCAGGCAATTTAGAAGAACTAATAGGCGTAACTAAATAATATCAAGGTAATGATTTTAAGGAAAAACCACTAACTTGACAAATAGTTTTGAAAATTATAATCAACAAATTTGAAAAACAAATAACATATTTATCACACAAATTTGTAGACTTCTAAAAATAACAAAAATGCAATTTAAATTGTTAATAGAATTAATATTAGCTTTTTCCAAAAACTAACTTAAATAAGATGAAAAACATTATACCTATCAATAATATTATTTGAGAAACAAAAGTTAGTATATCGAGAATCAAAAGGCAAGAAAAAACATTCATTACTATGTTGACAGGTTACAAAATCTTAAAAAGAAAAAAAAAAGAAAACTTCTCCATCCAAAAATCATTACCAAAAGCTCTATCCAAAATACTCATTGAAAAATTTTTTTTGTTAATTAAACCAACAAAAAAAACCATTATAAGGAAAATAAATAATACCATAATTAAAAATAAAGTTATTAGAATCCACAAGTTTACTGGAAATATATGAAGAACCACCCATTTTCTCTTTAATACTTCTAATAAATTTAAAATACCTCAAGATAATCTAATGATCNACCATTATAAGGAAAATAAATAATACCATAATTAAAAATAAAGTTATTAGAATCCACAAGTTTACNCCAAAAACTAACTTAAATAAGATGAAAAACATTATACCTATCAATAATATTATTTGAG
>JXCR01148394.1:2205-42259 GCA_002079205.1 Phalaenopsis hybrid cultivar
TTCGCGAACAACGAGCCGTTTTGACAGTCCTAACAGCTACATGGTCATAATATTTGATCTACCACCACTACATTTATTCCCAACTTTTTTAATTTGTTATAATACATAAATTAAATCATTATAATCCTCTATATCCCTAAGAACTATTTCATAATACAACTCATTTTAGTCAAAAATATCTAAATGACTTTCTTACATCAATCTCATGTCAACAAAGAAGACATTAGTTATGATTAACTTAATTAAACTTCCATTGCCAGTTATTAATTAGTGCTCTCCAAACAAGCTTTTGCCTTCCCTATCACCGAGATTACTGCTAATTAATTAACTGTTTAGCAGGCAATTAATTAGGTCTTTCATGTCTTCTGGTTGCCATCAACGAGCCCATTAAATAAATGGAAGCTGGTGGGTTAACCCGAAGGCCTCGCCATCACCCCGTACCTGTTTTTGTATTATATTCAATATTATTTTATGTTGCATGTTGAAGAGTAATTTATAATTAAATAATAATAAATGAAATTTGACATTTGTATGACAACATGTCTAATATTAGTTTATAAGAAGAAAAAATTGATTTTAATGTATTAATGACAACTAGGATTCATTAGGGAAAGTTCGGATGGAAATTCTATATTGATTTTTGTGGGGAATTATGTTTTGTGTATTATAGCCGAGGAAGATGAAGGAAATCGCGAAATTAGGGCAGAGGAGCGACGAGACGAGAGGCAGCGAGAGTCTTTCTAAACAATGAAACGTAGATCGCGGGTAAGACCCCGCGGATCGCGTGTAATAGTAAAACTAAAACTCCGTTTTGTAAAACGTATGTGGTCCAAACGCGAGGTGGCGTTTTCAAAACACCACTGCAGCAAAAACGCCCTCACAAACTCGAGGAATTATTGCGTACGGATACCGCATGCATCTCTGCATGCGGTGTCCGATCCTGGCCGTAGATCACGGTGATCTACGGTCAGGATTATTTTCATTTTTGAAAAGAAAAAATAAAAAATTTCAGGTGGGGTGGGGCCCACCGAAATACATCAGGACCATAAATCAGGTGATTTACGGTCCGGATCGGACACCCCGTATGGAATAATTTTTCCACAAACTCACCCTGTACTTCAAATTTTACAAATATGTCATCTTATTTATGCATGAAAAGTTGTGTATCATTTTTTTAATATTAAATTAATAATATTTTTCTAATGTGAATTAAAATATTTGGGTGGTATAACTGTAAAAAGTAAAGTTTAAGTGTGAGTATAGTATTAAATTGTATGTATGTAAATGATCCTTTTCGTAAATATGTTTTAAGAAAATACTTATCATTGGTTATTTTATATTGACAAGTTATTGCGGGATTTATGTTTATGTGGTTTTCTAAATATTTTTAAGGAGATTAATTAACTAATTTCTTAATTTTAAAATAATTAAAAAATAAAAAATTACTTTTAGGTAATTTATTAAAAGTAATTAAAAATTAATATCCATTCCTCCTCTCTCCTCCCTCCTCCTTATTTTTATATCTATTTTTTTGGAATAAATATTGCATTAGGACTGCACACATAGAGTTACGTGCGAAGTCCAATGAAATAACGACACGTAGCGGTGGCAGAAAAGAAAATAAAATATGCTCTGTAACACAAGAGAATATTCCTCTTGCGTTATTCAGGTGTTATTATGTGTTTTGCAAATATTATTAATGTGTTATTGTGTTATCATGACACAGAGAATATTTTCAAAACGCAAAAACATCTAAATAACATACAATAACACATGAATAACACAGAGGGGGTGGGGAATATTCTCTTGTTGCCGGGCCGATTTTTTTTTTTTTCACCTTCACATGACACGATTTCATTGAACTCCTCACGTAACTTTACTTGCGGAGTTCTAATGCAATATTTTTTCCGATTTTTAGGTGTTAACACAATGCCGAAAAATTAATCGAAAAAAAAATGTGAGAATATTTTTTTAGCTGAAAAAACCCAATGATTTTTTGAGTATTCCCGTATAATAAAATGTCACAACGGCATGTACATTTATAATTTTCTTATTAAAATTTACTTAAAAAGCCTTCTAATTATATATTATATCAATTTATTTCCCCTCCCTTCAAATCTGGAATGACTCTTTGCGACAAGGTCATAATTCTTTGTGGAAATTGCGAAAGAATCACACTTGTGAAGGAGATAATTGTCGAATTGACTGAACATTTTATGTCCAACAATATAGTCTAATAAGCTTTTATAAATTAAATATAATCGTGTAAACTATATATTTAATGGTTGTAATTTATCGATTAAAAATGAATTATTTTTATGCATGGGAAGTTTGACTTTATATCCCCTAATGACAGAGAATGGAATGATTGATGCATGTCAGAAGATTTGCGTCGATTGGGTGGTTATTTAATATTTTAACATTGCATAAAAGTCTAACACAGACTCAGATAATAGAAGTAATAGGTGGAGATCCTTCAACAATATGGAAAACTTCAATACACAATTATTTAATAGTGTTGCACAAAATGCCAGCCAACTAGGGGGGCATGGGTTTTCACATAAAAAGGTCTAGTGTCTCTACCTATTATTTCTATTATTTAAGTGTGTTGGATTTTTGTGCAATGCTAAGACATAAAAAAATCACTCTATAAATGTGAATCTTTCGACATACATCAGTTTGGCGTCGTCAGTGGGAATGACAACCCCACAACTGAAGGACGTGTGAAAATTGTTGGATGGTCATCATACAGAACAATCGCAACAACGAAGCATCCCATTCTAACACTCATCATTCCAGGGACAGTCGCGAAGCCATTGATGTTAAACCTTTATCACTTCTTACTCTGGATGATAGTATTCTATCAGTGAAGACACCTTGGGTCCCTCTATGAAGGCTCAAGTCCATAGGATAGAGGAGTCTCCACATGAAATCCTTCAACTTCTGTGTGAGGCCTGAAAGCTAATACTTTCATATGGATCACACTTTTCATAAGTTTAGTAGCAAACGGAAATTATCTTGCTCGATCATACACGTATTGGGCTTCTCCGTGTAATGGAACCCTTCCTTTCCAAGCCAAGACAACGACCTTCTCAATACTGATAGTTACAATCATCCATCTCGTAAAGCTAGATTGACCAAAAATCCTCTGGCACTCATGAGAAACATAGTCTAATCGTATATATTTGGTGCTCATGTAAGTTTATTTGTGTCGAGTTATGGATCCTCCCTCAAGAAAATTTCCCTCTTGGGGATAAGGATCGCTTCCCCACACATTGCAACTTTTAAGACTCTTGACCATTGGTCGAGATGATCCTCCAAAAAACCCCAACAAATTTCAAACTCTCGAACATATATTCCTATGAAAGAGGAACCTAACCCTTAAAAGCTCATTAGTCGCTATCGAACCATCATGCATATTTAGGGTATGTTTAGGTAGGTGTATTTTATTAAAACATTATTATGCAGCAGGTGTGTTAGAATGTTGTTGCGCATAAGGTGATGCAGGAAAGCTGTGTCTTTCTATTTTATGCAGCTATGCAACAGATGTTTATGTTAAAAAGATATTTCTATGTTCTATTGTGTTGTTTATAACTTAATCAGCCTTTTTTCTCATTTTCATACATAAAAATAGATATCTAGTTTGAGTATTACATAATAAAAATGGACACCTCACTAAATAACAAGTAACATAATAATCAAAATTAGAAATAAAACTATTAAAATAATAATTAATGCGATCAAAATGTTGAATTCAAAATGCAAATGATTAATTTAATGAGATAATCTCTGCTTCGATGAAACTCTCAATGTCAAAACACTATGGGCGGTGGAATCATTGAACTGATTTGCCTACCTGAAAAAGTCACAATTCTCTGATCTATTAATGACCACCTATAAATTTTTCTTTCATAGCGTGTTATGAGGTAAGAAGAGAATATTGCAGTCCACAGTAGCATTACAATACTCTAAAAACGACGAAAGTCCTCAAGTTTCTTTTCTTGATGTTTAAAACCACAAAGGACATCCCTTAGATTTAGTATTAGTAAACGAGAATAATAAAAATACATAATTAAAGTTTTATAAAGTTATGGGATCTTATAGCATAAAGTATAATCTAATAAATAGACTGTCACTAAAAGAAGACAATAAACCTTTAAAAAAATGATTCTTTGTTGACTTTAGACCATGTAATACTGAGCTCGTTTGTGTCACATAAGCATAACACCACAAAGACCATCCAGAAAAACCCCAAGAGTCATATAACTAGATAAAATAAGGATCTTGGTTGCTTTTAACCTTATTTATCTGGTTCTTAATGATATGATTAACTACTTTCTCATGCCATTACCAAGATTTTCGATGAGCTTATCTGCAAACAAGTTGAGTGTTATGTTGATGGCTTGGTAAGCTTTCTTGTTCTTCTCGGCATTCTTCTAATTAGGGTTCTTTGTTCATTGCTTTTGTTTGGATTTTCTATATTCAACTTCAATTGATGGCTTCGGTTGCCCCATTCTTCAAGGGTGTGGTCTCAAGTAAACCCTATGGGTCAGGAGATGTTTGTTTCCAGTTGGATTTTCAAAATCAAATTTCAGGGAATGATTTGGGTGGTTTGCTTCAAAAACCATCCCGTAAGAATGGTAATCTTGATCTTCTTTTTTCTGAAGAATATACAGACGTTCTCATTGAATCCTTAAAGTATACTTTGGTCGGTAAACTTTCTTTTGCTCATCCCAAGTTGGAAGTTATTCTTAAGTTCTTTTCTAATTTACATCTGGTTCGCTGCTAAATTTTGAGATTGATTGATAGTAGAAATCTTATGATTACATTGCAATTAGAGGATGATTATACCTCACATTTTTCTAGAAAGGTTTTGATAATTGAGAAGTGTTATATGAAACATTTCAAATGGACTCCTAAATTCAATCCTGAGGAAGAACCTCCTACTGTGCCTATCTGGATTAGATTTCTGGGTTTGAAACTTCTATATTTTAACCTGAAAGTTCTTTATTCTTTGGGTTCTATTTTTGGGAAACCTTTAAAAATGGATTTTGGCACTAGTAATCTTTATATGCCTTTGATGGCTTGAATTCTAGTTGAAAGGGATGTTACATCTAGTTTTCAAGATTCTATTTGGATGGGAAATTCGAATGATGGGTACTGGCAAAAAGTTGAGATGGAATTTGTTCCACAATACTGTTCTAATTGCAAGATGTTTGGGTATATTCTTTCTCATTGTTATCATGCTCACCCTGAGTTAAAGAATATTAAACCTCAATATAGCAAATCTCACAGTGGGACTAATATTGCTCTGAAACCGATGACTGATGCTTTGCACAATAAGGAGGATAGAGTGGGATCCTTACATTCTTTATCTATTAATATTAGCAATAATACAGATTTGGTTACTAATATTGTTACTAATGTTGTTGATAATTCGTTGATTATAGAGAATGTTGTTTGTCTTTCCACTGACAATAATACAAATATTGTTACTGAAGCAACTCATGATTTTGATAGAGTAGTCTTAGATAACAATAATATTACTATTTTTTATAGTGATAAACAATTGGTTTTACATCTTAGCCCTGTTATTAAAGAAAGTCTTGCTCTTACTCGAATGGAGTTAGAGGAAGATTAAATGGTACAACGTTCTTCTCGTAAGAGAAAATTTAGAGGCAACATGAAATTAAGCTATGTAAATCATGAGGCTTTTCATTCTCATTTACTGGGGAAGGAACTCGATAAGTCTGATTTGGCACTATTATTGATGAACTTTAATACTATAATTTGGAATATTATAGGCATAGCGACCTCTTGTGCTTCTAACCGACTCAAAAACTTAATCTGTGCTTATAAATTACATTTTCTTGGTATTCTAGAACCTATGGTTGCTACTAGGAATAATGTCTTTTATTTGAAAAGATTTTGTGCTTTCAGTTCTTTAGCTAATCTAAATAATAAGATATGCCTTTTATGGAAGGACTCTAGAAGGACTGATATTCTTATCAATCATCATCAATTACTGCATATTAGAGTTCATGTTTCTAATGAATCTTTTCTTTTCACCATGATTTATGTGGGTTGCACTAAGCAAGCTCGACTTGAGCTTTGGAGTCTGATTAAATCTATTACTTCATTAAATGAAGCTTGGCTTATGGGTGGGGATTTCAATATGACTTCTTCTGTTTCTGAGAAAAAAATGAGGAGTTCCACCTAAATTTACTCTGATTACTTAGTTTAATGATACTCTGATGGATGCATGGCTTTTCGATTTGAGTTTTAATGAAAACCCATTTACTTGGTATAGAGGCAATGTTGTTGAATGTCTTGATAGATTTGTTGCTAATTTCAATTGGATGTTCAACATTTGCCTATTTGTGATTCTGACCATGCCCCTATCTTGCTGAAGATTATGGATAGCTCTCATATGACTAATTATCAATTCAGATTTTATAATATGTGGACTCTTCA
Organism: Phalaenopsis hybrid cultivar; assembly: GCA_002079205.1. Classification (NCBI taxonomy): domain Eukaryota; kingdom Viridiplantae; phylum Streptophyta; class Magnoliopsida; order Asparagales; family Orchidaceae; genus Phalaenopsis; species Phalaenopsis hybrid cultivar. The sequence goes on from JXCR01148394.1 coordinate 8,680, forward strand.
TGAAGATTATAAGCAGTACCTTCAGAATCACTGGAAGGCTATTGTTGCTGGGTTTTCTGGTTACAGATTGTGGTGTTTATAAAAAAAATTAGCTAAAGCTCTTCGAAAATGGAATTGGGAGGTCTTTGGGAATCTTCATTGAAACATTGAGTCAAATGAATATAATGTTAAATCTCTTGAGCTTGATTATGCAAATAACATTATTGCTTAGGATGTTTTGCTTCAGGGTCAGCAAAAGCTTAGTGAGGCTAATTCTATGGAAAAAAGTTTTTTTGCACAAAAGCAGCCAAGGGTCATTTTTTGGATGGTGATAGAAATACTTCCTATTTTCATGCTTGCATTAATAAGAGAAGGAAAATTAATTTCATTTTTAAGATTTTTACTGTTGATGGTATTGTGCTATCTAATATCAGTGATATTGCTTCCAATGGTGTTCAATATTTTTGCATTACTTTTAGTAATGATGGGGGTTCTTTGAGTCATCTGGATAGTTATCTTTGTCATGATAATAATGTAATTGATAATACTTTCCTTATTTGTATTCCTACTATTGTGGATATCGAAGATATAATTGATAATATGGACGATGGAAAAGTTGCTGGCCCTAATGGTTTCACGGCTGAGTTTTATAAAAGTGGTTGGAGTATTATTTATGCTGATGTTGTTACAACTATTCAAGACTTCTTTAGAGGTATAGATTTGCCGAAATATTTTAAAACCTCTAATATTATTTTGATACCTAAAGTGCATAATGCTACTACTTGGGATGGCTATCGACCTATTAGCTTGAATACTGTCTTATCCAAAATTATTTCAAAAATTATGGTGAAGAGATTGCAACTCATTCTAAATAATATTATTTGTCTTAATCAATTCCCTTTATTAAAGGATAGAAATATTTTTGACAATGCTCTTATTGCTCAAGAGCTTATAATGGACATTGATAAAGAGAGTAGAGGGGAAAATATCATTTTCAAGATTGATATCATAAAAAGCTTTTGATACTATTTGTTGGGACTTCATTATGGACGTTCTCCATGCTATTGGCTTTAATGCAACCTTTTGTAAGCTCATCTATTGAACTCTCAGTGATAACTAGTACTCTTTTCTTATAAATGGTAACAAATATGACTTCTTTAAAGCTTATAAAGGCATTAAGCAAGGAGATACTCTCTCTCCTTATCACTTTATTCTTGCCTTTAACTATTTTTCGAGATATTTGAATGATCTGTTTGTTGATTATCCCAGTTTGAATTTTATTCATAAAGGAAGGCTGATTATCTCCCATTTATGCTTTGCTGATGACTTGATTGTTTTTATCAATGCCAATAAATACTCCATTAAGAAGGTTTGGGCTGAGATTCTTAATTATCAGAATACTTCTAGTTTGTTTTTTAATACTTCCATATGCTTCTTCTATTGTTCTAAAAGGGGCTATATTTCGAAGAAGTATTGGATTATGGATTATACTGGATGCAAAAAGGCTATGTTGCCGTTGACTTATTTGGGTTTTAATTTTGATAAAGGCAAGAATCGTATTGCCCTATGTCTGAAGTTGTTTGATAAACTCAAACAAAGGATTTTAACTTGGGAAAACAAGTTTTTTTCTTTTGGAGGATGTATTACTTTACTCAGAAGTGTTCTTACTTCTCTCCCTCTCCACTCTTTACAAATTATGAATATTCCTTTGGGTATGATTAAAAAGATTGAAAATCTTTTTAATAAATTTCTCTGGGAAGGTAATGACAAGTCTATGATTCACTGGACTAGTTGGAAGAAGCTTTGTAAACCCGTTGATAAAGGTGGTCTCGACTTTTGTAGTTTATCTGATTCTATCACAATAAATTACACAAAATTTTGGTATAGATTCAGAAAGAATTGCTCTCTTTGGGCTTCCTTAATGCATGCTAAATATTATTTTAATAAACATCCTCTGTCTATTACTTATAATAAGAAAGATTCTTTTATTTGGCATGAAATGTTCAAGGTAGCAAGGAACACTGAAGATCTTATCTATTGAGACATTGGTAGAGGTGATGTTTCTTTTTGGAATGATGATTGGATGGGGAAGGGTGCTTTAGTTGATTTTTATGGTGGCCCTGTTGCTATTGATATTAAAGTGAGAGATTTATGGAATGCGAATTGTTGGTGTTTACAAAGCTTAGACAAATGGTTCATAATGATGATGCTTATTTCATTAATTTGATTCCTATTAATAGTGACAATAAAGATATGGCCAAGATTAAAGGAAGAATGGGAGATTCTGTTTCTAAAAGCTTTGGTAATTCTTTTCATTGTTTTCAGGGATTAGACCTTCGATGAAATTAGAATTCATGGGTCAAAACTTCCATGTCTTTCTTTATTTGGAGAGTTATGCATAATCTACTTCCAACTGATGATCTTCTTAAATTAAAAGGTTTGAGACTTCTTTCATATTGCGTTTTGTGCAAAAAGCATGAAGAAACTAGTTTTCATATTTTTATGAGCTATCAGTTTACTATGGAAATCTGGAGACAAGTTACTTTTAAATTGCATATGGAGAATTTCGTGACTCATTATAATGACATTTTTTATATATTCAATGTATGAAAGAATTTTGGTCACGCCTTTTTCACTATTGTCCCTACTATTATCCTTTTGGTTTATTTGGGTTATGAGGAATGATATTAAATGTAACAATACGGTTCCTCATATTTATTGTACAATTAGTAGGATTAGTAATTTCTTGCTGAAAGGGCTTAAGCTTCTGACTCCTAATAAGAAGTTGATGGGTAGGCTGGCTTGTATATTGTTGAAGCTATTTATTCCTGCTCCTTTAATCAGTAAGCATGTTTCCTTGGTACATTGGTGCAAGCCTTGTGCACCTTATATTAAAATTAATATTGATGGTTGTTGGAAGCCTAATTTTGCTAGTGTTGGAGGTATGTGTAGGGATTTTTTGGGTTATATAATCTGTTGGTTCTCGGCAATGTTGTTCTTGTTTCTCCACTGGTCACTAAGGCAGATGCTATGATCTTTGTTCTTCAGGTGGAAAAAAATTTGGTTGGCAATATATTATCTTTGAAACTAATTCTTTAATTTTATGGAAGTACTGCAAATTTTCAGGAAGATCATCATTGGAGTATTAATATTCAAATGAAGAGGATTGCAACTTTATCCAAGAATTTGCATATCAGCTTGTCCCATGCTAAGAGAGAAGGAAATGGAGTTGCTCATTGGGCGGCTACACTTGGTTTATAGTCGAATGGTGCTTTATTTTCTAAAGTTGTTCCTACTGTTATGTTGCATTTGGCTCTTAAGGATGTTACTTAATTGATTTTGAGTCTATTGTTGTTTGTGTTGTTGGGTGTGTGAGTTGTATTTTTCTTTTTTTGGGGAAGATGACTTTTAAGTTTTATTTTTCTTTTTTTTTAGTGTTGTATGTGGGGTGTAGATAAGTCCTCTTGCTTATTTTGTAATTCTTTTTTGTGATTAATACATAAGGAGTTGAATAATGTTCTTTTACTAAAAAAAAAAAATTACTTTCTCATGTTTTTTCATTATTTGATTATTTAAATAAACATAAATTTAAATTTAAAATCTTTCATGTAAGTCCATAAACTAAAAACACAAATAAAGCCTAAAGCAAAATAAATAATTCTAATTAAAATCCTTATTAAGTCCTCATCAAGCTATTTATGGTTGGTCAATCTACCTTCATTGCTAGTGCTACATCAATAATATATTCATTTAATCTTCAAAATGTCAAATTTCTAGTTTTAGCTTTTTTTTGCTGTTTTAAATTTTTTATTTTGGTTAATATTAGTAGCATCATCCAAATAGATTATTTTAGTATGATAAATTATCACTTATTTGACTCTCATTTTTGCCAATTTTTTTTTCTTTTTATGCAAGACATGTTCAATAAATAATTACTCAAATCAAAAAAATTAAGAAAATGATTATAAACGCCTAGAAACTTGTTAGAGGTCACATTTTTTAATCCCATAGTTTAGTTATCTTGCATGATTTTACTTGTGTTGTTTTACAAGAAATTATTTATGATGTAAACTTATCAAATTGAAAAGATGAAGCTAATTTAATTTATGATGTAATGAACTCTTTTGACTTTATTTTTAATTTACATCTTATGATCAAGATTTCATAAATTATAAATTCTCAAAGAAAACGACAAACCAACTTGAATGCAATTTTTTATTATTATCAATATTCAATATTCTTATATTAAAAGTACATGATGAGATTCTTTGCTAAAAAAAAGTTAGTTATTTTGTGAAATATAAGTTGTATTTATTGCAAATATGAATGATATTTATTTATTTGGTCAATGATGCTCTTGACAATGGAAAGATATCCATACACTGAATTATAATTATAAGCATCATAATTTATAACCACTTCAAAAACATAGTTGCAAGAATGAACAACATATTTAATGAATAAGTTTTAGAACTATTCATTCTAAGTTAAATAATGGGTTCTTAAGGTGAATTCCAATAAGTGTTTTATAGACTCAATAGATAAACCAAAACCACATTTAAAATTTCAGCCAAATCATTTTAAAATTGGAGCTTATCAAAGTTTTGATTTACCTTTCAAAATCAATTCATAATTTACAATCTATAATCAATGTGGAAAAAAAAGGACAATGAATCTTCCTGGTTCGTCTTTACCCCACTTATTTAGCTTGCGACAATTAAAAGTACATTTTCAACAATAAGATTGACAATAAGATTGCAAAATAAGATGTTGATTTTTTTTGGATGTTCATTGATAACATGTATTGAGTAATGAGAAATGTAATGTGAAGAGCTTAATATAAATATTTCTTCTAGTGTTTTGGTTGTTCTTGTTCGCTAGCTTTTTAATTTGTTACATTCATGCCTACTTATGTTAGGTCAAATATCCAAATCTCTAGTTTTCATTCATTTTAGTAGGCCTCTTGTTTCACCCCTCCCCCCTCTAGTTATTTTACTATTTTCAAGTATCTCATATTGGGCTCAACAAGTTAATGGAAAAAATACAAATAGAAAAAATGAGTTGCATGCTTAAACACACCCATTATTTTAGTGTATTTTGAATTGAATGTAACTCAACTCATTTGAATATTTTTATTAGTATGTTATTTGAATGCAACTCAACTCATTTGAAGGAATATTAATACAATAATATAAAAAAATAATAACTAAACTACATCACACAAAAAAGGAGCTATCTCACGTAAAAGGATTCATAGCCTATCTATTAAAAGAGAAAATTGTATTTTCAACTCACTAGTTTAGTTCAGACAGTTTACAATTTTTCACTTCCAGTTAGTCAAAAAAGAGGCACTCTACTTATTATAGTTAATTTATTTTTTCCTTCTTTCTACTTATTATTAATTAGTAAATTATTATAAATTTTTATATAAAGTAAATTTTTTGAATTTAAAATATTTTTTTGTTATTTTTTATTGTAACATAAATTTAGGAGTTTATTTTTTGATATTTTGATGACTAAAACATAACATTTTTTTTAAAAAGTTATTTCTTTTTGTTAGGGCATCATAATGGGCTTATGATGATGGTGTATGAGGGGTTGGCATCAAGTGGTGGTCTAGAGGGTCGTCCTAGTCACTTCTTGCTATTAGAGAAAGTCGCACTTCGGCCTTGTGACATCTTCACGAAAATCATGATATCATCATCTAAGAGTTTCTTGCAGAGACTTGGTTTCTAAGGCTTCAATGCATTGTATGGAGTTTATCGGCGTCAAATTGTGTTGAGGATAAAATCTTAATTCTCTGAAATTAAACTAAGAATTTTTTTTTCAAATTCCTCAATTAATTAATTAGCATTTCATTCTCATCTAAAAATTTGAATTTTTGAAATCTTTTCATTGCTAACTCCATTCTCTTAATACGCCCAAACTAAAAATCCCTTAAAAATGCTAATCCTTGATGGGCATATTCTAATGNAGGTCTAGAGGGTCGTCCTAGTCCCTTCTTGCTATTAGAGAAAGTCGCACTTGGGCCTGGTGACATCTTCACGAAAATCATGATATCATCATCTAAGAGTTTGTTGCAGAGATTTGGTTTCTAAGGCTTCAATGTATAGTATGGAGTTTATTGGCATCAAATTTTGTTGAGGATGCATGTGGTGATTTTCAAATTAAATCAAGATAAAATCTTAATTCTCTGAAATTAAACTACGTATTTTTTTTCAAATTTCTCAATTAATTAATTAATTAGCATTTCATTCTCATCTAAAAATTTGAATTTTTGAAATCTTTTCAGTCGACTCCATTCTCTTAATACGCCCAAACTAAAAATCCCTTAAAAATGCTAATCCTTGATGGGCATATTCTAATGTCATTTGTTCCTTCTTTATTTTTAATTCACTCCAACTCTATATAGATATTGATATCTTGTCATTTTATATTTACAATAAAGTAAATAAGACTAGGGCTGTCAAAAAAGCTCGTTGTTCGCGAACAATTCGTGTTCGGTTTGTCAATGAGTTTGTGTTCGATTTNACCGGCGGTTTATGTAAAGAAGCGCTGTCCAGCTTCATCTTGGACGTCCATTCGATACACACGCGATCGGACGACGCGTGATCATCATCCCCGATAGCTTAGGCCTAGAACCGTCCACTTTTGAGGCTTGAGATCTCTCTCATTTCTCAACCAAATTAAGTGATTTTTTTTTTAAGACGGCTAAGTGAGACGAACACATCCATATGGTAAATGTTTCATGAAATCAAGCCTAAGCAAATCGAGAATCAAAATAGGCTCGGAAGAAGGAGAAGTTCTATACCTTTGCTCTTAGAAGAGAGCTTCAATCAGAGGTGCTTGACATGTTTGTTGAGGCCTAAGGAGGCTAGGGATTAAGCCTCTTGCTGTGGTGTAAGACCTGGGTATGATTTTGCTCAAGACTAATTTTGGGTGTTGATTGAAGTCAATACTAGAGGCTCTGTGGAAGGGGAAATTGATGGGGCTTCTTCCTTTTTCACTATTGTGAAGGTATGGGTGAAGTTAATTTAAGTTTGGTGGACTGTGGAGATGTATTGGGCTCTATCCGGGTTTCCGGCAAGGTTATGAGCTCAAATTTGAACTCCGGCAAGGGGATTCAGGGCAATGTGGTGGTTGGGTTGCACTGAGGAAGTCTCAAAGAGGCTCTGTGTGTGATTTCATGGACTCTCTCTAAGAGATTTTCAGCACTTGGTTTAATGTCCATGGAGGTGGCCTTTTATAAAAAATGGGGTTATGGTGGCTTTCATGGCCAATTAGGAGGTGTAATGTGGTGCTTAGGTGGAGGGTAGAGGTGCTCTACAACTCAATTTGGTTGAGCTGGCCTCTAGGCTTGATTTGGGTGAAGTCCCATGGCTCGGTTTTGAGCTTTTTTGGCCACTAGGCTGGCCGGCCAGCCAGGGGTAGGTGGTTAGGTGCTCAGAGCATCCAGAGGAATCCATCACAACAATTTAATGCAAATGTGTTTTCATTTGGCAAGGATATCTTAAGCATGTATATTTTTTGGAATAGATCCCTTAATTTGGAGGATCCTTGTTCCATGGCTTATTTTAGGTGGTTAGATGGGTTTTGGCTCAGTCTTAGGGGTCAACTAATGGCTGAGGTGGAGTTAAATTTTTTTCTTTAGGGTGGTTAGGTCACATTTAGTGCATGGGTCCAAGAGGGTGCAAATGACCAAAACTTGGGTTTGGTTTAGGCTATCCATGTCAATTTGCCCAAATAAATATTATACTTGGTATAGATAATCATAAGGAACAACTTTGGTGAAGGATGGAAGTGGGTTTGAGCTCAATTGAAGGGTCAATTTGAGGGAGTTTTGAATTTTAGTCAATTTGTTCATGTTGGGCTAGGATTGGGTCTAACTTGGGTAAGCCTTGGGATAAGTCCAAATTGATTGTTGTAAATGATCAATAAGGACAAAATGAAGAGTTTTAAACATGAATTGGATGCCAATTTGGAGGTTAAAGATATCAATTGGGTGAAATTTTGGGACTTGAGCCAAATTGGGACTAAATTAGGGAATTTTTTATTTAAGCCAAAATCAAATGGATTTGAGGCTTCACCAAGGCCAATTTATGATTTATTTTGATGTATGGGGATGTTATAAATATTTTACAACATTAATTGGGACCAATGGAATAGGATATGGGTTCAATTTGGTGAGATTAGGTCATATGATAAAAGTTGGGGTTTTGACCTAAATAAAAATTGGGCTCAAATCATGGGCCAATTAAGCTTGGATTTGGTTTAGTTTGGCCATATCAAAAGTTAATTTGAGTTTAGGATTGGAATTGGGGTCAATTGAGATCAAATTGATGGACATTTGAGTTGAACTTGGGGAAATTTGGGTCCTCGAAGGCAAATTTGGGGGTTTTATTTAAAGATGGTAAAATTAGCTGAATTGGGTCATGTGGTAGTTGAGGAAAATGAAATTGAGAATATTTGGGATTTATTGAGATTTTTTGGGAATTTTTTGAATTTCTGGAATTTTGGGCTACGGAGGGGTTTTTTGGTAATTTGGCCATTCTTGGAGATTTTGCGTAACTTAGGTGTTTGGAGGTTTTAAAAAGGTTTGAAATTAATTTTTGATCAAATTTGGGTATCTTGGGAAAACTTGGCAATTTTAGCAAAGTTTAGGATTTCAAAGGTGTTTAGGTAATTTGGAGGTGTTTAGGGGCAAAAGGCCAAGATGGGTATTTTTTATAGGATTGTGTAACTAATCACCCTAATTGATCCATGGACCAAAGGAAATCCCATTTTTGGTCCTCTATGTACTGGTCTTAGTTAAACCATAAGCCCTAGGGGTGGTAGGTTTAGGTTACCATCTACATGAGTATCCCAAAAAGATCAAGGGACCTAGGCTAGAAATTTGAGTTTCGGGTTGTGAGTGATTGTGAGTGCCGATGAGTGTAGTGAGTGCTTTAGCTCCAGACCAACACCCAAGGTCAACCCTAAGGTCCAACAGTCCTAAGGGTTACTCATCTTGAGTTTCCATTATAGTGACCCCACCTACTAAGTACTTAGAGGTTAGGATCAATATGTGGAACTTCAAGTTGAGTAAAGAAGATGGTAGAATTTCTAGTGGTGAGGGTGCTTTTTCTAGTTTTCTAAGAATAGTTAATAGTAAAATCCTATGGCTAGATCTTAGGCTACTAAAGAGGAAAAACTAAACCTCAACCAAAAGTGAGGTCAACACTTCCCCCACTTTTAAGGCATGGCTCATGATAGGTTATTTGCATGTGAGCTTTCCCATTGTCATTTGTTTTCATTCAGGATTGAGTCTTTCTTTTTTACTATGTACTTTTAGAGTTTAGGAGAGTCTTGTAGAAGAAATAAGATACAAGCATTGGTTCCAAGGCATTTGGCACGGGAACCACGTGGAGGGGACCAGGAGCAGATGCTCGTGCCTCGTATCTTAATTCTACATTTTATATTAATGGATAGAATTAGGACCAGGAATGTATACGCGGAGTCCGACTGCCTTTTTGTCTTTTCTGGTATATGTTGCCGACCTAGCGACACCGATCTGTTTATTATTTTAATTTATCTTGCTTTATCTTTTGCATCATGTTGCATGTCTGCACTTGCATGTGTTTTATTTATTTCTTTCTGCGACTTATTTGAGATTTCATGATATAACATAGGCTCTTTAGGATTTAAATTCCTAAACTTTCATAAAATACTAAATAAAATATTCAAGATAATTAAAATTTAGGATTAAAATATTCAGGACTAAAAATTGCAACTTTTACTTTCCTGCATATATTAATAGGGCCTTCACAATATTTAGGGACGCTCTAGATAATTGCATTCATATTTGCATGTCCCGAGGAGAATTTCCAATGCTTCTCCAACCTGACTTGTCCAACCTAACCTTTAATAGGTGGTTGTCTAGTGTGCCTAAGATGTTAGAAGGCTCCCCAACTGAGACGGAGTATAAGTCCTTTTGTTTGGAGCGTTTCCAATTTTGTAGCTGAACCTCCACTTCTCTTTATTTCCTGAGGCATCCTTGTTATTTCGGCAGGTATAAGTCCCACCTGTTGGAGCTCCAGCTTTTAGTCATAGGATAAAGTTTCCTTCCTTTGACCTTAGGGCTACCGAGGTTCCCGTGGATGATGCAATTCATGGATTGCTGACCGGGGATTTCAGGATGTGTTGGGTCGACTACTGACCAAAAGAGAAAATGTTGAGATTTTCATACATATTTTATACTGGTTTTGATAATATTGCACTTTAAATAAAGGTATTTTTGATGTTTTGTTGCAGGAATGATGAATTAGGGTCATTAGAGCAAAACGATTAAAAAAAGAATGAATTTGGAGCAAAAAAGAGCAAAATGTGAAGATTGAACTAGGGTGTCGACGGCGAGCCCAACGGCACCGACGGTGGACTTTTCCTGAGACTCCACATTTAATTCACTTAGTAGGACCGCCAACGGATCCCTCGAGGCTGTCGATTGCGAGCTCGGTGGTCCTGAGACTCCACATTTAACTTATGGGAAAACTCATCCACATATTTAAAGAGAAGACTTTGGCCGAAAATAGAGAATAGAGGCTCAAAATTGAAGTGTTGGAAAAGTGTAGAGAGTCTAAATTGTGAGGAATTTTTCAAGAGATTGTAANCGGTCCTGAGACTCCACATTTAACTTACGGGAAAACTCATCCACATATTTAAAGAGAAGACTTTGGCTGAAAATAGAGAACAGAGGCTCAAAATTGAAGTGTTGGAAAAGTGTAGAGAGTCTAAATTGTGAGGAATTTTTCAAGAGATTGTAANATTTTTTAATTCCATAGTTTAGTTATCTTGCATGATTTTACTTGTGTTGTTTCACAAGAAATTATATATGATGTAAACTTATCAAATTGAAGAGATGAAGCTAATGTAATTTATGATGTAATAAATTCTTTTGACTTTATTTTTAATTTGCATCTTATGACCAAGATTTCATAAATTACAAATTCTCAAAGAAAATGACAAACCAGCTTGAATGCCAATTTTTTAATTATCAATATTCAATATTCTTATATTAAAAGTACATGATGAGATTATTTACTAAAAAAATTAGTTATTTTGTGAAATGTAAGTTGTATTTATTGCAAATATGAATGATATTTATTTATTTGGTCAATGATGCGCTTGTCAATGGAAAGATATCCATACAATGAATTCTAATCATAAGCATCATAATTTCATAACCACTTCAAAAACATAGTTGCAAGAATGAGCAACATATTTAATGAATAAGTTTTAGAACTATTCATTCGAAGTTAAATCATGGGTTCTTAAGGTGAATTCCAATAATTTTTTTATAGACTTAATAGATAAAACAAAACCACATTTAAAATTTCAGCTGAATCATTTTAAAATTGAAGCTTATCAAAGTTTTGATTTCCCTTTCAAAATCAATTCATAATTTACAATCTATAATCAATATGGAAAAAAAAGGACAACGAATCTTCCTAGTTCATCTTTACCCCACTTATTTAGCTTGCAACAATTGAAAATACATTTTAAACAATAAGATTGACAATAAGATTGCAAAATAAGATGTTGATTTTTTTTTGGATGTTCATTGATAACATGTATTGAGTAATGAGAAATGTGAGCCCTGAGATAAATCTAATGATTAGTAGTTTTATGCAATGAAAGAATATTAGACAATATTTTGGATATAATGATAATAACTAGCTTAATATAAATATTACTTTTAGTTTTTTGGTTGTTCTTGTTTGCTAGCTTTTTAATTTGTTACATTCATGTCTACTTATGTAGGTCAAATATCCAAATCTCTAGTTTTCATTCATTTTAGTATGCTTCTTGTTTCACCCCTCCCCCTCTAGTTATATTACTATTTTCGAGTATCTCATATCGGGCTCAACAAGTTAATGGGAAAAATACAAATAAAAAAAATGAGTGGCATGCTTAAACACACCCATTTTCTTAGTGTATTTTGAATTGAATGTAACAACTCATTTGAAGGAATATTAATACAATAATATAAAAAATAATAATTAAACTACATCACACAAAAAAGAGCTAGCTCACATAAAAGGATTCATAGCCTATCAATTAAAAGAGAAAATTGTATTTTCAACTCACAAGTTTAGTTCAGACAGTTTACAATTTTTCGCTTCCAGTTAGTCAAAAAAAAAACCACNTGGAAAAGTTAAGAACAATGAAATTTTATATCTATGTGGATTATCATGAAATGAAATAATAGCCCTGTCATTTTTTTTCCGTTCGTGCCAGCAGATAAAGTGAAGCAAGTTAAGCTCCATCTACTTTTTCTCGCACATCTCCTCAATTTTATCCCGTTTATCTTCATTGGTACTTCTGCCCAAAAAATAGGTTCTTACGCCCTATGTAGATATTGCAGTTAATACGAGTTTATTTTCATCCTAATGGAGGTATGGACAACTTGTACTAGAAAATTGATGCTGATGAATTTTTTTCTTAAAATGAAAGCAATTATTGATCAACTAGGGAGGGAAAACACTTTGATTTAACGATAAGGTGATGGGATTTAGACAAGAGGTACTTGAGGGCTTCATGGATGAGGAAAGGTTGGAGGGATAGTGGCTTGTGAAGAAACGGAATGATGTAATGCAAGTGCCAAAATAATTTGAAGCTGAAGCATCACCATAATTGAATATGATGTTGTGTCATGAGCCAACAAAAGAAGAAAGAGAAAAACCAATACTAAAAACGCTAACATTTACGAGATAAGAACAATTAATAAGTAATTACGTAATATTATATTTTTATTAAATCATTAATTGGCTTAGCATAGCTTGAAAGATGGTCATTAAGCCTCATATGGTGAACAATCTTCTCCTATTTGTTGACGATAAATTGATATTGGCTTAGAGAGATAAATGATGTCATAAGCACGAAGGGCTTTTCCCTCTCACTAATTGCATGGCATGTAACCTTTCAGCATAAATACAAACATCTTGAATTTGTGTGTTTCATAAATAATGCATGATCATTTTAACTTTATTTGTATCACATGTTGAGTATTACGTTAGTGAACCTATTGAACCATATCTTTGGAAATTGTTTAAATCCAATAATGCTCTTTTTGGATTTTTTAACTTTATTTTACATATTTTTTTTATATTGAGTCAAATTTTTGTTGAACCTTCATTTTCTATTTCCTCAATATTGCCATACAAGATGGCATTTTTCACATCAAATTGTTGTATTTTTAAGTTATTATTAGCAACTAGTGATAAAATAACTCATTAATGCTCATTTTAGCTCTATGAGCAAAAGTTTCAAGTAATCAATATCATTTATCTGAGCTTTTTTCCACAAATCTAACTTATGCCTTTCTAGTGATCCTTCCGTTTTGTACTTAACAGTGACAAACCATGCACACTACTAGTTTTATTGCCTTCTTTACCGTCATAAATTCCCATTTATTATTTAAATGTTTACAGTTCTTCTTTCACAACATAATTTCAATTATTATTTATTTAAAACTTTGGAGATGGTTTTATGGATTGAAATAGCTGGCGGGAAATGATTAATGATGAAAAGGACGATTTTTATATAATATGAACAGGTGTTAGGGATGTTTAGTTTAAGTACCTTTGGTTGTAGGCTTAGATCACAAGTTTAATGTAGGGATTGATTTGATTGATTGAGCATGCATTGATTAATGTGACTTTTCTTTGTCAATAAACTTAAAATAACTGAGTGTGATGTGGTTTTTGTATAAGCTTGATCCGTGTAAGAGTGACTTGTTTTGGAGTAGAGTTGCTTGTTTGGTTGAAGGGGTAAGGAAGGGTGATTTAGGTGAAAAATTTTATTTGTGAATGATATATATTTTTTTAGGTAAGTAGCAACAAAGTAGATATCCTCTTTATTGAATGTGACATCAATAGATACATGCACCTTTATTGTGAGAAAATATCGGCATTTATTCCCCTTTTAAATGAAAGGGTAATTAATAAAAACACATATAATTGCTAGTGAACTATGTTTTTCTCTTTTATGGTCAAGTGAAATATTTCAAAATAGTTTGGGAATAATGTTATTTGAGTTGTTGAATTGAAGAAAGAATTTTGTTAGGACTTGAGTAGGTTTCTTTTTTGAGGATATGTATGGGTAATTAGTAAAAACACATTTAATTGCTCTTAAACTAAGTTTTCTCTTTTATGAGGTGTGTATGGTCAGATGCAATATTTCAAAATAGTTTGGGAGTAATGTTATTTTAGTTGTTGAATTGAAGAAAGAATTTCATTAGGACTTGAGTAGGTCTCTTGAACTCAAGGATCCTTGTTGCTATCTATTTATGATATGAGCGATTGTTAAGATAGCTTTTGTTGAATATTATATTTNAGGGGGGGGGTGGGAAGACTGCTTTGAAAAGTTGCAATGCTATTTTCCCGGGGACGGCTGTGCGGGATAGGGGTCGTGAAGTGTGAATGGGAAGACTGCAGTGAAAAACAGTAAAGCTGTTGTTTATGCGAGAGGCTGTAGCTAGGAAGGACGTTGTGGAGTGGTAGGGTGTGATGTGGGGAGGATAAATCACCACCTGGAAACCAAGATATACAACCGAAGCACCACCTAGGATCCTAGGATATAGCTCTCAAAGGAAGAAGAGAAGTCGACGGTTTTCCTGATATAAAGCACGCCAAAAAGCTGTTGTTTATGCGAGAGGCTGTAGCTAGGAAGGACGTTGTAGAGTGGTAGGGTGTGATGTGGGGAGGATAAATCACCACCTGGAAACCAAGATATACAACCGAAGCACCACCTAGGACCCTAGGATATAGCTCTCAAAGGAAGAAGAGAAGTCGACGGTTTTCCTGATATAAAGCACGCCAAAAAGTGCTACTCCAAACTCTAACACACACACATAAACATATATATATANATAGAGAGAGAGAGAGAGAGAGAGAGAGAGGGACTAAAAAGGATTGAAGCATAATAGAAAAAAAGAATAAGAAAGAAAAAATTGGACTGTTTCGGTAGCCCGACTTCCGTCTCCCACTATATGTTTTCTCGCGATACTGTTTCAGCTACACTACCGCGAGAAAATGATGCGAAAAGAATCTCTTGTATCACCTAATGTCAATGCGGAGTGTAAGATGTTGAAGATTTCATGATCAAGTTTATGAAAGAGATAATTGGTAGGTAATTACTATTTCCTAATTTTAAAACTTTTGTATTTAAGTTGTATTATTTTCATTCTAGTTCTTACTATTTATGACATGTTGATTGGTTCTCTGTTGCAATTGTTATGTCAATAAAACAATCACAGTATTACTTTATGAATGCATGTACAATAGTTTTCTTTTCATTATCTCATGATTTGTATGTTTTAACATGTTGACATAATAATTAGTAGATAAGCATGCTATGATAAAGAAAAATAAAAAGTATTTTATATATGAACGTTTGCATGTGCATGTTACAGGGAGTTCATTCTCTTATGGTACTAGTTGGAGACACTTATGTACCTATAAGCGTTGATGTTTTGCTTACTACTTCAGACAATAGTGAAAATAAGATTTTGTCCCATTGTGCCAAGAGGGGATATATCAATCAATGGAGAGTAGGTGTCTTTATAATAGTAGACATGTTCTATGTCCTACTATGCCGACAGGGTAAATTTTTGCTATGAGTGTGTTAGGTTATGTTTGGATGATGCCCGTGAAACAAATGCTTATGTTAAAACATATAAAATTAAGTAAATTTAAAATTTAGATTTTGAAAAGTAAAGGATGGGTTAATATTTCAAACGCTTATGCATCATAAGAAATTTCTTGTGTTAAGAAAGACAGAGGTAGACCTAGGAAGACTTGGGCTTATTGTATTAAAAATGATATTTGTGTTAAGAAAGGCAGAGGTAGACCTAGGAAGACTTGGGCTTATTGTATTAAAAATAATCCTAATTTACTAGAACTAAATGAAAATATGACACTAAATAGGACGCAATGGAGAAAAAGGATTCTTATTATAACTAAATGAAAATTATGACCTAAATAGGACACAATGGAGAAAAAGGATTCATGTAGCCGACCCCACACAGTGGGATTAAGGCTTTGTTGTTGTTGACTCAATGGAGAAAAATGATTCATGTAGCCAACCCCATTAGTGGGATTAAGGCTTTGTTGTTGTTGTTTTTGTTCAAAGACGCAATAGAGAAAAAGGATTCATGTGGCCGGCCCCACGTAGAGGGATTAAGGCTTTGTTGTTCAATGGAGAAAAAGGATTCATGTAGCCGACCCTACGTAGTGGGAGTAAGGCTTTGTTGTTGTTGCATGGAGAAAAAGGATTCATGTGGCCGACCCCACGTAGTGGGATTAAGGCTTTGTTGTTGTTAGAGAAAAAGGATTCATGTGGCCGACCCCACGTAGTGGGCTTAAGGCTTTGTTGTTGTTGTTGTGAAAAAGGATTCATGTAGCCGACCCCACGTAGTGGGATTAAGGCTTTGTTGTTGTTGTTGTTTCTTATTCATATGGCGACCCCACGTAGTGGGATTAAGGCTTTGTTGTTGTTATTATTTATGGACGTAAATGTTATTAAAATATTCAAATTATCATATGATCACTTGATAGAAAAATATAGCATGTATATTATTTTCTTTTCATTGAGTTATTGTGCTATAGAAACATAATTATTCTATTAGGATATTTTAAATACTTTACTATGTTTTAGTAAATTCTTTGAATATTAAGTAAGAATTATTATAATTGTGATGTAAAGATAATGGTTAAATTTTTGAGTCATCGTCGAACCGTTAGTCTCGCCTTGGAGATTTCAAGTCGCCAAGTCGGTCTTCACAGAAGTAGTTTAAATCTTCAATACTATGATAAAATTGGGGAGGAGTGATTATGTATTTCATTCAAATATTTGTGCAGTAGTTAACATAATCCTAGAATAGTTTACAAAATTAGGAAATAATAATTATAAAATAACTTTAATAGTCCATTAATTGATAAATAGGCAAAATAATAATTATAGAAATTACAATAATCCACAGAATTACAAGTTGGCAATGATAAACCCACGGATCATTGATATGGCTTGAAGTGAAAAAGGTGGATGATTGTTGGTCTTCGTGGAAAATAAATGGAGATGGAATTGATTGTCCCACATATACTAATGAAGAATCAATGTTGTAAAAGATATTGGGAGCCAGCATGGGTCGTGCATTGGGATGATGAACAAAATTTTCTTAAGGGAGTTTCGGGAGGCATTTGGCTTGTGGGCATATGCCTTGAAGGCCGAGTTACTGCCCCATGTGCATAGTGTGCACCTGATTGGCTCAACTGTTGAGGCATGTACCTTGTTTGTAAGTTATAACTTAAGTTAATTTGAAGTTATTAAATTAAAAATTGGTATATTGTGTATAACATTGTTATCATTAAATAAAACATTTGAAAGATGAAATTATTTATGCGTGTGTTAACTCAAAATTATTTAAAATAGAATAAAGAAATTTTTTTTCTTTACCAATTCTTTTGTCCTTAAAATGTGCACCAAGCAGAAATAAATGCAAGCGATGAGAATAATGTCTTTAACGGTATGAACCTTGTTATTGAAACTAATTTTGCAACACTTCAACCTGCATCAACATTTGATTGATGTCTCAGTTGATGTAGAAAACTTGGAGGATATGGAGCTTACAAAATAATTACACGAGGAGGGCATGATTTGCTGTCTTACTTTATTTTGTAGTCTAATTTTATTTAATTTTACAGATTTATGTCAATTGTACTTTAGAGTTTTAATAAAAATCATGTAAATTAAGGACTTATAATTTATTTTTTACTTATATTTGAATTTCTTCATATATTTTTTAGGGAAATTTATATATGTAGCATACAGTTCTTATGTATTTACATATCTTACATAAACTTTCATATGTACATACAACACTGGTGCTTTAAACCTGTGCACGAAAATGTGTGTTTGACTTTACTTTTAAAAGGTGTAATAGTGCTATTTTTTTATCTGATATTGAAATTTTGAGTGTGTGTAAATATGCAAGTTTAAGTGTGAGATATGTAATTACATATGAATTGTGTGCTATGCATGTAAATGTCCTTATTTGTTATTGATAAAATATAAAAATATAAAATGCATGGGTTATACAATCGAAATTATGCCTTGTCTTGTGATAGTAAAATGTCTTGTCATACACATCCATCTTCCAAAATTTTGCAAAGAACCAATGGAAAGTCGGTTTTTTTAATTAGAGAAGTTTAAAAGCAAGGTACTTATCAAGTCTAGCACATTGCTTTTGTTTTATGTATTTATTTATTTTTCTGTACAGCCAACTACTCTCTTCACGCCCGCCCAAATATTTTTATTTAATTCAAGTCTGCTTGATCGATCAGGCACTAGAACATCCAAATATTGTTAATGCTGATTATTTATTAGTGCTGGTGGAAGTTTGTTGCGGGGCTGTGTCTGATTGCAAGTTGTTACGGACTTGCAGAAAACCTTAGTAAGCTTGATAGTGTCAAGGTTAAGGAGTTTCTTTTCTTATTAGTGCTAGCGAGGAGGGTTGACAATATCAACTTGAATGAGGAAGGAAAAACAAAAGCCTTTATTTTGGAACCCTTTTTATGCATGTATGCTTCAATTTGTATTTTAACTTTTCTATAATTTGGGAGGGAATACTTTTACATGACCGAGAGATGAGTGGAAGTGATAGTATTTTTAAATGTTGATGTTGTATGTAATAGTTTTAATGGAGTCAATCCGTCAAACAATGAAGTGATTAATTAGCCTTTGACGTTTGTCCATGCATCCTCCTAAGCCGAATAAATGGTTATTAGTAAAATTTTTTTTCAAATACTCTTCCATTCTTCTTTGTCCCTTAGTTTTCTTTAAATCAAGTGTACCAGCTACACTTCTGCAGGACTGAAACCTGCTTTCTTAAGCTTTGATTGCATAATGAAACTAACCTAAAAATAAAAATAGCCTACCAAATTGCCTTATGTAAATCTCCCCTTCTTGCTACCTGTTTTTTTTTTTTTTGGAAATGAAAATGTTAAAAAACGTGATCCTTATTGGAATTAAAATGCATTTATTACTTTCTAGCATCATGTTCAGTCCATAAGGATTGGGGATTATGGCATTAATAAATGTCCCTATCTTGTTTAAATTTTCTTGTCCTATAAGTCGAGTCAAACTTTTTCATTGGGATGTTATGCTTTCGTTGTTTGCACTTTTAACAATAATCTCTTATTTGTGAAAAACTTTCAAATGCTAACAAGTTTTTGGTTCAGACAAGGATTCAGAAAAGCCTCAGAGAACGCAGCAGCATTCTACTACCATGTCTCTACAATCCCCATCTGACTTTCACGGTCGTTTTGAGCTAGGACTTTGTCAATCAGTGGTAAGCACGTCTTTCATTGACTATCACCAACCTCACCCGCTTTCCTCATCTTTTGTACAAAGGACACCACAACCACCACTACAATCCAGTGCACACAATTGCTTTTACATGTGATTGATTTTTGCGACTGTTTGAGTAGGCTTGCTCAAATTATCCGTACATGGATCAATGCTATGGCGTCTTTACAACTCATGGAGCTCAAGCAATGGTTATGATCTCTTATCTTACCTACCTTCTTTTCTCTTTCATTAAGTACATTTTGTTTGTGATGTAGTGTTGCTTGATTATTTTCACATGTTTACATGGCAGTTTCAATCAAATTGCATTTTGTTATGTTTAGTAGTATGGTGGAGAATTCCAATAGCTTATTGAATGTTGACTTCATCTTGAACTTCATGAACTTCTTCGTGTTATAATTGAATGTGTTGACATAAAAACGTTTAATGTATGAGGCAATCTTGAAATCAAGTTTATAAGTTGACGCTTTTGTTTCCATGAAATCAAGGGATTGCCACCATCCATTAAAATTGAGAACTTAACAACATTTATTATGAAAATTGCGTAAATAGTAACAAAAGGAAGCTTCAAAATCTTGTTGCAAGGGTAATTTGGGTCTTATTGACTAGATAATTGCATCATCACAATGATTATGATATTTAGGGTCTGTTTGGGACAGCTTTTTTACAATTTTGCATTTTAAACTGTGGTTATGCTCCTATTTAGCTATTGCTTTCGTGTCACTTCCAAAAAATGTGTTATGAATTTGATTTTTACAGCTATATCTGCTAAAGTGTGTAGCTGTAGGACAATTGTCTTCTGACCTTTTCAAAAAGAAAAATCTTTATAATATTCATAGTAGCTTTTAAAAAAATTATTCTTTTCATAACAACCTTTAAAAAAATCAAAGCGGATGAAGCCGAAGCAGTCGAAGATGCCACAGAAGCAGCAATGGCTTGCGAAGGAGATCCGATGCGGACGAAGTGAACGAGATCGTAGATTGCGGATGAGGCTTTAATCACAGACAAGATAATCAATTGCGGGATTGCGGACGAGACAACAAATGGACAGGATCGCAGATCGCAGGTGTAACCAAATACGGGAGATGGAAGAAGCAGTCGAAGAAGGTCGAAGTAGGAGAAAGACAAAGCAGACACAATCAAAGGCGAAGCAATCGATGACGAGTGAAGGCGGACGAAGCAGTTGCAGCGGACGAAAATCCTTAGATGGGCGAATCAAGACAAAGAAATAGTTCCTCCCTTCCCGCAAAAAGGCCGGCGGGAAGGGAGCCTTGACAGTCCTCCAATAACTACCGGTGGTTAGGATAAAATTTTAGCTCTGATACCATGTCAAAGTTATGAGAAAAATAGGTTGAATTTTGAATAGGCTCGATGTCTTTTCCCTTTGCTTTCATTCCATTAAATAATAATCTTACAATCTATTTTAGGTACAAAATATTATGTATAATCTATTTTAGATAATTTAATGATATATATTTCTAATCTAAAAATTCAACTAAAAGGGAAATAAATCAGAATAAAGATATTGTAAATAATTTAAATAAGGAGGCCCCTAATTATAAAGAACTCCTAATTTAGCTACTTAATTTCCGTCCTTCATGATTAACAGGAGGTGGTTTTTGTCAGTGGCTAGGAGATGAGAAGAGGCGATGCAGAGCATCTTATGGGCAATTGGTTTGCAATGGGTGAGATGGAGGAGGCAGCATGTGAGATGGCATGCAATGTGGTTGGGCCTGAGAAAGCAGTGCGTGAGTTCAAGGGAAGTTGTGCAGGTGGTGTAGTGAGGTGTATGGATTTTAGTAGGAGTTGGTAAGGGAGGTGATGCAAGGGCGTCTGCTGCACAGCGTGCTAGATGTGGTAGCCGTGGGATGCTTGGACCAGTTCAGTTCAGCTTGAACCAGTTCAACCTAACGGAGGAGGGGGGCGGTCGATCCTTTCCTTGCTTGGGAACTACCGCCTAATTGAGGGTCTACCACCATGAGCTATCGTAGTAGTACTTTTATATTATTTTAGTGTTTTAGGAGATTTTTCTTAGTGTTTTCAGTCAGGACAGCCGTCGACGTCCAAGTTTTGTCTTCTAGGGCTGTATTCGAAGGTGAGTAATGTTTTGACTGTATCTCATTTCGAGGCCCTGACTCTCCTCTAATGGTCGAGTAGTGCTTCTGCCATATCTCGCTTCTGAGGTGTTGTGTATCCTTTGACTTATCCACATCCCTCTCGCTTCATTATCACACATTCCTCCTCGCTATAGTCGTCTCGAAAGACACATCTCAACTGTCTTTTTTCAGTTCCTGCTCTCCCAACTGTCCATCAGTATGAGTCTTTATTTTGTATGTTTCTAGTCGTACTCACCTTTGAATGATATTGGGTGCCATCCAAGTCTGCTCCAGCTTACCAATGTTTTGCTTGTGCGCTTTAAGGTTTGCCTTTTGCATAATTTCACCAAATTTAAAGCTCTTTTTTCTCACATCGAAGTTGTATTTTTTCACCCTCATCTTGTTTTTTTTCCTGCTTAAGGCGTTTGAATCTGCAACTCTTCGAATAGCTCAAGCATAGGTTGTATACCTTCATCATCGACATTCCACTGCTTATTGAGTTTAGCCGCATCAAAGTTGGACGTGATAATTACCTCTGGTTATGCGGGTTACGCTCCTACATTGCTTCTAAGCCTTGTGAAAGGATGAAAAACGTTTGTCCAGTTGTCATTAAAGGAGTTGGCACGAATGTTGGATGGATCGGTTCAGCTCCACTTTTCCTTTGGTTCCTTTTACTTTCTTCTAGAGTAGCTTGAGAATGAACTTGCTCGTTGCTTCTATTTTATGTTCTTTGGATGGTGGATCAAAGTAAATTGGAAGCAAATTCTCTGGTTTTGATAGAAGTCTGACATTCTTATTTACGAACTTAATGTCGAGGTCAGTGACGATTATCATAGGTTGTCTGTAATACAGAGAAATTTGTCCAAATAAACTTGCGAATTAATTCGGGTGTGATTTTTCGTTAGGGCCTTTATTTCAATCCATTTTGAGAAGTAGTCAATCACAATTGGGATGAATTTTCTCTGGTTATTTGTAGTGAAAAAATGACCGAGATCTATACACTGGACAACAAATGGTCAGGTGCTCATGATTGGCTGTAGTTTTTGGGAGGGTTTTAATTGCATGTAGGTGCATTTTTGACTTTGCTCACATCTTTTGGAAAATATTCATGAATATTTTATGACTGTAGGCTCGAAATAGACTTACCGCGGAATTCGATTTGCTAAATTTCTTCCAGAATTGCTCCCTCATTCTCCAAAATGCACTTCGTTTAGTATGTGGGTGACTTCTTTTTCTTTGACACACCGTATATATAAGAAGTGGTAGATCTTCATAACAATACGGTGTCGAGCAGTAGGTATTGGGCTAACTTGATCTTCAACCTTTTGGAATCCCTTACACTAAAGGGTGGTACTCTAGTCTTCAGGTATTCGACATAGGGTTCCACCCGGCTCGGTTCTTGCCGCGATTCAATTTCTATCATTTATGGTTATTTAGTTATTGGGCGAATTAACTTCTACATATGCTTTCCATTGGAGTTCACCCATTTTGGATAATTGATTGAGTTGGTTCTATTCTAGAGGGATGTGTTCAACCCTGAAAATTTTGAACTTTCCAATCTGTCTTCACCTTGAGGAGCAACTTGCACGTTATTTTTTCTCTAGATTCATACTATTCACTTACCTAGTTAACCATCAATCAAGAATCTGAGCGAACAAGATGTTTGACGTTGATTCCTTCAACAAACCTTTGGTCGGTGATAAGGGCTTATCAAAAATGATTCAGCACCCTCACAATGTTCATAGCTTGCTCTCTTATTGCAACTCGAGAGCATATATAAAATGATCATCTTTGTCTTTAAGTGTGCGTGGTATGCGTGATTGTAGCTTGAGGTCTTTAACTTCTATCATCTCTTTTGTAAACTTGTAATGAAAGACTCTCAATGGTTCTTTTGGCTCCTGACAAATTTGACGTAGTCATGTGAACTCTTCTTTAGTTTTTGTGCACTGACAAATTGTATGACAAATATGCACTTGATTTTGACGAATGAGGTAATTACTCAATGGTAAGTTAAACTATCTGAGTGCCGACTTTTTAAAGGTCGTGAAAAATAAGCGACATTTTAAATCATCATTTTTTTTGGCAGAGAAATCATCCACTCAAATGAGGCCATATGTTGAGTGGGGTCAGATCTACCCTTCTTAGATTTCAGAGAGGGAATTTTGAATCTCTCCTATGCCTCTACTTTGGCGATTTCTTTGGAAAAAAAACATTCTCGAGTTGACAGCTCTTCTGGGCTTCTTCTAGCCTTCTATCTCTCTCATATTCAGGAGTTGAATTAGCATTATCAGGGTAACATGTTTCTTCTTCTTCTACCAAAGTAGACGATGAGGTTCTTCTTTGTCCCAACAACAGGTTCTCTCTTCTGTTGCACCGCCGATTTTGGAGTAGAGGGCACTTGCATCTTGGGTGCTAACTCTTGGGATATGTTCTAAATTTTATCTTATCACCACAGTCATTTCTCTTTTAAGTTGGTGCATCTGTTGCATTACAAACTCTTTGGTGCACTCTATGTTATTAGAATTTTGTTATTTTTAATTTGGTTCAATTACTTTTGGAACTCTTATTATTAGTGGCATGATTCATGCTCGTTACATATTTTAGGATGCTAGATCATGATTTGTTTGTGGATTCACACCACCAAGGAAAGAGTTAGAAAGGATCATGACTCCAAAGAACAAAGTGATGAGATGAAATGTGTGCTTTTTATCTTTAAGGAAATGCTTTTCCTACTTGGTTGTTACCCTTATTTTTAGGAAGTTTCGCGTGAGACTTGTTATATGCAATAAAACTATGCAAATATCGAGAGATACATAATTTATCTTCCGTCTTTTCTTTTTGCCCTATCAAGATAAGCCATATGAGCTAGCCTCATGCCCATACTGATCTATCTTTTTCTGACGTGCTCGTTATTATAATCTCTTCCTTATAATGCCTCTCCTTGGTAATTATACCCTTTATAAATGTGATACCGGAGCTAGCTCAAATCAAATTAGGAAAAAAAAAATATTATTAATGGAAGCAAGTATGCGGTTACAATCAAACACTCTTGAAATGGAAAATACAACACACACTACATGCAAACTCATGTTTAGGCAGATCTCGGGTGATGGTGGCCATGATTAGAGAGTCTAGCGAGGTGCCAACAAGGTAGGGAATGGGTTTTCGGGTTGTGGATGAAGAACAACATCGATTAAGGGTGGCTGGAGCAGTGAAGCAGCAAGGGCCGGCAGCCCAACCGCAGCAGTTGGCTGTTTGGGGCGGCTGGACAGCAGAAAAACAGCATTAGGGAGGCGTTGCTGCAATGTTAGCAAGCTGGAATGAGAGAAAAAGCTGGACAGGTGGCCGGAACAGCAGAAAAAAGCTCAAACAGTTGTTTTCATGCGGTGAGAACGAGCTGGAATGACGAAGGCAACGGCGGTGAAGGCATGGGATTGCGGGACAGCCAAAGAGGGACGGTCCACGGTCTGCGGCAGCGAGAAGGATGGCTGGACAGCGAGGAACTGCAGGAAGAAAGCAAGTGTTGTTGGGGTGGCTTTATCGAGGATGAAGGCGTGGTAGCTAAGCGAGAGGGAGGCGGGAAGGGGTAGGGAAGATAATCACCACCTAGAAATCAAGATACAACCGAAGCACCACTTGGAACCCTAGAATATAGCCCATAAAAGTAAAAAAAGACGCCGACGGCTGTCCCTATTCCAAACAAACAAAAAAAAACCCTAAACTCCCATGAAAGGAAATTTATAATAATATGATAACTAGGAGTGGGCCCAAAAACTGGTGGACGCTTCCAAAACAGAAAGACCCGGACCGGTTCGGTTCAGGCGAGCACAAGCCTTGCGGGAGTCGCAGTACTGTAACAATGATCACTAAACCTTCTCCTGGGCCGCTCTCGCATCAAAATGCTTCTTCTGCATTTTGCATTCGGCAATACTTATGTCAGCCTGTTTGGTTTTGAAGCTAGTTGGTGAGATCATTCTTGATGTCTCGGAGAACTTTTCATTGAGTTCGTTGCACTTAGCTGGCTTGGTTGATTTTTTGGGTGAGTTGGTCAAATTGTCTTGGTCGAATAGCATTGGCCGAGCTATCTTGATCGAGTAGCATTGTCCGATCACCTTGGATGAGCCTTCCAGATGATTATTCTGGCCAATCTGCTTGGGTGGCTCGTATGATGACCTAAATCCGGTCACATGTATGTACACACATAAGAATTGTGTGCTATGTATTATTATTATTTTTTTATGAGCGCACTAAAATGATAGATTGATTGTCTATACAAATATAAGTATTAAACATCTGTGCTTTGATTTTATTAAGAATATCCAGTACATGTATTTGTTGTCTAAATATGATATCTACAATATTCCTGCTCATCATTGTTCAATTTTTTCAAAACAGAAAGCTGTATGTTCTGTGTTGTAAAATATGATGTCCTGCTTCATAGTCAACTGTTATGTTGTTAAATAGATAACTTTGTACAAACTTTGGTAAAACATTCTAGCACCTGCATATATTTGAATATAACGTCCACAACATGTGCTGCACAAGTTTTATATTTTTTCTAGGTTTTTTTGTATTCTCATCTGTATGTCCTGTATACTCTGTACATGTATGATAATCAAGTATTCACTGATGATTTTTTCTTTCAATGTAGCATGGACGGATGCTTCTGCCACTGAATATGACAGCTGAAACACCCATATACGTTAATGCTAAACAATTCCATGGAATCATTAGGAGGAGGAAAGCTCGTGCTAAAGCAGAGATGAAGAACAAACTGGTCAAAATCAGGAAGGTGCGAATTTGGAAACAGTTTTTTCAAATAACTTAAATAATGAACATTCCATTTTCAAATTATATAAATAATGCACATTCCCTTTATGATTCATTATTTCAATAATTATTGATATGTTATGTACCGATCAAGACCACAGTAGTTGTACGATTTCAAGATTTCACAGCTGCAACTCCATTACCACTTATAAACCAAAAAATTTATCTTCATCTCTAACATATTTATGACCAACTAACAACCATGTTGAACCCTTCATCAAATTCCATGTTTTAATCTTTCAATTTTTCTTCTTCTTGTAGCCGTATCTCCATGAGTCACGCCATCTACATGCAATGCGGCGTCCCAGAGGATGTGGTGGCCGTTTCCTGAACACCAAAAAGGATGCGGATGTTCAAAATGTTAAAAGTGATAACCACAACAATGGCAAGCACTTAACCCGGCCTGCAATCACATCTCCGAGCTCTGAAATTCTTCAATCTGATAGCGGAAACCTTAACTCGGCTAGCTGCGGCTCAAGTATATCCCGATCAGAGGTGACCAGCATGTATTTGCAGGGAAAAAACGATCACTTCAATGTGATTGAGCATCTCCGTCCATCCCTTTACCACCCTCTATCAAACATGATTGTCGGAGACCGCAGCTCAGTCATCCCTTCCAAATGGGGAACAGCAGCTGATGGCTGCTGCGACCTCCTGAAGGTCTGAGGCACCAAACTTGCTACAGCCAGATGGAAGAGCTAGCTGCAATAGCAGTGATGCTGCTTTATGCAGCTTGTTCTTGTTGAGGGATAGTCCCTGCTGCCGTCTGGTTATTCCGATAGGCAATTCATTCTTGGCTTTTATCTGCATTGAGGTATATTTCTTTCTTATCACTGATATTGAAGAAAATCCTCACTGCTCTGTATAATGACTTACCATATAGCAGTAGTAGACTTTGGCTCTTTTGCTTCCATTAGTACTAATCTGTGTGAGAGAATAAGAGGTCCAACTGTTAGGGCTGTGTGCGTGTCTGAGTGGTAGTCATAGCAGCTATGGTGCTGCTGACTTTGTGCTTGTTTGTGTTAGGATTTATTACTGTTTGTTTGGAACTGCAATCTTTGCTTCTAGTATTGCATTGTTAAGCATCTCTTTGAGAATCTCGAAGCTTGGAATTGATTTTATTTTTTTTATTTTTTTTTATTTTATAGCATTTATTTATTTATTACTTAGGTTTTTTTGCTAATTTTTTGATTCTCTAACATACCTGTTGAGGATTATGCATTCATGCTTGCCTAGAGGTAAGAGTACCTTCAGTATCAAGGGGACTATTTATTACTGCATTTGTTTTTTAGTAGATGTTTTATGGCGTATAGTTGTTTGTTTTACAAGTTAATTATTTTGTGATGGTGTTAGCTGAATTTGATACTTGTTTTAATGGTTTTATTTATGCTGAATTTATACTGAGAATTAGCAAATTTCCTGTTGTAAGTTGGCTTGAAAAGTTTTTGGGTTGGGTTCGTGTTAAGATCCTAGCACATTAAATTTATTTTTAGTACAGTTCAGGCTGACTTGCCAATTTGAAGTTGATTTGAAATTGGCTTGCTAACCTAAAATCAACTCAAGATTGATCCACCAAGTTTGAAATTGATTTGAAACTGGCCCAACTTGGCCTAAATAGTTGTTATGCCTTATGCTAAATAGATATATTAGTTGGGTTCAATTCAATGGGTTAATGGCGGGTTCGACTTAGGTTGGCTCTTCTAACTCATTTAACTTTCAGGTTATGTTTTGCTCAAATTATTTTGAGTTGGGTTAGTTTCGGGTTAGTCCAAATTTGACTTGCAAACTCTATTTGACACCCCTAATTTTGATTCCATTTGATGGATTGGAGGATTAGTTAATATTTACAAATCTCCATTGAGCCATACGAAGGCATGATATTTGCCAACAAAGGAGCCACGGTGTGCTGGATCTGCGCAATAATATAAGGATTTTGATATCCTTTGGAGTGCCAATATAGACTAAGATTTACCTATGAATGTAGTGGCATTTGTATAGAGTTAATTTTATTTGTATTTATAATCGTAGAAAGTTTAGGGTCTTAATTTAGGTGGAACTTTTTAACTTTTAAACATATGTGGGATTATTCAATTGAGTGAAGGGTCATGTCAACTATGCAAAAGATTATACATATGTGCTTTGAAAGGGATACCTATGTATCCTTTCACTAGGCCTAAAAAGACTCATCATACAACAATAGAAAATATTTAGGATAAGGTTATTGCATATATGATTTGCCGATGTTCAAACATTCTCCACAAAGAGGCAAAGAAAAACTAACATTCAATAATGGGGCGATTGAGTTTTTTTGGTTTGAGTGAATCCTTATATAAGAGAGTTGAGTAGTGATTAAGTAGAGGTGGTAGATGAAGAGATTGGATGAAACAATCCAAAAATATAAAAATAAAGGCTTTCAAGTTGTTTGGTTTATAGATGCTTAAGACAATGAGGGAGATGATCTCACAATGTAAAGATAAAAGGAATAATTTGTACGAAGTTCCAACTTTATTTCTATGGGAGAGAGGAGTGAGAAGTGGATAAGAGGGAGAGGGTGAATAGGCTTTACATAAGTTTAACTCTAATAGTTTCATCATCTTTTTCTAATACTTTAGGCTGAACATGTTAATATATCATAAAATAGTTCAGTTAGCTCTATGAGCTAGCCATTAGATGAAAATCATTGGAATAATATATTAGAATTTTTTTTTAATCTATTATCAATACGATATCAAACACAAAGGGCACATGATGCCCTCTTATAGTAATTAAACACATATTACTCAGACAATGTGAGATTTATAGTGAAAGTAATATATAATATTGATTGTTTGGTGCTTCTTATATAAGAGGAGGCTATTCATAGTGAAGCCCTAGTCAGTGGCATAAAGTGCCAAGGTAAGTTATGTTGGGACGATTATTATGTTTGAAATGTTAAAAGTATAAATTAATTTGGTCTCACTGAGTTTTCAAATTTTGTACCATTGATCAAGCCATTGAGGCAAGGTGTTATCCTTAAGTTGGTGCATTATGTTGGTGAATATTATCACCATAGTTGTTAACCCTAAGCAACTAAAGCAACCAATCATGTTAGAATTGGTGGGAATGAATTATTGTTATCAAGGTGATGGGTGGCATTGAGAGTGATGCTAATGGAGAAATTAATCATGAATATCTGTCAATTCTAAGGAAGGGAAAAAAAGTGTTGATGAGTGTTGATTAATGAGATGGGTTTAGGCAAGAGGTATTAAAGGTTTCTATGAAATCATTTAGGAACTTTGGATCTTGGATGTTTCTTTTTGAATTCCAGAGGAGGCTCCAAGGACAACCTTGGCAATTATAATTTTAATTTGGGTAGAAGTGAGGAGAACCCAATAAATAATCCTCTTGAGCTATATAAAAAGAGTTATTAGAGCATTATTATGAAAAATCAATGAAAAGCTAAAGGGATTTGTCAATAAACCATAGAATGTTAATGTTGCTTTAGGATTGAGTTACATTTAGATTTGTTAGTAAAGCTCTTATGGGGTTGGGGGGCAGCTTTTTGATGAGTGTTTGCTTTCCTTAACATTTTATAGAGTATAGGAACAAGAGGCAACATATTTTCCTCTTTATTTTCCACACTATTAATATAGGTGCTTAAAATCATATTGCACTAAATTTTTTTTAAAATGGATTTCAAACTGATTGACTTAAAGTTTGAAGTTTAATTTTTTTTTCTTATAATTAAAGAAGAATACATCACAACTTATAAAGAAAGAAAGACAAAGAAGAATCTATGAGGATTAGAGTGTGTTGATTGAAGACATTAATTTAACGTAAGGAACTATAGCAGCGACTATAAAATTGGATACATTCAAGAAGACCCACCATCTCTTAGTTACACTAGCAAGATTAGAAGTATGCATTCTAATATAGATTGCATCACTAATAAAGATGGTGTGATTACATTAGCTCTTAACCCACCAACATCTTTACTCTTGGTTGGCACTATTATACGTGAATGACATGAGAACCATTTTCTTAGCCCAAAGAGAAGCCACAAAAGAGTATGTAATTATGATAGACGTTCTTAGGGACAGAGCAAATTAATGGACGATAATGGTAGATAATTTGGTAAAAACTAGATGATGGTATGACAAGTGACCAAGTGTAATATAAGTAAAATTGTAATAATTAATGACATGTATGTAGTTGTAAAGGTAAAACCAAGGAGGTTCATAGAAATACAAAGATAGATATAAATACAAAATGAGAATTTTTCCTATTTCATGGACTCCATGACCCAAATACTAGGGATAATAATTGGAGCCAATCACTTTAATGTATTCCAAAAGTTGGAAGTCATGACATACTCAATGGTGTGTATAGATGAAAGCATTATATTATTGACCTTGAGATTGCAAGTGACATCACTTGGCAAAGAAATGAGGGTGTAGCTTGACCTAGTAGCGATCACTTGATTAGTCCTAATAATAGATGAGATCATAAACAACCAGGCCTTTGGACTTCATTAAACTAATCCACCATGTTTTAAAGATGACTATTAATGGATGATTTTCATTCAAGTTTGGTTGGTTGATAATCGCTCAAGGAGTATGGAGGCATGAGAGCAGTACTGGGAGTAGGTGGAATCTTATAAGACGTCTCATTATGAGTTTTTCTTAGAGTAGTGGGTGTTATATTTATTCAATTTCCTTCTAATGNTAATTTTCTTCAGATGATGCACCAATGACACCAAATATAATTTTGTTTATGGTTTTAAAACTCAAATAAAGCTAGTGACTTGATTTACTCAAGCAAAAACCATCTACAAATACAAAATCATGCTTCAATTATAAAATATTTTATTTATTTTTAGTAACAATTATTATATTCTAGATGTTGGGGACGTTAAGAATATATGCACCCACATAAAATTAAGTTTAGTAAAAAACAATTTTATCTAATAAAATCATAACTAATCTTATAGTGCATTACATGATTAAGTTTGATCTCAATTTACATTAGTTCAAATCACTAGATTATTTACATAATTAAATAATTTATAAAATTTAATCTTAAGATCATACAAAATGATTTATATTTTACTACATGATATGCTAAATATTAAAATAAATTGACAGGATTAAATTAAATTAATTGATTAATTTAAAATTACATCAGGTATATTATTTGATATACATTATAATGTATTATTTCTTTTCTTATTTAATTTAATCAATACATGTTTTAATTTCAACCAACCTTTGTCATCTATATTTGACCTAATAGTACAAAACGACCACATAATAATTCAAATTAATATTCAATTAAATTGCTAAGAATTTAATTAATGCAAAGTTTGAATATTATTATTAGGATATTACTATTAATGTAGTTATTTGTCACTAAAAAATTCTAATATTATGCAAATCTTAAAGATAGAATCTAGCAAGAGAAAATTAAGAAAAAAAAAATCTTACACAAGGGCAGCTCTTCAATAAGTTTAGTATTCTGATTTTCAAATATTTGGCTATTAAATGTTTGATTTTTTTTTATTTAAAGTGAGAAATAATGGACCTCAATGAATGTTTTTTTAATTAAAAAATTTATTTACTAATAGATATTATGCTGATATAAATGAGAAAAAAAAGTGTATATAATATTATATCACGATATGATAGGGTCATTATTGTATCTTATGATGAGTCATCCAAATATTTCAATAAAGATCTAAAAGAATGTTACTTGATTTTAAAAATGCATATTCCTAGATATTTTGTTGTACACTTATTATAAGTATTTAGTATCCAAGGAATAACATGTCATTTGATCTCACTCGTAATGTTAACTCATGTTTTCTTAGATGAAAATTGACATAAAGAGCACATATGGTGTGTGTCAATTTATGGGGTATTCACTATTGTATTGATCAATTTAAAAATATATTTTAGTTGCATTATTGACTATTGAGGTATAACACAATCTAATTAGAAATTGAGTTTCTTAAGCCCTATGGCTTAAAGTAGATGGCACCTATAAGGGATCTGATGGAACTTTCTTAAAAATGAATATTTTAGAAGGAATATGTTTAGTTCCTACATCGTAATAATTGACATGATTACCAGATTAAGGCACAAGGCTAGATTCAAGTTCACATGACTAAGCATTAGGCCAATTATTCTTAAGGTTCAACCTTATGCCAAGTTTGTGAATATCCTTTTAGTCCACCAAGATTTGCTAGAACTATCTATTAAACTAAAGTGATAAGTTTTTTAGGAAGAATAAGTTCTTATCTAAGCTAATTATAGAGCTAAAATGACCAAGCTACGATTGGGACTCTATGATATGTGTCTCTGAAAGTAAGATTTTGACTTAGAGACATTTATTAGTTAAAGAGGAGGTCAAAGCTTATCTTAAGCTAATTATAAGTACAAATTTTTGTATCATATATATGCAATATCCTCATTAGATGTTATATTGCCTTGTTTTTTGCACTTGATTAAAGCCTTGTAAATTTTAGATAATTAGTGAGACTATGCCCTCTAACTAGCAAACCAAAAAAGGAGCCTATTAAGTCGGTCCAAACTAATAACTTGGTTTATAATTAACATTAATAAGCCATTGTATTGTGTCTATTTATTTATTTCATTTATGGGTATGTTATTCTGATTTTGTCCCCTTGACATGGATTTATGCTTGGTTTCCTTAAATGCATCTAATAATTAAATGAAAATGTAAATTTACTTAATAGTATACATGTTGGCTTTTAAAGAGACTCATAAGAGGAGGGGGATTATGAAGGGTTGAATCATGTCATTCTTATATAGGTAATATCGGATTTTGTATGCCTATATAAGAATGAATTTATTTTTGTAACAAAACACGTGAAGAGGGGATCATACTTTCCTCAAAAGGAATAGAGTGAATTTCACTATAAACTCCAAAGGCAATAATGTGCATGATTGTCGGCACTATTTTTGGTGTGGGGTTTATCCGTAAAAAGCTGTCGGTCATCGGAATTGAAATTCCATTGCCCGCTTCGGAAGGACGTTTAAAAAGTTGGGTTTTCAAAAAGATAAAGTCAAACTGACTCCATAATTTTCATAGTTTAGATGAAAGAACACTTTACCTCAAATCCTGTATCTATCCCGAAGGATGAACACAAGAATTGAGGGTGAGGCTCGATCAAATAAACTAAAGAAAGTTATGACATCCATTTGGTCTGCGAAATCAATTTATTGGCCGACAAATTCCCCTATTTAATATAAGGAATTAAATAGGGTTTATATTAT
>JXCR01148394.1:128000-143000 GCA_002079205.1 Phalaenopsis hybrid cultivar
ATTACAACAATATAATCTCAAGATGAATCCCCTAAAGTGCGCATTTGGTGTCACTTCTGGGAAGTTCCTTGGATTTGTTGTTCGTCATCGGGGAATCGAGATCGACCCGGAGAAGATTAAAGCTATCTTAGAAATGCCTCCCCCTAAAACTTTGAAACAATTACGTTCCTTTCAGGGGAAGTTGGCATATCTGAGACGCTTTATTTCTAACCTCTTAGGTAGGTGTCAGTCTTTCTCGGCATTGGTTAAAAAGGATGCCAAATTTATTTGGGAAGAAAAATGCCAGCAGGCTTTTAATGACATTAAACAATATTTAATGACACATTTTTTGCAGCCCCTATCCCAGAGAAACCTTTGATACTTTATGCCGCGGCTTTAGATTACTCACTCAGAGCTTTATTAGCCCAAGTTAATAACAAGGGAAAAGAAAATGCACTATATTACTTGAGTCGTCGTCTAATACCGACGGAGATAAGGTATCCACCAATTGAGAAGCATTATCTAGCTTTAATTTTTGCAGCCCAGAAGCTTAGGCATTACATGCTTTCTCACAAGGTAACTCTGATTTCAAGAAATAATCCGTTGCAATATTTAATGACACGACCAACACTCTTCGGACGTTTAGCAAGATGGTCGATGATATTATTGCAATTCGACATAACTTTTGTTCCCCTACGTGCTATCAAGGGACAGATATTAGCAGACTTTCTTGTTGCACACCCGTCACGAGCTGGGTCCCCACTCAATGACGAGTTAACAGATGAACAAATTCTACAAACAGATTCCTCTAGTGCACAACACTGGGAAATGTACTTCGACGGTGCTTCTTTAGCCAGAAAAGACAAAGGCTCAGGCACAATCATACCAGGCAAAGCAGGAGTTGGTTTGATTTTCATCACTCTNGGAAACCGTGGGATCTTGATCGGTGTCACTTTAATCAACTTTAATATGCCCATAATAAAAATTTAAAGAACTTTAACCATAGGGTCACTTGATTTAACATTATAAGCAAATGACCTAGAAAACTTGAACTCTGCTACAATGAGGAGCTTGGAGCTTACATGGTGGACAACCTGGCCATCTTCAACAGCAAGAGGATCTACAGCAACACTTCCTTTCTTAGCTTTAAACAACAAAGCCATAGGAATTCGAGGTTGTTTGCCTAACGCAACATAAATCCTCAAAAACATCTTTTAGGCATTTGTACAATCCTGTTGTACAATTTAAGCCCTAACTTGCCTTAGGACTACGAGGTAGTCATTTGTTATGACCTAAATCCTCACATCTTCAAGGTTATTTGTGCTGATTGCTTCACACAATCATTTGTCATGACCTAAATCCTCACATCTTCAAGGTTATTTGTGCTGATTGCTTCACACAATTGTAAATCCTAATAAAATAAAAAAATTTGCAGGATGAAACATCTAAATGATTTCTCCTAAATCATAAATCCTAATAAATAAAAAATATTGCAGGATGAAACAGAATGAGTTCTCCTAAATTGACGTTTGTTACGACCTAAATCCTCACATCTTCAAGGTTATTTGTTTAGGACTCCGAGGTAGTCGTTTGTTACGACTTAAATCCTCACATCTTCAAGGTTATTTGTGCTGATTGCTTCACACAATTGTAAATCCTAATAAAATAAAAAAATTTGCAGGATGAAACATCTAAATGATTTCTCCTAAATCATAAATCCTAATAAATAAAAAATATTGCAGGATGAAACAGAATGAGTTCTCCTAAATTGAACTCGTTATGACCTAAATCCTCACATCTTCAAGGTTATTTGTGTTGATTGCTTCACACAAATGTCGACTTAAATCCTTACATCTTCAAGGTTATTTGTGCTGATTGCTTCACACAAATGTAAATCCTAATACAAAAATTGCAGGATGAAACATCTAAAGAATTTCTCCTAAATTGAAGCCAAATAATAGGATAGCTTGTAGGATGAAATGTCTCAATAATTTTTCCTAAATTGAAGCCAAATAATAGGATAGCTTGGGAAGAATCTAAATTATTTCTCCTATATTGAAGCCAAATAAAAGGATAGCTTGGGAAGTCACTGAAGTTCTCTTTCGGATCCGTCACATCCTCTAGTGTTTCCTCCTTTGAACTCCAAAACAAAATGTTCTAAAATTTGAATCAATCCCCTTTCACACTTCTTAGTCCGATATCTTTGAAATGTCCTTACCATTTGAACTCCTTGAAGATAAATTTTCTTGAATTTTATCGAGAGTATTCTTAGGTAACTTTTATTACCTAAGATGTAATTAATTATAGAGGCTTGCCCTTATAGGAAGCTTTTCCCGAACCCAGCATAATATAAACCCTATTTAATTCCTTACATTAAATAGGGGAATTTGTCGGCCAATACATTGGTTTTGCGGACCAAACGGATGTCATAACTTTCTTTATTTTATTTGATCGAGCCTCACCCCCAACTCTTGTGTTCATCCTTCGGGATAGATACATGATTTGAGGTAAAACGCTCTTTCATCTAAACTATAAAAATTATGGGGTTGGTTTGACTTCGTCTTTCTTTTTTAAAATTAAAATTTTTAAAACGTCCTTCCAAAGCAAGCAACGCGATTTTGATTCCGATGACCGGCAGCTTCTTACGGGCCAACCCCACACCAAAAATAGTGCGACAAGTAGTTCTTCAGCAATTGATGAATCCCAGAAATCCAACTGATTAAGTTCCATGGAGTGTCATAGGAGCCCTTGATAATGTTAATAAGCATCAAAGAGTCAGATTCAACCCATAGCTGGTTGAAGTGGCAGGATCTGGCTAAGTTGAGAACCCAAAAAGCAGCTTGACATTCAGCTCCAAGGGGATCTAAAGCTTTAACAGGAGATTCAAAAAACAAGATGCACCTCCCCTCATGATTCCTGAAGACACCACCAATACCAGCAGACTGAGATTTATAGCTACTATCAGTGTAAACTTTTTTCCATCCATACTTTGGAAGACACCAACAGATTTTCAAAACTTTGGTAATGGAAGGATTAAAAGATGGGCTCAGCTCCAACACATCTTCAAAATTTTTAAATTTAATCAGTTTTTGTATAAAGGTAATACAATATAGACCCACCTTCATGGGCTCTAAAGGAGAAGCTTCATACTTCAAATCGTTTCTAGACATCCAAACAAACTAAGCCACAATGTTGGGGATTTCTTGAAGATTGATTCCTCTTCAATCTGACCAGCAATTATAGAATACCTCCCATGTTAGATTCATTGTTGGGACATTCACCTTTCCATTCACAGTAGACCAAACTTCCTGTTCCCAGGGGCAGGAAAAAAATAGGTGAGCAGTTGTTTCCTCATTAGTAAGGCAGAAAACGCATCTTGAGGGTCCTCTTAAACCCTTCAACTTCAATATATCATCAGTGTGATTCAATTTTAAGAAGAGTCTCCATATAAAAAATGACATGGAGGGAGTGATAAATTTATTTCAAATTGTTTGACCCCAATCCACCACTTGTTGGGGAGGCTGAGAAGGTAGTAAATTCTTTTTGATAGCAATTCTGTCCTTTTGCCCAGATTTAACAGAGAGTTTCAAAATATTGGAGACTTGAGAAGGGCTGTAAAAGGAAGAAAAGGAGTAAGATTCCACTTAACATGTTTCCAAAGGTCCTTCACATTCTTTGGAGAGGCTGGAGCTTTTTGATCATTCAGAATGCTACCTTCCAAAGACCAATTATCCCACCAGAAGTTTACCAATCCCTCACAAATCTCTCAGACATACATTTGTTCAGCATCCTCCATAATCTGTAACATCTTTTTCCAAATGGGGAAATCCCCCAAACCCACAGATAATTGGGTAGGGTATTGATGCTTTCAATATTTTCTTTTAAGGAATTCAGCCCAAAGTGAGGACTGAGATCTAAATTTGATCCAGAGTTTGCAAAGATTAGTATGCATAATTTGGGGGAAGGACTTGAAGCCTAACCCACCTTCCATAAAAGGTTTACACACCTTAGCCCATTTAGTCCAGTGTTTTTGCTTCCTTTGATTAGCCCATAGAAATCTATTGAAAATCCATTCTAATAATCTTTGAGTAGACTTTTTCAAGATATTCATTTGCAGAAGATAGGATGGAATAGCAGATAAAACACTTTTCAGAAGTGTTATCCTCCCCCCATTGGATAAAAAGGAATTCTCCCATACTTGAAGTTTGCTTTGAATATTTTCTAAAATGTGATCAAACTGAAAGTTTTTTGTTCTTCCTTTCATAAGAAGTACCCTTAGATATTTCATAGGAAGATGGCTATTGGTAAAGCCTGTGAAATCAGAAACCCAGATCTTTAACTCACTTTTGCATTTTTTGTTGAAGATGGAGATGCACTTCTGCTTATTTAACTTCATACCAGAGACATCCTGAAAAATCTCCAAGCTTTGCATGAATAATCTAACAGCAGATTTGGAAGCTTTTAAAAAAATAATGATGTCATTAGCAAAAGCCAAATGATTGATTAAGGTGGAAGATCTATGGCTATAAAAGGAGTGGTGTTTCCTGGTTGCCAACTCATTCAAGATTCTGGATAAGTAGTCAAAAACCCAAATAAAAATGGTAGGGGAAAGGGGGTTACCTTGTTTGATACCTCTAGATGCACTGAAAAACCCATGGGAAGTTCCATTGATGAAGATAGAATGGAAATTATTAGTCAGCCACCTGTTGATTAGAGAGATAAAGGAAGGGGAGAAACCTCTGGCAATGAGAACTTGTTCAATAAACGTCCAACTGATTGTGTCATATGTCTTTTTGATATCCAGATTGAGAATTATGTTACCTCCTCTACTGATTCTGTCCAAATCCAATACCAACTCTTGAGTCAAGAGCACATTATCAATAATACTTCTATCCTTGATGAAGGTTGTCTAATTCATGCAGATAAGCTGAGTTAAATAAGGTTGTAATCTATGGACCAGGACTTTGCTTATTATCTTAGATATAGCAGAAGTGAGGCTAATGGGTCTGAAATTTTCCCATTTGTGAGGAGTTTTTTCCTTGGGAACCAAAGTAATAGTAGATGAGTAGAAATATTTGGGGAGATCAGCCCCCCAGAAAAAGCTTTGGTCTGTAGCAATGACCTCACCCTTCACAATCAGCCAGACCTTTTTATAAAAAGCTTTGGTCCAGCTACTTTTGTGCTATCAATAGAGTTCAGAGCATCACATATTTCCTTTTCATCAGGAATATTAGTGAGAGATAGGCTTTTGGTGAACTCCCTTTCCTTATCAAACAAGGTATATTTAATGGCAGGTTGAGATGTAGGAATTTGTTTGAAAATAACTTGAAAATATTGAACAACATTATCAGCTATGCCATCAGTAGTAGTAATCCAGTGACCCTCCTGAGAAAGAATTTTTTAAATTGTATTGCATTTCCTCTTATAGTTGATGCAAGCATGATAATATTTAGAATTTCTATCCCCCTTACAGTACCTCATTTAGTTGTCCTTCTGTGCATAGAATGCCTCTTGCATGTTGATTGCATCCAGCAGATGTTCATTAGCAGACTCAAGATCCATTTCAGACCCTATGTCAGAGGACATGAGCTATTCTAATTATAATACCTTATGTTCAGCCTCAAGGACTTTATTATCTATGTTCCAACCACCTCCCAATTCCAATTAGAAAGATGTTTGCTGACTTTTTTTATGTAAAAGCAAAAGTTTTATACCGGGGATGTGATGATGAACATCAGTCCAAGCCATTGATACTTGATTGAGAAAATCCCTATGCATGGACCAAATATTGAGATATCTGAACTTGGCTTTACTTTTAGAAGTGTTGGAAGATATCTAAATAAGTAAGGGTCTATGATCAGACCCACTCATAGCCAAGTGTTGGACAAAAGTATGTAGGAAATTTCTGAACCAAAAATCATTCACCAAAACTCTCTCTAGTCTCTCCCAAATCTTCCCCCTTCTCCAAGTTTACTTAGGCCCAATAAATCCCAAATCAAAATGTCTAGCAGACTGAATGTTGTCATTAAAAATGTTCATTAAATTGATAACAGGAGATCTCCCACCCTTCTTCTCACTAGATGAAGAGAGGCAGTTGAAGTCACCCCCAACAATCCAGAAATCCCTTATAGAATAGCTGAAATCTTGTAACTGTTGCCAAAGTTTCTGTCTAGCAGTGGATGTACAACCAACATAAATGAAGGTAGCAAAACCATTATACTAATTTAAGGTAATCTTCAAGTGGATAAATTGGTCTCCCTCTTTAAGGACAGTGCATTGAATTTCCTGTCTGCAAAGAGCCATATTTTACTGTTAGTGTTGACAATAAGCTGAAATCCAGGGAACTTCCTCACAATTCTGTTGACATGCTTAGTAATCATAGGTTCAATTATATCACTGATCCAAGGTTTATACATCCTATTAAGAGCCATAATTCAATTAAGGGATTTAGGATGGGTTAATCCCCTAACATTCCAATAGATTAGATTCATTAACTTATAGAGGTGGATTCTCCTAGAGAGGGGGGGGGGCTTCCTCCAAAGAAGAAGAAGAAGAGAGTAGGTTCTTTAGATCCAAATGCATTTTCTTCTTGTTTGTTTTCTAGATCTGCCAACTTTCTTCTAGATGTTTAGCTAATTGCAAAAGCAAAGGGTCTTCCTCTGGTATCTCAGTAGCTAATTCCTTGATCAGCAGGGAGTGTTGGAAGTGCAGTTCATTTGATTTGTTCAACTTGAGTAGATTCTAGTATGATGTGAAGTTGCTCAGTCAAGAGATTTAGAACATTTTGGAGAGAGTTATCTGGTTCAACAACCTCTTTTTCTATATCTTGAGATAATTCAACTAACTTTAGTAAAGTGTCTTCCTGAGTCCTTGTCCTTAGAAATTCAGAATCTTAGGCAGCAATTCCAGCAGCAGCTAGCAACTCAATACCATGTGGCTCTAAATCCTTTCAATTAGTTCTAAGAAGCTTCCTTCTGAAGTTGGGATGAAGTCTAAAGCACTTCTCATCAGTATGGCCAAACATTTTGCAGTGATGACAATAAAAAGGTCTTTGTTCAACTATAATTTTCTACAAATATCCACTATGCTCTGTGCCTAACAAAATTTCCTCCACAGCTGGTAAAGTGATATTTCTTTCAACTAGAATTCTAGTTACTGAGGGTCTGGATAAGTTTATGGTGGGGGCATCCAACTTCAAAGGTCTTCCCAAAGCTTTGCCAATGTTGAAGAGAACTTTGTGGTTGAAAAAGTGTAGTTTAAGTCCAGGTAGCTTAAACCAAATGGGGACAATGGGAAGTTCTTTACTGGGGTCAAAATCAGGAGTCCACTTTAGTAGTTTCATTGAAATTCCTTCAATCAAAATATATTGTTTAGAAAAGATTCTAGCATAGTCTTCTTCCCTTGTGAGATTGATGAGAATATGCCTTCCATCAAGTAGGCCTGATATCGAGGCCCCTTTGAATTTCAGTCCATCAAAATATCTTCTCAAAGATTCCATTTTAGGATGGCCAAGTTGAAATTTACCAATTAAGGTGAATTTATAACATTCAGTAAGACCATTTAGGTCCTCTTCAGTAAAGTAGATAGCCAATTTCCCACTTTTCTTACATATAAGCTTGAAGAGAGGGTCATTACCCTCATGATACTCTTGAGGAAAAACCAAATCATCAGGACTCTGAACTTTATCATATCCTTTCCCAACAATGTCAGCAAAAGTGGCTTTGGCCCACTAAATATTTGTCAAAATATCAATTGTATTAGGGTCAAACATCACTGAAAGATCCCCAGTACAGAAAATAGCAAAAGGGGTCAGAGCTGTGGAACTAACACTGTGCTATCGATTTCAAGTAATTAAGTAGTAAATGAAGGAGTAGAGCAGCAAAGGCACAGTAGAGACAAAGCAGTAGAGAGAAATCCAAGTAACCAGACAACCCACACAGTAAAAAGAACAACCCAAGCAACCCGACAAACAAACAACAAACAGTAGAGCTAAGCAATGGAACAGTAAAATTTGAAAAAACCAAAACCCGAGAAGAGGTAAAGAGTTAGAGAAAAGCAGAACTTGCAAAAACCACTGATGAGAGGAGAGAAAACTAGTTGAACTTAATGAGGTAGTAGAGATTAGGCCATCTTTTACAACAGCTAGATCCATTCTGTTGAAACTCTAGTAGAGCACCAGAGGAACCAGCCGCCACCCATGGTATTATATATATATATATATATATATATATANTTATGTGTATATCCCGAAAAGTAAACACAAGACTTAAGAATGAGGCTCAATCAAATAAACTAAGAAAATATATGACATATGTTTGGTCTACAAAAAACCTTTTTTTTATAACTCGACAAGTTCTCCTATTTAATATCAAAAATTAAATAGGGTTGGGTTCGGAAAAGCTATCTATGAGGGCAAACCCTTATAGTTAGTTACATCTTATATGACCGAAGTTACTTAAGAAAACTCTCGATAAAAATCAGGGGATATTATCTTCAAAGAGGTCAAGGGATTAGGACTTTTCAATGAAATTGGAAAAAGAGGTGTCAAAGAGGAATGACTAAAATTTGAAACATTTTGTTTTGGAATACAAAGGTATAGGCTAGGAGGTGTCATAGATCTGGAGCAGCACCACGATGACTGACCAAGCTACCCAATGGTTTGGCTTCAGTTTAGAGGAGAAATATTTAAATGTTTCATCCTACGAATTTTTATTTATTTAGGGCTTACATTCGTGTGAAATGATCTCAGAAATAAATTGGAAGATGTGAGGATTTAGGTCGTGACGAACGATAACCTCAGGATTCTAAAACGAGTTAGGGCTTATATTGCATAGCAGAGCTATAGAAATACCTAAAGAGGAGTTCAGGATTTTTTTTGCACTAGGC
Organism: Phalaenopsis hybrid cultivar; assembly: GCA_002079205.1. Classification (NCBI taxonomy): domain Eukaryota; kingdom Viridiplantae; phylum Streptophyta; class Magnoliopsida; order Asparagales; family Orchidaceae; genus Phalaenopsis; species Phalaenopsis hybrid cultivar. The sequence goes on from JXCR01148394.1 coordinate 136,866, forward strand.
GGACAACGTCAAAGTCATATGGCTTTGTTATTTAATTCTAAAAAAAGAATGGTTTAGTTAGTGTATACTATTTTGTTGTTAAAGATGATCATGTTACCTACAATGCTAGCTCCAAGCTCCTCGTTGTGGTGAATTTAAGTTTTCTAATGTGTCAAATAATGATCAAATTAAGTGTTCCTAAGGGTCATGATTGTTTAAATATTACGTGGCCTATTAAAATTGATTAGAGTGACATTAGTTAGGATCCTACAGTTCCCTCGTTCAGGTACCACTATCTTCTTTTAGATTCATTTAGTCCAAATAAATTTACTAAACTCAACCTAATGAGTTCCATACTTTCATTTAAACCGTGGGAAATCTCGTTAGAAACCATAGGTTAACTCCTCTATGGGATTCCCGATCATCTGATAGTGACATTTTAATTTAGTTAAAATTTTTGCTTTGTGATATTTGTGATTAAATTTTGAGTTGTCTTACATTTTGAAGGTTGTGGCGGTGAATTTTATAATGTTTGATATTTAAATTTTTTTTTTCATTTTGTGGCTATCCTAGCAATTTTGATCTTCATGCATGGTGACATCATTGTTTAACATGCAAGTTTGAAGTAGGAAGTACAGAAATGTAAATACAAGAATTTAAAAGCGTACAAGTCGGTTCTTCTTGTTCCTCCTCCTGAAAGGTTAGTTCTAGTAATATGTATATAATTTTGCAAGAATTTAAATTGTAGGAGTATATGAAGGTATAGCTACCCCAAACTATGACTCTATTGGGACTCTAAAGTTCTTAGTGGATGATTGTAGAACAGAATATGACAAGTTCAACTTGTCCATGAAAATATCGAAGATATTTTAAAGTGCTCGGGGTATGGCCATGAACTACTTTGAAGATCTCTTGAATTAATTCAAGTTCATTTTTGAACTTATCATATTATTCCATTAATCATCCAAGTTTAGAGTATGACTACCCCATTGCCTAGTGAAACATGCAATTCTTTTGTCTCAAAGATAGGATACTTAGTCAATTTAACACTTTAATTAAGAGTTATATGGATGATTGCCCCTGAGGCAAGCTCAAGTCATCAAAGATTTGGTACTAATCATAAATGGGCTTGAAGTGCGTAAAAGATTCTAATCATTAATCATATCATCGTTTCTAAATTTCAATCAATAGGCTTAAATATTAAGCTTAGCTCACTATCAAGCCCTTAACAATCATAACGGGGAAATTGGTGGTGATTAAAATTTTGGTTTAAGTGCTATATATTCTTATTAAAAGATCATATCATCACCAATTTTAGGCTTAAGATAAGTAAATTATCTTCTCCCTAGCTTAAGCTTGTCACTTAAGAATCATTTGATTTCAAATGACTTCCAAGTCCTGTAGATTAGGGAAATTATGATTTGTTGATATTGTGAAAAGGTGGTAAGTGAGTTTCTACCTTTAACCCATTGCATTACAATCATCCAACATATTTATTAAGGATTAAAATTACGCATCCCAAATGGTTAATCCTAAATTTTGATTAAGACACCAAAATCTAAAATTACCTCTTTGTCCTTTCAGCTTTTCATCTTATAATTCTTCAAGAAAAATTCAAATAGCTTTGAAAATCATTGAGTATCCAATCCATAGATTATTTAAAGTATTAGGGAGGAAAGTATGATTTTTCAAAATTTGATTTAATTTAAAATTATTATCTTAACCCAAAAAAGGGATTTTACAATGTTAATTTTTTTAATTAAACAAAATGAAGATTTATTTTATGGGAAAATTATTACAGGTTTTTTTGGGTTAGGAGAACAGTTAAAATTTTATGATTTTTTAAAAAATATTGCAATTATTATAGTTATTTAAAGGTCATTTTTAATGACTATTTAAATACAAAAAATATTTTTTAATTACCAAAAATCACTTTTAATTTTTTATTAAACCCTCATAAGTCCAAATAACTAAGAGGAACAATTTTTATATTTTTATGATTTATATTTCATTTATTGTAATTAATTTAATGGCAAAATTGGGAAAATACATTTTAGGCCTTTAAAAATTAATTTTTAATTTAGAAAAATAAAAAAATATATATTTTGATTATTTTGGGCTATTTTTTGGACTATTTTTTATGTATTTTTAAAAAAGTATATTTTGATTATTTTTTTGTATTTTTTTTGTATTTTGGACTATTTTTTGGACTATATTTTGTATTTTTAAAAATACACTTTAGACGAGAGAACAATTGCAAACATTTTGGACTATTTTTTTTGTATTTTTAAAAATCTTGATTATTTTAGTTATTTTTAATTCAAATTATACTTTAAAAATAAATCATTTTTGCAAAAATAGATTTTATTTTTATTGAATGCCCCTCATCATAAGGAAGTCAAAAAACTATTTCTCATAATTTTCCCTAGCTTATTTAATTTAATATAGTTTATTTTGTGCAAAAATACTATTTTTACATACAATATCCACTTTAATGGCCAAATCAACATAAATGAATTTAAAATTTTTACAGTTGGTTGAAATGATTTTTATGAATAATGTGAATTGATTTTGTTAATTTTTTATTTAAATTTAATTAAAATAATTTAATACAAGGTAAAAATATTTAATTAGTAACAAAAATACACAAAATCATCGAGACCATCAGAATATTTTTCCTAAGCTTCTCTGACCATAGGAAACCTAAAAAAAATTATTCCAAAATTTTTTGAAGAATATTTTAATTTATATTATTAAATAAAGACAAAATAGTTAATTAGGCTTGAAAGTTAGGGTTAGAAGAACAAAGGTGCTCTCAGACATTGGAAAAATCAGAGGAGGTGCCCTCTATCATGAGGAATCTAGCCTAAAAATTTCATGCCATGGTGATTAGTATTTATTCATAATGAATTAAAATACCTCAAAGAATATTTAATTAATTAAAGATAATATGTTTGGGAAATAAATTTTTATTTTTGGTCCACATTTTTCTCCTTTGTTCACTTTGCAAGAAGAAAATTTTCTTTTATTCTTATGATTTCTCTACACAAAGTTATGATTTTTAAAAAATCAGGCTTTAAAATAAATCAAATATCCCCCTATTTTTCTACTTATCCACGCGACACCACCTCAACCTCATCCGCTCCTAGCTTTACATGTGGCGCTCTGCCATTTTACAATGTCAGACACCTCAGCTACCACGCGGCCCGTGGTTCATGCACCAAGACTCCATCTGGCTTTATCTCCTCCATTTATCCGATACAGGCGTGATCAGACGACTCTCAGTCATCATCCTTAAGAGATCTAACCCATAAGCCATTCACACTAAAACCTTAAGATCTTCCTCTAGACTCAACCAAATCACTTGGAGTTTGTTTCTAAACCTTCAACTACTCAAGACACGTCTATCCATATGGTTGATCAAGCATGAAATCAAACCATTACACAGGGAGAATCAAAACAAGTTTGGAAAAGGGTTAGAGCTCAATACCATTGTTTGAGAGGGGATGCCTCAATCAGATGATTTTGGTAGCTTTGATTGGGTCCAACAAACCTCCAGATGAAGTCTTTGGCCCTGATGAATTGTCCAGCTATATTTTTTATCAAACTTGATTTCAGGTGTTGGTCCAGAGTTATGTTAGAGGTTGTTTGAGAGGGGATTTTTGGTGTAATCAACTTCTCTCACCGTGGGGAGCTCTGTCATTATCTTAGAGCAAATTTCAGTGATGAAATTGGCCTTAAATAGTGGTTGTGAATGGTTGTGAGCTGGGGAATTGCACTTACGATGGTTTGGAGAGGCTGTGGTGAGATTTTCACAGAGTTTCTACAAGTATTTTAGTACTCACTTCTTTGGTCGTGGCCGGGTCAATTTAAAGTCATGGCTGCCTGGTGGAGCTCAAGGGGGTTTGATGGTTGCAAAAGCTTGCTGCTGTGGAGGGAAGAAAAGCTCAAGTGGCCAATGGGACTTAGCCAATTCAGAGGGGTTTAAATTTGAGTTTTGGTCATTTGGGGCTCCCTTGGGGTGGTTGTTTTCAGCGGCTAAGGTGTTGGCTCGCCAGGGTTCAGTCCCTTCTTGACTCAAGGAGGCCAGGGGGTGCCTAATCATGATTAACTCTTAATGGTATGCCATGATGGTAAATATTTTTGTCTTAGACCAAAAAATGGGATAAAATCCCTTAATTTAGGCAACCATTGGTCCATTCCACACCTTGGCTGTTTTAGGTGGGTTTAGGCTGGTTACTAAGGTGTACTTGGTGGCTGTAGTGTAATTAATTCAGTCATTTGGGCATGACTAAGTCAATTTTGGTGCATGGGTTCAATTTTAGTCAAATTGGCTTGAAGTTGGGTTTGGGTTAGGCTAGTCATGCCATTGATCCCAATTGATTGAACAATTTGGTGTAGATGATTATCACAAAGGGTTTATAAAACTTTTGAAGTCATTTTGAATTGATCTAGTCAAATTGGCGGTGTTGAGTTAGACTTGGGCTTAGGTTGAGATAGGGTTGGGTTAAGTCCAAAATGATGATAGAAAATGGTCTAGGGGAATATAATCAAGAGTTATCAACATCAATTGGGTGTCAATTTTGCGGTTTGGATATTCAATTACGTGACATTTGGAGACATGGCCAAATTGGGGCAAATTTGGGAATTTTTTATTTGGGTTAAGATTGGGTGAAATTTAAGCTTGATTAAGGTCAATTGAGGGTTCAATTTGATGTGTTGAAGTCTTTTGAAGAGTTTATGATGCAAATTGACGCAATTGAGTAGGATATGGGGTTCAATTGTGTGAGATTGAGTTATATGGTTAAAATTTGGGGTTTTGGTTTGGAACAAAATTGAGCTCAAGTAATTGCTATATAAGCTTGGATTTGGTTTGAAATGGTCATATTCATGATTAATTTGAGTTTATAATTGAAATTGTGGCAGATTGGGGTCAATTGATGGACATTTAAGGTGATTTTAGAGAAATTGGGCCTTTAAGGGTAATTTTGGGCTTTTTTGTGAAAATATGTCAAATTGGTCAATTTAGGCTCAATAGGAGGGACCAAATTGGTTTTGAAGACATTTGAAATGATTTTGCAGGTTTTAGGAAAGTTCGGACCACTAAGGGAATTTTGTAATTTTGGCAAATTTGGGGGTATTTTGCTAATTTTGGCAATTTTGGGTGGTTTTGGGCAATTTGAGTACTTTGAAATGGTTGGAAAAAATTTTTGAATAAATTTGGGTATTATGGGTGAAATTAGGAATTTTTTGCCAAATTTAGGGTTTGGGGGTGTTTAAGTAATTTATGTAGAATTGAGGGGCAAAAGACTATGTTGGATATTCGGGTAAAATTGCGATGCCAACCACCATATGTGAGTCATGGACAAATTGAATCCCCATTTGGGTCCTCTATGTACTGGTCCTAGCTAAACCCTAGCCTAGGGTTAGTGGGTCTAGGAGACCATCTACATGAGTCTCCCAAATGATTAAGTGATAAAAGTCAACAAAGTTTAGGATTAGGGTTATGAGTGAAAGTGAGTTAAAGTGAGTGAACGTGAATGAACCAGCTCCAGGCCGACACCCAGGGTCAACCTGAAGGCCAAGCAGTCCTATGGGGACTCACCTTAAGCTCCCTCATATTGACCCACCTCCTAAGTGCTAGAGGTTAGGACCAATATGTGGAACCTCAAGTTGAGCAAAAAATGGTTTAGTTTCTAATTGTAAGGGTTAATTTTCTAGTACTCCAGGAATAGTCAACTCGAAAGTCCTATTGCTAGACCTGTCGGCACTATTTTTGATGTGGGGTTTGCCCGTAAGAAGCTGTCGGCCATCGGAATTGAAATCCCGTTGCCTGCTTCGGAATGACGCTTTAAAAATTTTTATTTTTGAAAAAAGATGAAGTCAAACTGACCCCATAATTTTCATAATTTAAATGAAAGAGCGCTTTACCTCAAATTTTATATCTATCCCGAAGGATGAACATAAGAATTGACGGTGAGGCTCGATCAAATAAAATAAAGAAAGTTATGACATCCGTTTGGTCTGCGAAACCAATGTATTGGCCGNAAGATCAGAGAACTCAGAAAAATTTATTTTATATTTTTATGATTTTTATTTATTTTTTTAGAATTATTTTGGTGGAAATTCTATTTTTAAGCCTTAAAAATCATTTTT
>JXCR01148394.1:147497-180470 GCA_002079205.1 Phalaenopsis hybrid cultivar
AAAAATAATTTATGCATCAAATTAATGTGAAAATAATTCCACATGAATCTCCTTTGTTCATTGAGCAAGTGGGTATTTTTATTTTATTTTTATGAGTTTTCTATGCAAAGATATGGGTTTTTAAAGTTTAGGGGCTATTTTCTAAATTTATTAAATACCGCTATTTATTTATTCAAACGCGGGCTGACTGGATCCTCGGATCCGTCGAAAAGCCACGCGGCGCGCTCCCATTNTTTATTTTTTAAAAAGAATATTTTATTCAAAATTAATTATCATTAAGCATTTATTGTTTTGTTATTTCTTCATTGTAGTTTAGAACCAATGTATGGTTTGACGACTCTTGATTCATCGCACAAAAGGCAATTCATAAAACAGACTGCATTCTGAAATAAATTTCATTGATCTACTCAAAACAGGTATTACAGACTGAATATATGCTAAAATCATCAAAAGTACATCTAAAACATCTCATGTTGAATACATCTAAAACATCACATGTTGAATATATATCATATACGTTGCTCTGACGCAGTGCAAAGGGTCACAAAAAGAACTCTGTCTATGCTCTATGGGACAAACCACTGATTAAGTTGACCTACTAAGCTACGCTGTAGGATAAGAATTCCCTTTATGTGTACTTAGAGGTACAACCCTCTCATAGCTTATACAGGCGTAGCTCCTCAAGCTCTGGATCTGGTCAGAATCGGTATGGCATTTTGTTGTTGTCCATCCTTCCGAAAGTAACAGACGCTGCGGTGCCGTACCCCTTTGATGCAGTGCATGGCGAGGTCTGCTCCATTTCCTTTGAGAATCAGTACCGAACCTAATGGTTGTGGAATCTCAACGGATCCCCTGAACTCCCCGGGGACAATAACATAAATTTCTTTTCTAAATTGTATATTGCTCTTGCTCATGACTGAGGTCGTGCTGAAAGGCCTCACGAAATCATGGTTGTCTGTATGAGGGTGAATGCAACCTCCTTCATCATAGATATAGATGATACAACTGTTCAAAATGCAATCAGCTTGTAGTATGAAACATATAACCATTCTCTTGATCATTCGCTTTATCTCATAGTGCATGGGGTCCACCTCATCATTTCTTAAGATGCCTGGAGGATTCCCTTGTCTATCCTTAGTGAAATTATAACAGCATATGCATTGGATGGTTATCCTGCCTTTTACTCTCATCCACTTTCGTGGCTTAGAATAAGTTCTTTCCATCAGCAGGCCAGCCCGACCATAGTCTCTTAAATCAGATATTCAATCTAGAATTCTTCTTTCATAACTTTCAGAGAAGACTCTCGTGCAGCTCTACTTCCAACATATTGTTGATTTTTCCTTGAATTTCTTTATAAAATTTGAATTCTATCCTCTTAACTTTATTTATTCTTTCCAATTATACAGTGGGGATCTTTGAGATCGTCGAGGAGGATTTACCATTTCAACATTTGTAGTATACCACATCTGATATGTCTCCACAAGTAATGGAATGTAAGACTCGGTATCCGAGTAAACCATCTCCTGGCGTCCGGTGTCAGCAACTATGAATTCTTCAAATGAACCATAGTGGTCTAGATATAGAACATTGCATGTTGAACACTCCATGATTGCCCCTCCTGTCAAAGACTGAATAAGAACTTCAATGTTGCACATTGGGCAGCCCTTGTAAAACTCCTCTGGTACTTCAGATTGTATTTGCTCCGTAGGGAAATCAAACTCATCCTACGTAGTGGACAGACTGGCGAAAGTCTCCCTAATTTTCTCCTTAAGAAACGGGGTAGTAAATTTTCTGCCTTTTCCAGGCATCCTCATTCTTTGCATAAAAAAGCTCTGTATCTGCGATGATTGGCATTTCAAACATGAGTTCTCCTAAAAGGTTGCTCTGGTAGTCTTCCTTCGTTAGTGCTGATTAAGTTTCCGGTTGGTGTGGTTATCATGGATGGAAAACTACTAGTTCCCTCCATTGGATTTTGTTGTATTACTGCTTCCTTCCTATCTAGAGAGGAATTTTGTTTTGTATCAATCCTCAAAAGTGACGGTAACCCTTTGTTTTCTTGTCGACTAACTATGTCCAACATGGGACCCTCATAGTTAACATTGACTTCACTAAAGTCCAGCTCAAAATCTATGATGTCTCCCCGATGTGCCCTTTCCTCATTGACTGCGAGATTCAAGCCATCCTTGAAGGCAAAAACCAGCTTTTGTCCTGTTATTTTTTCTGCAGATGACAAGAAAAACATCAGTGCACTAAAATTTAGCAGGAACATGATCATAACAAAATATTTATTAGATAAAATTTTAATTTGTGAAGGTGCAAAATTTTTTTTCATTATTATCTTTTTTTAATTTTAATGAGATGATAAAATTAAGAAAAATAGAAGAGAAAAAAATGAAGTGAGCAACTTCAAAAATTTTCATTTCATTAAGATTAATCTTATTACAAAATTTTGGACCCAGTCAGAGACGCTTGACCAAAAAAGTAAACCTCGAACAATCCAAATCCAAAAATCCCATTTTAAACAATATGATGTTGCATAATATGTTTCCAAATATCATCCATTGATCGATAGCATAGGTCTTTCAGCTCAAAAATCCACCAATTAGTAGGCTCCTCTTGAATAGACTCTTCCTATGATAAATGGCCCCTCCAAAGTTGGTTCAAATTTTCCACCTAACTTATGGCGTGCAAGAATATGCCTCTTAAAAATGAGAATGAGGTCACCAACTTTGAACGTGCTCAGGCAGACCAACTTGTCATGAGTTTGTACCATCCTTGCCTGGTAAAGCGCAACATTCTATTGCGCTTCTAGTCTCTTTCCATCGAGACTCTCCAATTCTTCAAGTATGTGCTTTGCACTTTCTTTTTTTGTGAGTTGATTGGTGATGGTGACTCTAAGAAACTGTGTTGAGGTAATTTTGTCTATAAGGGACATGAATACATTACCGATTTATGAAAATAGATTCCCTGATTTAAATTTAGAGAGAAGCTATTCCCCAGGGGAGTCGCCAGAAGTTGTCGGCACTATTTTTTCTTAGGTGTTGCCCGTTGGAAGTTATCGGTTGCTGGAATCAAAATTCGGTCACCCATATTGGAAAGGCATATATATATATATATATATATATATATATATATATATAATTTTAGAAAAGTATGAAATCAAACTGATTCCATATCTTCCATAGTTTAAATGAAAGAGCACTACACCTCATTTCATGTATATATCCCGAAAGATAAACACAAGACTTAAGAATGAGGCTTAATAAAATAAACTAAGAAAACATATGACATCTGTTTAGTCAGCAAAAAATCCTTTTATTTATAAGTCAACAAGTTTCCCTATTTAATATAAAAATATTAATACGATTTATATTAAGTTGGGTTCGGAAAAGCTTCCTATTAGGCCAAACCCTTATAGTTATTTACATCATAGATGACCGAAGTCACATAAGAAAACTCTCGATAAAAATGTGGGGATATCATCTTTAAAGAGGTCAACGGATTTGGAATATTTAATGAAATTGAAAAAAGTGGTGTGAAAGGGGATTGACTCAAATTTGGAACATTTTGTTTTGGAATCCAAAGGAAGAGACTAGGTGATGTCATAGATCCGGAGGAGAACCTCGGTGACTTCCTTAGCTACCCTATGGTTTGACTTCAAATTAGAGGAGAAATATTTAAGGGTTTTATCCTGCCCAATTTTATTTATTTAGGGCTTGCATTCTTGTAAAATTATCACAAAAATAACTTGGAAGATTTGAGAATTTAGGTCAAGACGAACGACAACCTCGGAATCCTAAAATGACTTAGGGCTTATATTATATAGTAGAGTCGTACAAAAGCCTAAAGAGGAGTTGATGATTTATGTTGCACTAGGCAGAAAAACTCATTGTCTTATGGCTTGGTTGTTTAATTCTAAGCAAAAAATGTTTTAGCTGGTGTAGACATGTTTTGCTTTTGAAGATGGTTGTGTTGCCCACAATGCTTTCTGCAAGTTCATCATCGTGGCTAGTTTAAGTTTTCTAATATGTCATGTCATGACGTCAAATCAAGTGTTCGTAAGGGTCATGGTTATTTAATAATTATGGGGCATATTAAACTTGATTAGAACAACATCAATTAGAATTCTATGGTTCCCTCATTCCGGTACCACTATTTTTCTTCGTATTCTTTTAATCCAAATGAATTTACTAAACTCAACCTAATGAGTTTCATACCTTCATTTAGACGGTGGGAAATCTCATTAGCAATCGTAGATGTCCTCCTCTGAGGGATTTCCATTCACCGATAGAGATGTTTTAATTTAGTTTAGATTATTTGTTTTGTGATGTTTATGATTAAATTTTGAGTTGTCTTATATTTTGAATGTTATGGCGGTGAATTTTATCTTATTTTATTTTCAAAATTTTTGTTTTGATTTTGTGGCTATCCTAGCAGTTTTTATTTTTATGCAGGATGACATTATTGTTTAACATGAAATTTGAAGCAGGAAGTACAGAAAGGTAAATGCAATAATTTAAAAATGGACCTATCAGTTCTTCTCGTTCCTCCACCGCAAACATTAGTTCTGGCAGTTTGTATATAGTTTTGCGAGAATCTAAATTGGAGGAGTAGATGAAGGTATAAATATCCAACCCCAAAGTATGATTCTATTGAGCCTCCAATGTTCTTAGTGGATGATTTTAGAAAAAAATATGGAAAGTTCAACTTGCCCTTCAAAATATCCAAGAGATTTCAAAGTGCTCGGGGTATGACCCAGAACTACATCCAAGATCTCTTGAATTATTTTGAGTGCATTTTTGAAATTATCATATTGTTCCATTAATTTTCCAAGTTCAGAGTGTGACTACCCCGTTGCCCAGTGAAACTTGACAATTCAATTGTCTCAAGGATATGATACTTAGTCAATTTGACATTTTACTTAAGAGTTATATGGATGAATGCCCTTGAGGTGTCCTCAAGTCATTAAAGATTTGGTGCTCATCACAAATGGGCTTGAAATTCTTAAAAGATTCTAATCATTAATCATATCATCACTTATAAACTCCAATCAATAGGTTTAAGAAATAAGCTTAGCTCACTACCAAGCCTTTAATAATCATAACTGGGAAATTGGTGGTGTTTAAAATTTTGGTTTAAGTGCTATTTATTCTTATTTAAGGATCATATCATCAACAATTTGAGGCTTAAGATAAGTAAATTATCATCTCCTTAGCTTAATCTCATCACTTAAGAATCGTTTGATCTCAGTTGACTTCCAAGTCATGAAGATTAGGGAAATTATGATTTTATTTATATTGTGAAAAGGTGGTAAATGTGTTTCTATCTTTAATACATTGCATTTCAATCATCAAACGTATTTAATAAGGATTAAAATTAACTATCCCGAATGGTTAATCCTAAATTTGAATTAAGGCACCAAAATCTAAAATTACCACTTTGCCTTTTGGGCTTTTTATCTTATAATTCTTCAAGTAAAATTCAAATAGCTTTGAAAATCTTTTAGTCTCCCATCAAAGGAGTAATTAAAATATTAGGGAGGAAAGTATGATCATTCAAAATTTGATTTAATTTAAAATTATTATTTTAATCCCATTAAGATTTTTCAATGTTAATTTATTTAATTAAACAAAATGAAGTTGTAATTTATGAGAAAATTATTGGAGTTTTGCCTGGGTCAGGAGAATACTTAAAAGAAATTAACGATTTTTTAAATAATATGTAATTATTATAATTATATAAAGGTTGTTTTTAATGATTATTTAAAAATAAAATTATTTTATAATCTTCAAAAATCACTTTTAAATTTTTATTAAACCCTCACATGTCCAAGAAACTCAGAGCAATAAGTTTTTATATTTTCATGATTTAAATTTAATTTATTGTAACTATTTTAATGAGAAAATAGGGAAAATACATTTTAAGCCTTTAAAAATTTATTTTTAATATAGAAAAAACAAAAAAAAAATTTAAGGGGTCCCAAATGATCAGAGAACAATTTTAAACATTTTGGACTATTTTGTGTATTTTTTAAAATCTTGATTATTTTAATAATTTTTAATTCAAAATTCACTTTAAAAAACATATTTCACAATCAATAGATTTTATTTTTATTCAATGCCCCTATTCACAAGGAACTAAGAAAACTATTTTTCATAATTTTCCCAAGCTTATTTAATTTAATATAACTTATTTTGTGGAAAATACTATTTTTTACTTACAAAATCCACTTTAATGGCCAAATCAACTTAAATAAATTTGAAATTTTAAAGTGAGTTGAAATTATTTTTATGAAGAATGTGGAATTGATTTTATCAATTTTTTATTTACATTTAATGTAAATAAACTAGAACAAGCTAGAAATATTTAACTAATAACAAAAATACACAAAATCATCCAAACCATCACAATATTTTTCCTAACCTTATCTAACCACAAGAAACCTAACAAAATTGATCACATAATTTTTTGAGGAATATTTTAATTTATATGATTAAATAAAGCCAAAATCTCCACTAAGGCGTGAAAATTAGGTTTAGAAGCATAGAGGTGCTCTCTAACCTTGGAAAAGTCAAAGCAAGTGCCCTCTATCATGAGAAATCAAGCCTAAAAATTTCAAGCCATGGTGATTAGTATTTAATCATAATGAATTAAAATACCTGAGAGATTATTTAATTAATTGAAAATCATACACTTGGCAAATAATTTTTATTTTTAGTCCACATTATTCTCCTCTGTTCACCAAGAAAGAAGGTTTTTTTCTTTCATTTTTATGATTTTTCTACAGAAAGTTGTGATTTTTCAAAAACCAGACATTAAAATAAATAAAAAATCTCCGTATTTATCTACTTATCCACGCGACGCCTCCTCAACCTCATCCTCTTCGAGCTTTACAAGCGGCGCTCCGCCATTTGACGTTGCGAGACACCTCAGCAGCCACAAAGGTCACGGTTTACATATTAAGACTCCATCTGACTTTATCTCCTCTATCCATCATCAAAAATAGGTATAAAATATGGGTCTAAAAATGCATATATTTTTAGTGTATCAGCAGGTCGAAGGAAAAAGTGAGTGTTGGGCATGTCATTGCAGTAGCTTCAAAAGAGAAAGCTCTTGGGTTAGCTATTTGGCCAAAACCTCGTAATCTTAGTGCAAGCACTAAAAATTAACAGAGGCTGATCAGTAGACCGTGTAGGTTTTCATTTAGTTTATGGGGATTTTAAAAAAGTACCTTAAAAGTAGAAAATTTTTATTATTAGAAGGAAATTTTAAAGCGCACACAACACGACATAATTCGATTTAATTTACAAAATAACAAATCTGACTCAAAAAGGAGATGTGAAGTGTTTAGGACGCAATGTAAGACCAAATTATCGACGCACAATGTCCAGGTGAAACTAGTCCACCAACGCACCTATTGGGGGTTCGACCCGACATGAAGATTTAGAAAATCATTACTGACCTCCTGAACCTCTCTGTTCAATGATCGTTAAGCAGACGGTCCTGAAGTCCGAAAGAGTTGACCGTACTTTCCTAGGATAGAAATGGGTAAAGTATGCCAACAGAAGAAGGGTAATACGGCTCATGAAGGACATGAACACATTATCGATGTATAAAGATAATATTTCTTGATTTAAATGGAGAGAAAAAATATTCCCCAACGGAGTCGCCAAAAGCTGTCGTTACTATTTTTGTTTAAGAGTTGCCCGCTGGAAGCTGTCTGCCACTGGAATTGAAATCTTGTCGCCCTCTTAGGAGAGGCATTTAATTTAAATATATATATATATATATGAAAGTCTTATAAAAATATGAAATCAAACTGAGCCAATACTTTTCACAATTTAAATGAAAGAGCACTATACCTCAAACCCTGTATCTATTCCGAAGGATAAACACAAGACTTGAGGATGAGGCTTGATCGACTAAACTAATAAATATATGACATTCTCTTACTCTGCAAAACTGTTTTATTTACCGATAATTTCCTCTTTTTAATATGAAGAATTAAATAGGATTTATTTTAAGCTGGGTTTGGAAAAGCTTCCAATAAGGGAAAGCCTTTATAGTTAATTACATCTTAGATAACCAAAGTCACCTAACAAAACTTTTGATAAAAATTAGAAAAGTATTATCTTCAAAGAGGTAAAAAGAATAGGACTTTTTAACGAGATCAGACGTAGAGGTGTGAAAGAAGAATGGTTCAGATTTGGAACATTTTGTTGTAGAGTCCAAAAGAGGAGGAACTAAGGGGTGTCACAAATCTGGGAGAGAACCTCGGTGACTTCTCAAGCTATTCTAATGTTTGGCTTCAGTTTTAAAGAGAAATATTTAGGTGTTTCATCTTGCCAATTTTATTTGTTAGTGCTTACATTTGTGTGAAATGATCACACAAATAACCTGGAAGATGTGAGTATTTAGGTCTTGACGGATGACAACACCGGAATCCTAGATGGGTTAGGGCTTATATTGTATAGTAGGGTTATAAAAGGCCTAAAAATAAGGTGAGGATTTACGTTGCATAAGCAAACTACCTCGAAGTCCTATAGATTTGTTGTTGGATTCTAAGGAAGGAATATTTTAGCCCGTGCTGCCCACCATGCTAGATCTAAGCTCCACGCCATGACGAGTTTGAATTTTCTAATGTGTCAGGTTATGATGTCAAATCAGATGACCCTATGGTTATAGTTCTTTAAATATTATGGGGCATGTTAAAGTTCGTTAAAGCGAAAGCAGTTAGGATCCTACAGTTCCCTCATTCTGGTATCACTATTTTCTATTGGATTCACTTGGTCCAAATGAATTTACTAAACTCAACTTAGTGAGTTCCATACTTTCAATAAGACCGTGGGAAATCTCGTTGGAAACCATCGGTTACCTCCTTCAAGGGATTTCCGATCATCCGATAGAGACATCTTAATTTTGTTGTAGTTGTTATTTTGTGATGTTTGTGAATAAATTTTGAGTTGTTTTATATTTTGAATGTTGTGGAGGTGATTTTTAACTTGATTGATTTTAGTTTTGGTTTTGGTTTTGCGGCTATCCTAGCAGTTTTGGTTTTCATGCAGGGTGACATCATTGTTTAACATGTAGGTTTGGGTTTTTTTGTTAATCATGCATGTGAGCAAGTACAATAACATACTGAAATGTAAAGTAGAAGAGATTAGAAATATAGGTAAAACAAATTACAATAAAAGCGTACTTGGATGGTCTTCCCGTCATCTTTCTCCGAAACTCAAAATGCATGTGAGAGCATTTATATATTAAAAGAATTTTATGTAAAGCGGGGAAATAAGGTTATGGTGATTTACAAAATCCTAAATCATATCTTGGTGAGCCCGTAATTAGCTTTTCTAATCCACGTTTAACCAAATTTGATTTGGCGTAGGTCACTATTAAGCCCTTAGGACCCTGGTGGATACATTAGTACTTTTTGAAAGAAATTGAAGTTTAAGTGATAGTGATTCATCATCAAAATGTTTGAATGTCATTTGAACACCAAATAGGGGTATTAACTTAGTGAGTTATTAGCATACAAAATCATACCCCTAAGCCTAGGATCATTTAATTTATTAGACTTCGAAATCTTAATGATTTAGGGAATTTAGAAATTTACAAATTTATCCTTTAATTACGAAAAGTGATATTGGTTTCTACCAATTAATTTCTTATGTTCCAATCATCTGAAAATGTTAATTAAGATCAAATTTTGCCCATCTTACCCTCTTGAATTGAGCCTATATGTTAATTAGTGCTAAATTTCCAAAATTGCACTTTTGCCCCTAAGGCTCTATCACTTCATAATTCATCAAATTTAATTCAAATGACTTTGAATTTTTTATCCCACCTCACCCATGAGTCAATTAAGACATCAAAGGACAAAAAATGTGATTTTTCAAAATTTAATTTAATTTTCATAATTATTTACATGCAAAAAGAAGATTTTTTACAAAAAATTTACTAATTTGACAAAGGCAAAGCCTAATCTCTTGAAATTTTTATTGGAGGTAGACTTGGACCATGGAACCTCTTGGACCAAATTTTATAATTTTTTGAGTTTTATTTGAAATATTAGACTTATTTTATGTTCTCGAGTATTAATTAATTATAAAATATTTCAAATGTGAAAAATTAATTTTTTCATTTTTATTAAATCTCTCTGAGGTCAAAGAACCCATAAAAAACAAATTTCAAATTTTATGATTTTTGTTCGAATTCATAGATGTATTTTAGTGAGAAATTAAGGAAAATCCTTCTTTGGCCATTAAAAATCACTTTAAGCTTTAAAAAAACTCAGTATGTTCACTTAGAAAATTAGGAAAAATACGGTTTAGGAAAAAATTTAGAACATTTTCACGAATTTTGTGAATTTTGTGATTTTTATGATTTTTTTTATTATTTAAATATTTAAAGTATGCTTAAACATGAAATTTTTATTTTAATTACAATTTTATTTTTAAAAAATCCCTCTTATCACAGAGAACTCTCAAGACCAATTTTATAATTTTTTAAGTTATATTTGAATTATTAAGAGTCATTTTAGTGTCAAGAATGCTATTTAATTTGGAAAATTAAATTAGAATGCCAAATAAACTCTAAATGTTTTGAAATTTTTATGGAGAGTCCTCTGAACTTTAAATTATAATAAAGAAGAAAGAACTCACATATACATGAGCCTAGAGCTAGTGGGTTTAGGGGACCATCTACAAGAGTCTCCCAAAAGATCAAGGGATCAAAGTCAACCAATATTAGGTTTAGTGTTGTGAGGAATTGTAAGAGAAAGTGAGTGTCTTAACTCCAGTTCAACACCCAGGGTTAACCCCAAGGTCAAGTAGTCCTTTGGGGAATCGCCTTGAGCTCCCCCATAATGACCCCACCTACTAAGTGCTACAGGTTAGGAACATTATGTAGAGCTTCAAGTTGAGCAAAGAAGAGAGTAAAATTTCTAATGTTGAGGGTTCCATTTCTAGTTTTCTAGTAATAGTTAATAGGAAAGTCCTATAGCTATACCCTAGGCTACTAAAGAGGAAAAACTAAATCTCAACCAAAAGCGTTGTCAACACCCATATTGAGCTAACCTACTAAGTACTAAGGGTTAGGAACCAATATGTGGAGCTTCAAGTTAAGAAAAGAATGGTTTAGAGTTTCTAATGGCGATGGTTCCTTTTCTAGTCCTCTATGAATAGTCAACAGGAAAGTCCTATGGCTAGACCCTAGACTACTAAAGAGGAAAAACTAAGCCTCAACCACAAGTGAAGTCAATACCAAAAGGTGTGGTGTGTTGGGCAAGCACACCGCACGTATTGGCATTCACGGACAAGATCAACAAAACCGACACATATTTCTAAGTTCATAGACCTAGCACGAAATGTAGAACTGAGTGACAGTTCTTTCCACTAGGGAGTAACAAAAACTATCGCTAAGGAAAAGAAAGGATATTACCGGAACAAGCATCATACAAACCAACAGTCCTAGTAAAGTGTTAATTTAAGTTGAATATTTCAAAATTCATGTCAAATTTTGATTTCAATTTAAGAATCTTCAGGAGACAGAATCATGCATGGGGAAGCCAGATTGAGTTGAAAGTGCAAGGACTCACACGTAACTCAAGAGGAGACACAAGTACAGAGATGAGAATAGGGCTTAAAGAGGCCTACCCCAAATGTAAAGGTGGGAATAGGGATTGAAGAGTCCCACTCTAAATGTGAAGATGGGAATAAGGCATACAGAAGCCTATCCCAAATGCAAAGATGGGAAAAGATGGTAAAGAGTCCTATCCCGAATGTAAAGATGGGAATAGAGCGTAAAGAGTTCTATCGCAAATGCAAAGATGGGAATAAGGTGTAAAGAGGCATACCACAAATGCAAAGATGGGAATCGAGTGTAAAAAGGCCTACCCCAAATGCAAAGATGGGATTAGAATGTAAAGAGGCCTAAACCGAATGCAAATTTGGGAATAGAGCGTAAGGAGGTCTACCCCTAATGCAAAGATGGGAATAGGGCGTAAAGAGGTGTACTCCAAATGAAAAGATGGGAACAAGTCATAAAGAAGCCTATCCCAAATGCAAAGATGGGAATAGGGAGTAAAGAGGCCTATAATGAATGCAAAGATGGGAATAAGGCGTAAAGTGGCCTATCCCAAATGCATGGATGGGAGTAAAGCATAAGGAGGCCTATTTGAATGTAAGGATGGGAATAGGGCATAAAGTGACATATCATGAATGAAAAGATGAGAATAAGGCGTAAATAGCCATATCCCTAATGTAAGGATTTGAATAGGGCGTAAAGAGGCCTATGCCAAATGCAAAGTTGGGAATAGAGTGTGAATAGGCCTATCCTGAATGTAAGGATGGGAATAGGGCATAAAGAGGCCTATCCCAAATGCAAAGATGGGAATAGGGCATAAAGTGGCCTATTCCAAATGTAAGGATGGGAATAGGGCATAAAGAGTCCTATCTCAGATGCAGACATGGGAATTAGGCATAAAGAGGCCTACCCCAAATACAGTGATGGGAATTGGGCGTAAAGAGGCCTACCTTAAAGAGGCTCATCCCGAATGTAAGGATGGAAATAAGGTGTAAAGAGGCCTATCGAATGTATGGATGGGAATAGAGCGTAAAGAGTCCTACCCGAAATGCTAAGATTGGAATAGGGCGTAAAGAGGCATATCTCAAATGTAAGGATGGGGATCAAAATTTAGGTACTAGCCCGAACAATAACATGAAATTTGAGTAATGAGTTTGTAGTGTTAACCTCATAAATATGTGTCATGTGAAGATTGACATTGATGAGAAGAATTCGTGAGACTTTGTATAGAGTATGAGACTCCGAGAGATGTGAATAAGTTGGTGCAGACAAGAATAACATGTTGTGCAAGCAAAGAGTTAGGGACCTCAAACTCGAGGGAAACAAACTTGAGCAAATTTATTTTTATTTTCTTATTATTTTTATCACATTTAATTACCAAAGTATATAAATATTTTTTGAAATTATTTAATTTTCTTTGGTTGATTTATTTTTCAAAAACAATATTTTATTCAAATTTCATTATCATTAAGCTTTTTATTATTTTATTCTTTGTTCATTGTAGTTATGAACCAACATATGGTTCGACGGCTCTTGATTCATTGCACAAAGGGCAATTCAAGAAATAGATTGCATTTTGAAATAAATTTCATTGTTCTCCTCAAAAGAGGTGTTACAGATTGAATACATGCTGAAAGCATCAAAAGTACAATTTGTATCATATACGCTGCTCTGACACATTGTAAAAGGTAACAAAAAGAATTATCTGTCTGTCCTCTGTGGGACGAGCCCCTGATCAAGCTGACCTACTAAGCAACGCTATAGGACAATGAATTCCCTTTACATGTACTTAGAGGTGCAACCCTCTCATAACTCGTACAGGCATATCTCCTCCAGCTCTGAATATGGTCGGAATCAGTATGGCATCTTGTTGTCGTTACTCCTTCTGAAAGTCACCGACCTCTGCGGTGTTGTACCCCTGAGATTTAGTGCTTGGCAAGATTTGCTCCATTTCCTTTGAGAATCAGTACTGAACCTACCGGTAGTGGAATCTCAACGGATCCCCTGAACTCTCCGGGGCTAATAACATCAATTTCTTTTCAAAATAGGATATTGCTCTTGGTCTTGAAGGAGACCGAACAGAAAGGCCTCACAAAATCATGGTGGTCTATATGCGGGAGAATGCAATCTTCTTCATTCTAGGATGATACAGCTGTTTAGAATGCAATCAGTTGTCAGTATGCTCCATCTAACCATTCTCTTGATCATCCGCTTTTTCTCGAAGGGCATGGGGTCAACCTCATCATTTCTTAAGATAGCTAGGGGATTTCCTTGTCTATCCTCAGTGAAATTAAATATGTTTCCACATTGGATGGTTATCCTACCTTTTCCTCTTGCCCACTTTTGTAGCTCAGAATAAGTTCTTTCCATCAGCAGGCCATCCCAACCATTATCTCTTAAATTAAATATGCAGTCTAGGATTCTTCTTTCATCACTTTCAGAGAAGACTCCCGTGTATGGCTCTAGGCCATCCAAAATATTGACGATATTTGCTTGACTTTCTTCATAAAATTTGAATTCTCTCCTCTTAACTTTATTTATTCTTTCCATTTCTATTGTGGGGATCCTTTGAGATTGTCAAGGCAGATCTACCATCTCCACATTTGTAGTATACCATGTTTGACTTGGCTCTATATATAATGGAATGTAGGACTTGGTATTTAGGTAAACCATCTCCTGGCATCCCATGCCAGAAACTATGAATTCTTCAAATCAACCGTAGTGGTCTAAGTGTAAAACATTGCATGTCAGACACTCAATAAATGCCCCTCCTATCGATGACTGAAAAGGAACTTTGATGTTGTACATTGGGTAACCCTTCTAAAACTCCTCCATTACTTCTGATTGTATTTTCTCCATAGGGAATTTAGACTCATCCTCCATAGCGGGCAGACTGATAGAAGTCTCCCTCATGCAAGGGTCATAAATTTTCCCCTCAAGAATTGTGGTAAGTAAATTTCTTGCCTCTTCTAGTCGTCTTCTTTCTTCAAGTAGAAAAGCTCTATGTCTGCGACGATTGGCATTTTGGCGCTGAGTTCTTCTCAAAGGTGGCTCTAATAGTCTTCCTTTGTTAGTGCTGACTAAGTTTTCGGTTAGTGTAGTTATCATGGATGGTAAACGACTAGTTCTCTCTATTGGATCCTGTTGTGTTACTGCTTTCTTCCTCTTCGGAGAGGAGTCTTCTTTTGTATCAATCCTCAAAAGTGACGATAACCCTTCCTTTTCTTGTCAGCTAACTCCGTCCATCTGGGACGCTCATAGTTAACATTGACTTGACCAAAGTCCAAATCAAAATCTATGATGCCACCCCGATGTGCTCTTTTCTAGTTGAGTACGAGATTCAAGCCATTCTTAAAGGAAAAATTCAACTTATGTGCTGACATTTTTTCTGCAAATGACAAGAAAAGACTGAAGTGCGCTAAAATTTTGCTGGAACAAGATCAGTACAAAACATTTATTAGATAAAATTTTAATTTGTGAAGGAGAAACTTTTTTTAAATTTTTATCTCTTTATTATTATAATGAGATGTTAAAATTAAAAAAAAAAATTAAATAGAAAAAGAATGAAGTGAGCAACTTTAAAAATTTCATTTCATTAAGATTAAACTTATACAAAATTTTGGACCCAGTCACAAATGCTCGGCCAAATAAGTAAACCCAGAAAAATCCAGATATAAAAATCCCATTTAAATGATGTCCCATTGCATAATATGTTTTCAAATATTGTGGATTAATTGACAGCATAGATCTTTGCCTCAGAAACTGACCAGTTGGTAGGCTCCTCCTGAATAAAGTCTTTCTACGACAAATGGTCCCTCCCAAGTTGGTTCAAATTTTCCACCTACCTTGCGGCAAGCAAGAATAAGCCTCTTAAGAACGAGAACGAGGTCACCAACTTTGAATGTCCTCGGGTGGACCAGCTTGCATAAGCTTGTACCATCCTTGCCTGGTAAAGCTCCAACTTTTGTTGCGCTTCTAGTTGCTTTCCCTCAAGACACTCCAATTTTTCAGGTTTGAGTTTTGCACTTTCTTTTGTTGTAAGCTGATTGGCGACAGTGACTCTAAGAGATGGTGTCTAGACTTCTAATGGAAGTACAACCTCGGACCTGTACATGAGCGCGTAGTGTACATTGAGTCGGAGTTATGAACATTCTCTGATAGACCCACAAAGCTTCTAAAAGTCTGTTATGTCAATATATTTTGTTTTCATCAAGTGTTTTCTTCAAAATCTATACTAGTGTTTTGTTGAAGGCCTCGACCAGGCCATTTGCCCTGGGATAGTAAATTGTAGAGTATCTCTAGTCTATCCCTCGCCTTTTGACAAAGTTTTTGATTTTGATGCTTTTAACGGTTGTCCCATTATCAAAAATTACTCCGCATGGTACACAAAAATATTTGATGATTTGGCTTTCAAAGAGCTGAAGGGCGTGTTGTTCTCTAACCTCTCGTAACGACACTACCTCTACTCACTTGGAGAAGTAGTTTGTAACGACAAGAATAAATTTATGTCTCTTAGAGGGTGGAGGGTCTATTGGACCCTTTATGTCTATGCCCCAACACTCGGATGGACATAAGGCAATGGTCAAGTGTAGCACATTCAGAGGATGGTGCAAGACCACCCAATGCACTTGACACTAGTGACACTTTCTTGTTGTATCCATGCAATTAGACATCATTGCTGGACAATAATATCCAAGTCTCTTGATCTTCAATTTCATCTTACGTCCTGACTGGTGAGCACCACACAATCCAGCATGTACTTCCTTGACGATAGTCTGTGCTTCCGCTCTGCTTAGACATTGCACCCAATCTGATCAAACAATCTTCTATAAAGAACATCTAACATGCCTCAGTCTTGTCCTCTAGTAGCTTTTCAGTTTGCAAATATTTTATTTATGACTTACGCAAGTCTTCATTGATATTAGCAACTGCAATTTTTGTTCCTTCTTCTTCTTTGAGCTTGTGTAGATTCACAAGGTGTATTTGAGACTAAACCCGCCTTCCTTATACTATAATATCAATAGAATCCTCTAGTGGACATGCCAGCTTCTTAGTGATTTTTGCTAAAGCATCGTCATAGGCGTTATCTCCCCGAGGAATCTGATAGAGAGTCACACTAGGAATGTGCTCCAATGGCTTCATTGTGTAGTGATGATATTCTGCTAATCATGGCTTCAAAATTTTGTGTTGTCCAGCAACTTGTTGAATGACGAGTTGTGAGTCACCATAGATAACAATATCTATTATATCCATTGAGATTACCAACTCTAACCTGGTGATTAATGCTTCATATTCAGCTTCATTGTTGGTGCATGGCTTTGTCAGGTGGTATGAGAATCTCAGCATACCCTTATCTGGCGTGATGAAGATCAAACCAATTCCTGCTTTGAATAGTATAACTATTCCTGAACTTTTGTCTTTCATGGCTAACAAAGCTCCATCAAAATACATCTCCCAATGCTATGCACTAAAGAATTCCATTTGAGAAATCTGTTCATCTGACAATTCATCATTAAGAGGGGACCCAGCTGGAAGTGGGCGTGCGGTGAGAAAATCTGCTAAAATCTGTCCCTTAATAGCATGGAGGGGAACAAAAGTTACATCAAACTGCAGCAAAATCATCGACAACCTTGCTAAACGTCCAGAAAGTATTGGTCGAGTCATCAAATATTACAACGGATTAACTTTTGAAACTAGGGTAATTTTATGAGAAAGCATGTAATGTCTAAGCTTTTGAGGAGTGAAAATTAAAGCCAGACAATGTTTCTCAATGGGTAGATACTTTACTTCCATTGGTATTAGATGGTGACTCAAGTAGTAAAGTGTGTATCTTTGCCCTCATCATTGACTTGAGCTAGCAGGGCACAAAGAGAGTCGTCTAAAGCCATATTATAACGTATTCCTGGGATAGGGGCTGCAAAATAGGAGGTTTCATTAAGTATTGCTTAACATCCGCAAAGGCCCACTTAACTTTCTCTTCCCAAATGAATTTGGCATCTTTTTTTAATTAATGCTGAGAAGAGCTGACACTTACCTGAGAGATTAAAAATAAAGAGTCTCAGATATGCCAACTTTCCTTGGAAGGAACTTAGTTTTTTCAAAGTTTTGGGAGGAGGCATCTCCAAGATAGCTTTAATCTTATCCAATTAGATCTTGATTTCTCGATGATGGACAATGAAGCCTAGAAATTTCCTAGAGGTAAGCACTTTAAGGGATTTATCTTAAGATTAAATTATCGTAATCATTCGAACACGGTCCTCAAATCGTACAAATGGTCAATTTTCTAATTACTCTTAATGACCAAAGCATCCACGTAGAATTCCACTTGGTTATGAATGAGGTTGTAAAAAATCTTCGTCATTGCTCGTTAATATGTTGCTCTGACATTCTTTAACCTGAACGACATCACTATTTAATAAAAAAATTCCAATCAATGTTTTGAATGTTGTAAGTGTTGCATCCTCTGGAGCCATCTTCATTCGGTTGTACCCTGATGATCCATCAATAAAGGAGAAAATCTTATGTGTCGAAGCATTGTCCACCATCATTACTGGTATTAGCAATGGAAATTCATCTTTTTGACACGACTTATTTATATCCCTCAAATTGACAGAAACACGTATCTATCAATTTTTCTTCTTAACTAGCACAATATTGGCTAACCATGTGGGGTATTGCTCTTCTCTTACAAAGTTAGCATGTATAAATTTCTTCACCAGGGCAATGATTTATTTCTCTATCTCAAGGTGCATCGTTTTGGGAGCTTGCTTTCCTGGGGTTATATCTTGGTCCATCCCGAGTTTATGAATTGCGACTTCTGCTGATAGACCTGGCATTTCATCATAACTTCATGTAAAGCAATCTTTAAATTATGGTAACTTAATCAATTCTGTAGATTCTTTATCACCAAATAGAGAACTTGTAAATGTTGGTTGAGGATATTCTTCCATCCTGAGGTTAATTTCTCTCAATTCATCGTTAGTTGATTTAATTTCTTCCTCAAATTATGGTGTGGCATCTTCTATCAGCTGATCAGTAGAGTTATGCTCCACATCAAGACATTCCTCTTCTGATTCACTAGTAACAACCATGCAAAATTTTTAATCATCGACTGGTCCTACTCAAATCCAAGACCTTCTTTCAAATTGGGAGATCAAATTTTAACATTCCAAGTAATTTATCTTCTGACATTTATTTTGGAAAATATCTCTATTGAAATAACTTTTGTACCCAAGGAGAAAAGTAACCAAATGGTAATTCCATTAATTCATCAGGATTCTCATCCAAATTTATATGATTTTCAAGATTAGCAAATGTAGAAGCATTGTAAAATTTGATAGGTTTTAAACCAGCGCTATAGACTTGCTTGACCTCTAAACTCTTGACCTTTTAAGAGAGAATCAGAGTGAGTATCGAAGCATTCACATTGTGGTTTATCCGATCATACATCAACTCATATTCACTTTTCTCCACGTCTTCCAAGGATATCTTGTACTGTGATTTCTTTAATTTTTTTGTCATCATTTCCTATTCAGAACTCTCTTCATCATCAATACTGATGGTCGACCTAGTCCATTCAACAATTATATTGGCTCTTCCTCGTCCATGTCCCCGGCCTCGATCTCGGGTATATGGGCTAAAAGAGCCTCTACCACCTTGTTGTGAAGAGATGATAGTAGATTGTCAAAGTGGAGTTGCATGACATTTCTTAGTGATTCCTCTGAATCTTCCACTTAATTTGCCACAATTTCACAAAAGAAGACAGTTTTCTTTAGAGACGCATAGTAAGTGGCGTCTTCATGAATGTCAACTTCATGAACTGAAAAATGATTGCAAATCTCCCTTGATGCAATGCTCTTATTCTTCCTTGTAATACTCGATGCATTGATGTAGAGACAACGAAACCATGTTGTGTACGTGAATCCATGGTCGACCTAGTAGAGCATTAAAAGAGGTCTCGGCGTCGATGATGTGGAACTTGACGGTTGTTTCTGGTTCTCCAACTTTCATAAGTAATGTAATCAATCCAAGGGCACTTTCTCCCTTCTAGTTGATTCCTTTTAGCATCATTTTATCAGCCATAAGCTCTTGAGCCTAAATGTCCAAATAGGCCAGTATCGGTAGACCCATCAAATTGAGTGATGCTCCAAGATCTACTAAAACTATGGACAATATGAATCTGTTGACATTAATGGAGATATAGAGCAATCAATTATGGTCAGCGGTAATAAGCAGCAAGTCTTCATCTGTAAAGGTTTCCCTAAGCTATTCTTTTAAGGAGCAAACTTCATCCAAGGTTGTGTTGGTGAACTGAGCAAAGCAAATCTATGATTCAAGAAAAATTGTAACCAGAGACTCCCTCATCTCCTTCAATAGGATTAGAGCGTCATAGATGCTTAGTTTGGCTGGCAACTTCCCAAGATGAGCTAGCACGCTATAATCCATTTTATACAAACCTCCAACCTTTACTTGACTATGTGTTTCTTCCACTGGAGAAAGTGGAGGTAATTCTTCTTGAGCTACTATTAGCTTTCTTTTATCTGTCAGAACTGTTCTTGGGGGTAATTCATTTCTGCTCTTTAAGTTTATTTCTATAATTTCTTTTTTCAGGGACGCTGTAGGCAAAAATTCTAGTGCTTCTTCTTCATTGAAAAGATCCAAGTTGATAGCAGGTGGTGCACTGTGGTGCTCAAGGATTGGTTGCTCACTCCCAGTGCTATCGTAATCGGTATCGTCAATGTCTTCTTCAACCTTGTTACTAGATTCATCGGACTTAAGTACAATTTGTGGATTAGTTTAAGAATCAAGACCGAGGTTAGTTTGGGAAAAATCAGTTATGTCAACACTAGAAAAAGTTAAAACTTAGCTAAAATCATAATCATGGTATTCATAATAACCTGGTGGGGCTAAAAGATTATCATACATGGTCAAAGGTTCGAGGATCTTCTTCCCCAAATTAGAGACAACCAATCTAACAGAGGTAACCCATATCTTACCCCCTCTGCTATCTGTCTTCACAACATCATTCTTTTCTTTGTCTTGTGGTAAGCGATTTTACTAGCAAAATTTCTATCTTGGGTTGAGCATGCTGTAGACTCTAAATGGCTATCAGTGTTGAAGCAGTCTGAATCTGTTCCAGTATCTTCTTGAATGGCTTACTCCAAATTATACTCCATCCATATCCCTCCGAATATGGATCTATCAGAGTAATTGACTCAACCGAAATAATATTCACACAACCTTTTTCAAGTTCTTTTAAATATTCATTCAATATTGTTATATTCCCTTCTTTAAGGTTCTTCTCGAGCCAATCCTTAAGATGAAGCAATCCTCTATAGTGTGTCCAAGCATCCTGTGATACGGACAATAATTAGGTTGCTCCCTTTAGTCGACTTCTTCAGGTTTCCTTGGATCTGGTAACTTAAACTCAGATTTCTTCATTAGACTTTTGAACATCTTAGGTACAACTTCGGCTTTGAAGGAATACACTATTTTCCTCCATTCTAACATGGACGGACCCTTCCTATCCATCGTTTGGTATGATCCTCCCTGATGCAATTATTGGCTAGACTAGTCTTATTGTTTTGTCTATTGTTGAGCATTCTGCGATGATGACTGAGAATCTTGACGAGAATTTTCTATATGTATCTTTATTGGCTGTTTTCTTTTATTGACTATTGTCAGTCCCAGACTTCTTCTCGAATATTCAGGCTTCTTTGGTCTTTTTTTATTTCTCCTGGGAATCCATTTGTTTAACTTCCTCTTGCAGATTGTTGGCTTTATTGAGAAGCTTTTCTAAGGACTTGATGGTGAGTCCCTTGAGCATGAAAGTTACTGACCTATGGATGCTCTTGAGTAAGATCTCAATTGCATGATGTTTATGTAGTTGGGGTTCACTGTTCATGTTAAGGTTTCTCCACTTCAAGTTGTAATCCACTAAGGTCTTATTAGGCTTTTGCTTCTCTATGACGAGATCTCCAATGTAAACATTATTTTGTACTCCAGCAAATCTCTTCACAAACAACTGTCGTAATTCAACAAATGTATTGACTCATCTGTTATGTAGTTCAACATAGAGATAAAAAACAATCCCTGATAGGTTGTAGACAAACTGTTAGAAGATTAAGGCTTTGTTTCCTCCTGTGTTACCACAACTAGCTCAGAAATGTGCTATATGCTGCCTGAAATTTCTGGTCCCGTCAAATATATAAAAGTTTGGTGACATAAAACCCTTAAGGTAGGGTACAACATCGAACTCTTCCGGGTAAGGTCTACTCTTCAAAATTAATGCACCACTATTAGACTGGTGTTGACCTCACTTTTGGTTGAGGTCTAGAAATTTCTTTAGTATCCTAGGTCTAGCCATAGGACTTTCCTACTGACTAGTCTTAGAAAACTAGAAAAGGTACCCTCACCATTAGAAACTCAAAACTCTTCTCTTTACTCAACTTGAAGTTCCACATATTGGTCCTAACCTCTAGCACTTAGTAGGTAAGATCATTATGAGGGAACTCAAGGAGAGTTCCTATAGGGTTACTTGACCTTAAGATTGACCCTGGGTGTTGGGTTGGAGCTAAGATATACAATACCCTCACCATACCCTCACCATACCCTCACCATACCCTCACAATACCCTGGCTAAGACCAATACATGGGGACCCAAAATGGAGATTTCATTGGTCCATGATTCATTCAAAATGGTTCTCTACCCAGTTGCACTTGAAATGCCCAACTTGGCCTTTTGCCCCTAGGCACCTCTAAATTACCTAACTGCCCTTGGGATCCAAATTTGGCCAAAATTCCCAAAGTTTGCCAAAATACCCAAAACTGATCAAAACTCTTTCTAAACACTTTGAATACATAAAAATTTGCCAAAACTGACAAAAATTTCAAAAAATGGCCAAATTACCAAAATGCCCCTCCGTGGCACAAAAATCCAAAGTTCCAAAAATTCCCAAAAAATCCCAATAAATCCAAAATATTTCCAATTTCATTTTGTCCAACGCACCATGGTCCAACTTAGTCAATTTGACCATCTTTGACCAAAACCCCAAATTAGACCTAATATTGGCTAAAACCCCAAATCTCAACAATTGAATGCCCTAAACCTCAAATTGGCATTCAATTTTAGTTGAAAATCCTTTGTGAGGTCATTTATGACCAAACACAATAATCAATCTGAGCTTAGTCCAAAGCTATCTCAAGTTTGACCCAAATTAGCCCCATATCCCTAATTTGGGTCTAAATCCAAAACCCATCAAAATCCATCCAAATTGACCATTAAATAAACTTCAAAACAAATTTTATCCTTCATGAAAGTTGTTCATCATGATGTTTTACACCAAACACAATAATAAATTTGGACTTAGCTCATGGCTAGCCCAAGTTTGGCCCAAACTTAGCCCAACATGCTTAAAATGGGTCAAAAATCAAAAATCCACCAAATTGATTAACCAATTGACCTCAAAATGACTTTCACCCTTCATGAAAGTTGTACCTCATGGTCTCTTACACTAAATTGGATATTTAATTAGGCCAATTGACACGTATAACCTAGTCAAAACACAAGATTTGGTCATATGCACCTTCTTGGACTTATGGCCAAATCCAAACCAATTGAGCTTGATATAGTCAAAATGAACCTTACCTTAACTCATCCTAGACTCTAGAGTTGAATTTAAAGCCAGCCACTAACCCATGGTTAAGCTTGATATTTATCTCATGGGTAAAAATATTTTTTTTAAGTTTTAAAGGGATAAAGAGAGGGTTAAATCAAGGTACCTGCCATACCACATGTCAATACCCTATGGTGCCATTTTTACTGCTCATTATAAGCTTTAACCATGCTACCCTTGGTTAACCACTTTAACTCAAGCTAAAGCCCAAAACTGTGAGCCCTCACATGGCCAACACCTAAATTCATGCCAAGAAGCCACCTCAGACCAAATTGAGCTGAGAGCTCCTCCGCTTAACACCTAAGCAGTGGGGCTAACCCCTCAATTGGCCAGCCAAGCTTCCCCTTGGCCAATTTCTATAAAATGATCACGGCCATGAATAGGGAGGTAAGAATAATTTTTCACCAAGGCCTCCCAAACTCCTCAGAGAGCTTCTCTAAGAGTTCCTCAGCACAATACAATCCATTTCCCTCTCCCAATTCCACCACTGAAATCCAATTTTGAGTTTGAATTCCTGCCCGAAACCAGGACAAACTTCAATCCTATCCTACACATCACTAAACTTCAAATAAATTGGCTCTACACCTTCACAACAGTGAAGGAAGCCAAACCCCCATCAATTCCCCTTTTGAATACACCCAAAATTAGCTGTGGTCGAAATCATACATAAGCCTTACACCAGAGCCAGAGGCTTCATCCTTAAGCTCTTTGGGACCCAACGAAGGTGTGAAGCCTCTCGGAGCAAAGGTACTCGAAGGTGTGAAGAATCTCTGATTGAGGCTACACCTCTCGGAGCAAAGGTATAACCTCAACTCTTCACCTTTACGAGCTCTCCATTTATAATGACTTGATTTAATAGCATGTTTTCCATATGGATATGTTCGCGAGCTCTCAATTTATTATGGCTTGATTTCATAGTATGTTTACCATATAGATGTGTTCTTCTCTTCAAGATGAACAATTTAAAAAAAATCATTAAAATCCATTAAGAAACAAGACAAATATTAAGGTTTTAAGTTGGACGACTCTCGGTTAAGGCCATCGGGGACGATGAACGGATGTCATCCATTCTCGCGTGTATTTAATGGATGGCAGAGATCAAGCCAGTTGATCCTCTATAACAGTACGGCGGGACACGTGGCAGCTGACTCAAAAGGCAGCATTGAATAGGAGCGTGCCGCATGGCTGTTCGACGGATCCGATGATCCAGTCAGCCCATGGTTTGAATAAATAAATAAGGGTATTTAATAAATCCAGAAAATACCCCTAAACTTCAAAAATTCTTATCTTTGCATAGAAAATTCATAAAAATAAAATAAAAATACCCTATTGCTCAGTGAACAGAGGAAAATCATGTGGAATTATTTTCACATTAATTTGATACATATTTAATTTTATAAAACTCAATTAGTGTTATGGGTTTTTCAATTCTCCATTCATATTGGATTATCACCTTGACCCCAAATTTTTATATGTTGTAGCCTCTGTTTAGGTGCATAGTTTGAGCATTTTTGCAAAGACATGAGAGATCCCTAAACAGAGATCTTAATTTTTTAATTATTTATGCATTTTCTATTTAAATAATTACAGAAAATTGTATGGGGCTTTAAAAATTTTACAAAAAATTATGTAAGTTTTCGATGGGCAGAGTAGTCTTAGGAAATAATTTCATAATTTTTAAAAATGAAAATATTACTATTTTGGGCAAACCTTAATTTGCTTAAAACATTTAATTTGAAGCACACAGAGGTTAAAATCACTTGATTTTTATTCTCCATTGTGTCTCATGAGTCAAAGAACTCACCATAAAAATTTTAAGTCATTTAGAGATCATTTAATATTTTCAATTGATTTTTAAATGTGACCATTAAATTTGAGACTTAAATGATTTTTAAAAATCAAAATATAACTCCAAAAATTATGAAACTTAGTTTTTTGAGTGTGATTTTTAAAAATCAAAATATAACTCAAAAAATTATCAAACTTAGTTTTTTGAGTTCTCTGTGATTTTTAAAAAATCAAAATATAACTCAAAAAATTATCAAACTTAGTTTTTTGAGTTTTCTGCAGGGGATTTAATAAAAATAAAAATCTATTTAAAATAAAAACCTGATTTTTATGTTATTTTTAATAATTAAAAAATAATAAAAAAAATCATAAAATATTGAACTCTTGGAATTGTTCCAAATTATTTCATAAACACTTAGGAATCATTGAAATATTTTTCCAAGGTCTAAAAATAAAGAAATATGTTTTTAAATTTTAAAATGATTTTTAAGGCTTAAAAATAGAATTTTCACCAAAATAATTCTAAAAAATCGAATAAAAATCAGAAAAATACAAAATAAATTTTTCTAGGTTCCCTGACCTCAGCAAGATTTTCCAAATATATAAGACATATTTTTCAACACTTAAAATATTTTATTTTATTAAAGTCCCCAAAACTTCAATTAATTTTAATAAATCACAGAAAATTCAAAAAATTGTGAAATTTTGGCCAAATGACTTTCTAGTCTAGGACTAGCTTACATAAAAATTTCAAGTGATTAGGAATTATTCTTATCATCTTTTGGAATCTTCTTTGAAGATGCATATTTTTGCATGAAAATAATTATATGAATTAAATTAAATTGTGAAAATTCACATTTTCTCCTCTGATGTCTTAATTGACCTATCATTACATAAAAATTTCAAAATCATTTGACTTGAATTTGACAAATTATGAAAGTTTGGACCCTTAGGGGCAAAAAATGTAATTTTGGATATTTTGGCCTTAATGAACATTTAGGCTTAATCAAAATGGGAAATGAGTAAAATTTTGGATATTTTGGCCTTAATGAATATTTAGGCTTAATCAAAATGGGAAATGGGTAATTCAAAATTGTGATTTTGGATATTTTGGCCTTAATGAACATTTAGGCTTAATCAAAATGGGAAATGGGTAATTTATGATATTAATTAACTCATTTGATGATTTGCAATTAAAAATGAGAAATGAGTTTAAGTGGTTGAAACTCACTTCACTTTGCCAAATTATAAGATAAATGAATAATTCCCATAATTATCAAAATTTTGGAAATCCATTAGCATAAGATGACTTTTGAATTTAGGGGTATAACTTTGGAAATCAATGATTTCACATTTTGCCAAATTACAGGATAAAAGAATAATTCACATAATTATCAAAATTTTGGAAACTTCATTACCTAGATGACTTTTGAATTTAAGGGTATAACTTTAGAAATCAATGATTTCACACCCTTATTTGATAATCAATTGAATTTAGGGGTATAACTTTGGAAATCAATGATTTCACACCCTTGTTTGATAATCAAAATATATTTAAATGATCTTGATAATGATCACTTAAAGTTTAAATATTTTCAAAATCAATACACACACTTATAAGGGTATAATTTTGGAAATCAATGATTTCACACCCTTATTTGATAATCAAAATGATGTTAGGGTATAACTTTGGAAATCAATGATTTCACACCCTTGTTTGATAATCAAAATGATGTTTAAAAGGTATAACTTTGGAAATCAATGATTTCACACCCTTATTTGATAATCAAAATGATGTTTAAATGATCTTGATAATGATCATTTAAAGTTTTAAATCTTTTCAAAATTAAAAATGATGTGTAAATGATCTTGATAATGATCACTTAAAGTTTTAAATCTTTTCAAAATTAACATGATGTTTAAATAATCTTGATAATGATCACTTAAAGTTTTAAATCTTTTCAAAATTAATACTTTTAAATGATCTTGATAATGATCACTTAAAGTTTTAAATCTTTTCAAAATCAATACACACACCAAATACATTCACTTAGAGGACTTAGTGGTGAACTTAAGTTGAAATCCACTTGTTAAAAGAGGATTAGAAAAATCAACATAAGAGGACTTAAGGGCTCAGTGGTGAATTTAAGTCAAAATCCACTCGTTAAAAGAGGATTAGAAAAATCAACATAATCAATACTCTTTTTAAAACACCACAAGTCTTGTTAAAAGAGGATTAGAAAAATCAACATAAGTAATCTCCTTTAAAACACCATAAGTCCAATTAAGACTAAAATTTGGCTGGACATCTTTACCACCAATTTGTCCCCTAAAGGGTCTTCACCTACATAATTTTCAAATTAAAAGACAAATGACATTCACCCTATGATCTGTCTCCTAAAGGGTCTTCCCCACATAATTTTCAAATTGAAAGGTAAATGAAATTTACCTTATTCTTGGGAATAATCAAGACATTAATGTTCACTGAGCATGAGGTAGTTCCTAGGATGAATTATTAAGCAACATAATAAAGTTTAAATGGACCCAAAGCCTTTTACCAGACATTAAGGAGGTTGCATGGACTTGCTCCCTACTCTTAACCTGGTGAATACCTTAGGGATCTATTAAACTTAAGGTTGCATGGACCTGTTCCCTACTCTTAATCTGGTGAATACCTTAGGGATCTTTTAAACTTAATATTTTACTTAATAATATTATCCTTAAAATTTAAGGACCCCCAATACACAACATAGAGTTAGGTGTTTCCAAAACTTTACTTTTTCAGCTCTATAAACATAAACTGCTCTGACATGCATTTTGAGTTGCAGGTGGTATTTTTCTAGCTCTATATACTTAAATGCTTTGACATGCATTTTGAGTTGCAGGTGGTGAAACGAGAAGACTCGCCAGGTACACTTTTACAGTTTACAGCGTTTTACAGTCTTTCTTGTACTTTCCTACTGCATTTTTTATGCTTGTATTTACATACCTGCATAAAAAATATAATATTGCATAAATCACCCCAAAAACATTTCAAAAATGTAAGACAACTCAAAACTTAATCGCAAACATCACAAAAAATACGACTTCAACTAAATTAAAACGTCTTTATTGGAAGATCGGGAACCCATGGAGGAGGTAACCTACGGTTGCTAGCGAGGTTTTCCACAGTCTAAATGAAATTATGGAACTCATTAAGTTGAGTTTAGTAAATTCATTTGGAACATAGTGATTCCAATAGAAAATAGTGGTGCCGGGACGATGAAACCGTGGGATCTTGACCGGTGTCTTTTCCCACGATCTAAATGAAATTATGGAACTCATTAAGTTGAGTTTAGTAAGTTCATTTGGACTAAGCTATGGTCTAAATGAAATTATGGAACTCATTAAGTTGAGTTTAGTAAATTCATTTGGACTAAAGTCGGTCTAAATGAAATTATGGAACTCATTAAGTTGAGTTTAGTAAATTCATTTGGACTAAGTGTAACGAGGCTTCCCAAGGTCTAAATGAAATTATGGAACTCATTAAGTTGAGTTTAGTAAATTCATTTGGACTAAGTGATGTCTAAATGAAATTATGGAACTCATTAAGTTGAGTTTAGTAAATTCATTTGGATTAAGTGATCCACGGTCTAGATGAAATTATGGAACTCATTAAGTTGAGTTTAGTAAATTCATTTGGACTAAGTGATTCCAATGAAAAATAGTAGTACCGGGACGATGGAACCGTGGGATCTTGACCGGTGTCACTTTAATAAACTTTAATATGCCCATAATAAAATTCAATAGTGGTGCCGGGACGATGGAACCGTGGGATCTTGACCGGTGTCGCTTTAATCAACTTGTAGTGGTGCCGGGACGATGGAACCGTGGGATCTTGACCGGTGTCGTTCTAATCAACTTTAATACTATGGAACTCATTAAGTTGAGTTTAGTAAATTCATTTGGACTAAGTGATTCCAATAAAAAATATGGAACTCATTAAGTTGAGTTTAGTAAATTCATTTGGACTAAGTGATTCCAATAGAAAATATTAGTGCCGGGACGACGAAACCGTGGGATCTTGACCGGTGTCACTTTAATAAACTTTAATATGAGGTGCCGGGACGATGGAACCGTGGGATCTTGACCGGTGTCGCTCTAATCAACTTTAATATGCCCAATAGAAAATAGTGGTACCGGGATGACGGAACCGTGGGATCTTGACCGGTGTCGCTTTAATCAACTTTAATATGTGCCGGGACGATGGAACCGTGGGATCTTGACCGGTGTCACTTTAATATGCCCATAATAAAATTTAAAGAACTTTAACTATAGGGGCTGGAACGATGGAACCGTGGGATCTTGACCGGTGTCGCTATAATCAACTTCAACTAAGTTAATAAAGGACGATGGAACCGTGGGATCTTGACCAGTGTCGCTTTAATCAACTTTAATATGCCCATAATCGATGGAACCGTGGGATCTTGACCGGTGTCGCTTTAATCAACTTTAATATGCCCATAATAAATGACGGAACCGTGGGATCTTGACCGGTGTCACTTTAATCAACTTTAATATGCCCATAATAAAACATGGAACCGTGGGATCTTGACCGGTGTCGCTCTAATCAACTTTAATATGCCCATAATAAAATTGGAACCGTGGGATCTTGACCGGTGTCACTTTAATCAACTTTAATATGCCCATAATAAAATTTGACGATCGAACCGTGGGATCTTGACCGGTGTCGCTTTAATCAACTTTAATATGCCCATAATAAAATTTAAAGAACTTTAACCATAGGGTCACCTGATTTGATATTATAACCAAATGACCTAGAAAACTTAAACTCGGAACTTTAATCATAGGGTCACCTGATTTGATATTATAATCAAATGACTTAGAAAACTTAAACTAAACTTTAACTATAAGGTCAGCTGATTTGACATTATAACCAAATGACCTGGAAAACTTAAACTCTGCTACAACGAGGAGCTTGGAGCTTATATGGTGGGCAGCCCAGCCATCTTCAACAACAAGAGGATCTACAACAACACATCCTTCTTTAGTTTTAAACAACAAAGTCATAGGATATCAAGGTTGTTTGCCTAGTGCAACACAAATCCTCAAACTCATCTTCTAGGCATTTGTACAATCCTGTTGTACAATCTAAGCCCTAAAAAAGGCATTTTTCTTGACTTTTATCGATAGTATTCATAGGTAATTTTAGTTATCTATGATGTAATTAACTATAGGGGCTTGCCCTTATAGGAAGCTTTTCCCGAACCCAGCATAATATAAATCCTATTTAATTCCTTATATTAAATACGGGAAGTTATCGGCCAATACATTGGTTTTGTAGACCAAACAAATGTCATAACTTTCTTTAGTTTATTTGATCAAGCCTCACCATCAACTCTTGTGTTCATCCTTCGGGATAGATACAGGATTTGAGGTAAAGCGCTCTTTCATCTAAACTATGAAAATTATGGGGTCAGTTTGACTTCATCTTTTTCAAAACTAAAATTTTTTAAAACGTCCTTCCGAAGCAGGCAACGGGATTTCAATTCCGATGACCGACAGCTTCTTACTGGCAAACCCCACACCAAAAATAGTACCGACAGCTTTTGGCGACTCCGCTGGGGATAAGCTTCTCTCTCCATTTAAATCAAGAAAAAATATCTTCATACCAATGCATTCATGTCCCTCACAAATCAAGATTACCTTTCTTCCGTTGGCATACTCTACCCATTTCTATCTTGGGAAAGTACGGTCAACTCTTTTGAACTTTAGGATCATTTGTTCAACCATATTTGGACATAGTGATTCAGAAGGCCATTAAGGACATTCTGATCTTTATATGGGGTCGGACCCCCAATAAGTGTGTAGGTGGACTAGTTCCACCTGGGCGTTGTGTAAAGTGGGTCCCGCATTGGATCCTAAAATATTTTAATTTTACAAATTAGACTAAATTGCGTTATACTACGCAAATTTTGTAAATTTTAATCAAATCTTTTTGAAAATTTTGAATTTTTTATTAACCTGGTCTTTATACTTTCCATTTGTTAGCTTTAGTCTTTGGGCTAAAACTACAACACTTTGGCCATATAACTAACCCCAACACTTTCTTTTGCAAAGTTGCTGCAATGACCTACCCAACGCTAACATTCACTTGCAACCTGCCAACAAGCCGCGAGGCCCGCAATGTTGCTACTACCATCAAGTTTGGAACAGGATTTGAAGATCTCGAGGTCACCCTTGGGAAGGCTCCTTTTGTTGTTGTGAAAGTTGCTACTCTAGAAGTATAAGAGCCAGCTGCTGAATTCAACTTGAACTCCCTTGATGACTTTCCTATTCACAAGAAAATCAAAACCTTTGCTACTGTCACCATAACACCAACAAAGACATTTGTCCCCGCTACTAAGGGAAAAAAAATCGTGATAATAGAAAAACCGACTGAAGGGTTAGCTGCCTTACCTTCAACTTTTGAAATCAGATCAAGTTCAAAGACTATACCGTTGACCCGGTCTCAGAGAAGAAACCGCAACAGGAAAGCCCGAAAAGCAACTAAAATTCAAATCCCTGAGCAAATACCTACTATAGAGGAATTTCATCAAAAGGAAGAAGAATTACCAGAAATCTATCCAATGCTGAGAGGAGGCAAATTCTGTCCTTTTATGAATGCCGATGAACACGAAAATGTCCAAAAGATTGCTGCTACTCTGCCAATCTCTCGTGAACAGAGTAGGGGAAGGAAGAAATTCCATCCCATCTCTCAAGTCAGTACAGTTGTTCAACAATTGGCTGTTAAAGAAGGTTGTTCAGTCCATGAGTTACTCAGATGAATGGGACACACAATATCCCCTCGAATGAAAGAAGGATTCTGAGGGGTATTAAATCCAAACAAAATACATTTACTCATATTTCTGTATGGTCCCGTTTGGGAAATAGATTTGATACTACAAGACATTGACCCATAAAATCAAGATTGGGTCCAAGAATTTTGCAAATATATTTATCTAACACTGTATATGGTATACACAAAGTGGAGCATACTCCTTCTCAACATGTTGATAATTCTTCTAGGACACCTTATCCTGAATCATGATTGTTGAAGAAGATGTGGATACCCAAGGTTATATCACCGATACAGTCTGATAAATATGATCAAGAAATAAAATTAGAATCTGAGATATCTGATATTATTATAATTATTGCGACTGAAATGGAGAAGGAAACCCCCCAAGGTTCTCCAAGAGCAAGTGATATATCACTAATTGAAGAGAATTTTGAAAAACTTTGAGATGAGATCTATGAGTTAGCTCGAGAACATAGAGTCTCCATAAGTGAAGAAGATGAAGACTTTAATTACAGTGACTATCTTGAAGAAGACTTCATGGATATCCATGTCGAAACAAAAGCTTCTGCATCCTCACGAGATGAAAATGTCGTTGAAGAAATGCAAAGAGCCCTTCTCCAAGAAGATGAATATGTCAGTTCATTGGAGAAAAAGATAGAAGAAATGACCACCACTATGACTGCTATGACTGTACTCCAAGGTCAGTCACAAATACCACAGTCAGCATCTACAGATGTTAATCGACCAAAAGTTATACACATTACAGAAGAAAGAAGAGAGGTAATATCAACCAACAAAGAAGAGCAACCAAGAAAAGACTCTACATCAACAACCATACCTGAAAAAGATTTCAAACAAATGGNCACATTTCAAAAATATAAGACAACTCAAAATTTAATCACAAACATCACGAAATACAACTTCAACTAAATTAAAACGTCTCTATTGGAAAATCGGGAACCCCTCGGAGGAGGTAACCTACGGTTGCTAACGAGGCTTCCCACGGTCTAAATGAAATTATGGAACTCATTAAGTTGAGTTTAGTAAATTCATTTGGACTAAGTGATTCCAATAGAAAATAGTGGT